>VONZ01000500.1:0-546113 GCA_012976165.1 Labeo catla | reverse complement strand
GTGGAGCGGTTCCGTTTACAGTAAATGCTGCTCCACACAAACTGTTATCATTTACATGTGTGGAACGTCTCGAACTCCATCTCTGCATATTGTTGTGAGTTTGGGTTTATTATAGCGCTCATCTGGGAACGCAATGGTTACCATTTTATCAGGTTTGTAAGGTAAACCATAACTGTTCATCGCAATTTCAAAATAAAAGCTCAAACCCTCACTCTGAGTTTATATGTTCTGATTATTCAAGAAATAACAGTGGCTGTAGTATTTCTGTTATAAAGAAATGGCCAGATATTAAAGATTAAGTGGACATTTGACTTTAATTTTAATGACTTTAATAACTTAAATTTGTTTAGTCAATATTAAATAAGGACTGTTGCCACCCTCGGCAGTCATTTATTATAATGCGAAATGTATGTTAGCTTTATTGCTTAGAATACATTATGTATTTTAACAATTTTGTTCAATAAAACCATATGATTACTTGCTTTTGATACTTTATTTGTACTAATTTTTATTGCCTCATTGCTATGTATTTAAGTAATTTTAAAGGCGATTGTTCACTTAGGTCTATTTTTTTTTACTACAAAAAAGTCATTATAACTGTCCAAATACTCTAAATAATCATCAGAATAATCGACCAATTACTTGATTACTGAAATTATAATTAGTGACAGCCCTATATTATTTTATTACTATTAATTTGTTACTACTATTATTTATTTCTATTATTGTTATTATTACTATTTTTTTTTATTATTAGAAAGAATCATTTAAATTAAGGTACAAATAATGTCAATATTAATAATAGTAATTATTATAGAAAAAAAACTTTATTCATATATATATATATATATATATATATATATAGATAATTATTATAGAAAAAAAACTTTATTCATATATATATATATATATATATATATATATATAACGAGCTATTTATTTATTTCATGTTTTATTTTATATTATTTTTGATTATTTGGCAGAGAGTACTACTGACCATTAATGTGCTTGGAATCTCTTTAATATTTATTATTTATTTATTTTAAACACATTTTTAGTTAGTGCACTTTTAAGCCTAGAACTCTAATGTCATTTGGAAATGTTTAAGTTTCCATTGGTTTCAAGGACATTAGAGTTTCTTCTATATAAAAAAGTTAAAAACTTCTAAAAATCACCCTGTTGTATTCATTTTTATAGCATAAATATAGACAGCCCAAAAGCACTTGTCATTCGGTGATATTACAATGCATTAATACCTTGAATAAATCTTTTAAACTCTCAAATACACCTGAAATCTGTGAAGAAAAAGGGTTAATGAGGCAGGCAGATGCAGTGATATCTGCCCAATGCATATGTGCAACATGCAATCTAAAGCACATAAATTCATGCATCTAAAATACATAAAGATTTTACCACAGTGTAAAATTCTTGATTTTAGTCTGTTGTGATAAAGAAAAAAGAAAAACTCCAAACAGGGTCAGCAACGAGTTAAAATACATATTCAAAGCTGCAGACATTCAGTGACACACACAAGGTTTTGAGACTAAGTTGCACCACCACACCTGCTCTGTAGCCATAGCTGACCCCTGTGTTTCTGAGGTGGGACCTGAGGGGACACAGGGACAGCTCACCTGAACACGCAGGTCAGTCAGTTGAGAAAGAATGCTCTGAAAGAGTTCACGTTCCTTCTGGGGAAGCTCGGATGAAAGGACCACCCCAACGTATGAGCCCGGAGTGGGAGCCATCAAGTCAGGAAACATGTAGACCCCAGTGTTGCACAGCAAGACTGGGGAATCAGAGGCCATCAAGGGGTAAAGCCAGTCACAAACCTGAAATTAGAAATAAAAATGAGTGTGGTTTACTCAAGGAGGACAGGTCTAATTTATAACCTACCCCTACAATCAGAGGGTAGCTATTGGCTGATATGAATATCTGCATAGAATAAAAATTGATAAGCATGAGGATGCTGATTCAGAAAGTCCTACTAATTCTTACATTAATTACTTAATATTAATCTGCTTAATCAAACAGTTCCACCTTAAAAGTATGATTTATAGTAGACTATAGAGATCAAGTAAGGGTGGGTGGTAGACACGATTAAAATGAATTACCAATTCCTAAGATCAAGTAATACAATTCTTACTGATTAATTCATGTAAATGCTTTATCAAATACAAATCACATTTCTGATTTTAATATATTCCTTCAAATATGTATTTTTTGTATTTGAAATTCCTTACTTTACAAATCAAATAATACAAGTGCTCTTCCTATATAATTTAATATAATCCAAAATTATATGATGTATTTAATATATTCCTCTAAAATCACTATTTAAGGCACTATTTATTAATCTGAATTTAAAGGCATTACTTTACAGATTTTTTTTTTTTTTTACTGAATAATTCATGTAAAAACTTTAGCAAAAATATACAAATAATATTTCTGATTTTGATATATTGATTTAAATTAATACTATTTCCTTAAAACAGGGCTTTAATTTAAGGGCTTTATTTTTATATATTTTAACTGTAAAGTAAGGCATTTAAAAACACATTTTAGGGGAATTTTTATTTATATTAAAATATATTAAAAATAAATAAATAAAACAAACATGATTCTAAAACTTCAGATTCGAAATTACCTGTCATCCAACATTTGAATAAAGCATAGAAGATACAGCCTGCTGAAAGTATCTTTACTGTGGATATGTAATGGATTGACTTGTTATCGAGTGTAAAGTTTTATAAATGGAAATTGCCCTGTGGATCTCTAGGGAGGATCAGAATTTGAAGTCCAGGCCTCCCAAAGTTGAGACAGTGGACAGCTCTGCAGTTGGATTCATTCATCCTGTCCTCATGACTGCTAGCATTAAATTGGATTACAGTCAAAGCCTGGAGCACAGCAACTGGAGGCTCTTTATTCAGCTTCATGACACAGCTAATCTACGACCTCAATGTCCGTGTGGAGGATTTAGGCATTTTGGACTCTAAATGGGTCCATTTGTATGGTGGTCATTGTATGGTGTTTACATTAAGCATATCATCAATCATTATCACAAACGACAGCAGGGTGGTATTTAAAGTGTAAACTGTATTATGTCAGATTGTCATGATAAAATTATTTTCTGTTTGCATTTGGACGATTATCACAGTATTATCAAAGGTTATCACAGAGGTTATTGGCGTTCAAAGTGTATAAGGTATTACGCAAAATCAGATTGTTTATATTGTTTCTCTTATAGGTGAACAATTCTCTAAAATAGCATTAGGTCATTAAACTTTGTAACACTGGATCACTAGATGACTGGGGCTTTCCCAGGATGACATCACTCAGTGAAAGCCTATTGGATGTAAGCAGTGAGCATATACTCACATGACACTGTTGAGAAACAATGAATAAGGTGGGTCTCATTAAAAGACAACACCATCTCAAGTGCACAGGGAGCTTTAGAGCCAGACACATGGTTGTGAAAGTGGGTTACAGGGCACCATAATTTAAAAACAAGCCTACTTGGACCGTTCTGTTCAAATGCCCGGAATTTTATCTTCTTATATTGTCTCTATGGGCCTGAACTGTTCAAGCAACAGTGTTTGGGAGAATCTCAAAAACAAAAAATTGTAAAAACAAGAATAAGAAATTATATTTTGTGTAAACAATATTAAGCCTATTTCTCAGGCCATTAAGATTTTTGCATTGCAACATTATTATTATTATTCTCCTAATATTTGTCCTAATACAAAAAAGCTACATCTATTTAAAAAAAAATGCTTAACTGTAATGTAAATAAAAAATGGTCAATAAAAAATGGTCAATTAAAAAGTAAAAAATACAAAATAAAAATAAATGTTGTTATATAAACATTTATATACATATTTTGTTTTTATATACAAATTTTTATAAAGTTACAATTTAGCATTACTGTACTACGCAAAAACGTATTCAACCAGAATTTTAAATTACTACATTTATTTCTATACATTTTTATTTAACTTTAGTACAACGAAGATCACTTTAACATTTTAAATAAAAGAAAAAAATAATAATAATAAAAAAAAATGAATGTGTGTGTGTGTTTATTGGTTTATAGAATTTTAGCACAACAAATAGTAATGCATAAAAAAAATATTTTGTTATTATTTTCTCTTTATTTACAATTTGTTATACTGAATTTAATTAAAAAATTACAGATTTTTACATATTAAAAAAATAGAATTTGTTTAATAGAATAAATAGAATTAATTGTGCCAAAATTAATAAAAATAATCTTTTGAAATTTGTTGTATTGAATTTCATTTAAAAAAATTATATTTTTATTAATTAAAAAACTGGATTTGCTGAAAAAAAAATGCTTAATTGACATTAAAATTATGTCAAAATGAAAATGATTCTATTATTACATTTATTTTTATGAAATGTGTGTGTGTATGTATATATATATATATATATATACACACTTTTTTTTTGTATAATTTTACAAACCACAGTTTAGCACATTTTCTCCCTAAAATCTCATTATTGTACTATGCAAAGATGTCATTTAACCAGAATTTTAAATTATTTAAATTAAACTTTTATTTATTAACTTTAGTACAACAGACTATTTTAATATTTTAAATAAAATAAATGAAAAATTCTAAATAAAAGAAACAAATGTGTCTGCGTGTTTATTGCTTTATAGAACTTATCACAACAAATAGTAATGTATAAATTTGTAATTAAAAAATATAATTTCATAATTACTTTCAGTTTATGTAAAATTTGTTGTACTGAATTTAATTTAAAAAAAAAATATTTTAACATATTAGAAAAAATTTTAACTTGTTAATTCAAATTTGTTAATTTAATTGACATTAAAATTATGCGACAATAAAAAATTATTCCATTATTACAAATTCTCATTACTGTAACTAAAAATTTGTGTAATTACTGTAAAAAACGTCATTAAACCAGAATTTTAAAATTACTTAATTTATTTCTACACATAATAATAAAATATAATTTTCTGAATAAAACAAATAAAATGTGTGTGGGTTTATTGGTTTATAGAAATGATAGCAACGTAAAAAGAACCGAAATTAAAATGATTCTTGTTGAATTTGTTGTACCGAATTTAATTTAAAAAAATATATTTTTACAGATTAAAAGATACAATTTGAGGAGATTATTTGCTTAATTGACACTAAAATTGTGTCAAAATGAAAAAAGTCCTAAAAACATTTTTAACAACAACAAAAAAAAATAATAATAATAATTGTGTTGAATATTAACAAGCTGGATATTTCTTTGTGAGATTTTCTCTTTCAGGCATATAACACATCTTGTGATTTCTTACCTGTAGAAAGGCGGGTGGCCTGTATGGAACCCTGTCTGATCGTTCACTGGTGAACTTCACAATGCGCAGGTACCCCGGGTAAGAGGGAGCACTGACTTGCCCCTCAGGTGTAACGAAGAAGATCTGGACCCCTTGAGGAAGGAAAAACAGTTCCTCTCCATCCTCCCCCAAACTCTGAGGAGAAGGTGTAGAATTAGTTGTATGGCTGTAGAACTCATCGCCAACCAGTGAGAGCTCGCCTGAATCAGTGCCGTAGGAAATTGTCAGGTGTCCGTCAGCGGCTTGAGGGGTGTACGCAGGAGGCTGTTCGCTTAACATATTTGGCTGCTCTGAGGGAGAGACCGGAACTTGCCCACCCGAAGCCCCTGCAACCCCACCATTGGAAGCGAGCACCTGCGATGGAGACGGCCTCTCCAGCTTGACGTTCGGGACTTCAGGATAGAGTCTCTGAGGGGCCGCACTGGTATCCGAGACTCTGTTGGGGCCCGGGCTGGCTTCTAGCATGGCTAATCGAGTGGTGATGTTGTTGAGGGTCTCTTGCATCTTACGTTGCATCTGCCTGGCTGATTCCCAGGAGGGTCCCACACACTCCATGCCCTGCGAGGGAACACTAAGAGCCCTGAGGAGGTGCTGCCGCCCTTGCTGGTACAGTTTTAGCGCCTCTGCAATGTGGCCCGCCTCATCCTCAGTGAGAGCTTTATTGATGTATGCGAATGCTTTGTCGTAGCCATCTTTGATCACCTGCAGCCTGGCGTTGTCAAAGGCCTCCTGCTTCGCTTGCTCCATGACTGAAAGGACAAGTTAGGAATGTTGTCAGCTCAATGTGTTTTAATACTACAGTCTACATAAGAATGCAAAAAATGCATATGGCTTCCTCATGATCTTCATGAACATGCATGCAAATATTACATCTAAAATTGTGCTATTTTGGGAAGTGGAAAAAAGAAGTGAAATAAGAAGTTTTGTTTAATTTTTTACCAAACATATTACCAAATCTTTTTGTTGTTGTTGTAATAACACATGCATGTGCATGTGTATATGTACCTTTGTGAAAAAAAGCGTGCTTAAAGTATATTTTTAAAATATTGTACTTGCAGAACAGTAATTAAATTGAAGTCAAATTAAGCATTTTACTTTATAGTACACTACCAGTCAAAAGTTTTTGAACAGAAAGATTTTTAATGTTTCTTATACAAGTCTCTTATGCTCACCAAGCCTGCATTTATTTGATTCAAAGTACAGGAAAAACAGTAACATTTTGAAATATTTTTACTTTTTAAAGGAACTGTTTTCTATTTAAATATATTTTAAAATGTAATTTATTCCTGTGATTTTAAAGCTGGATTTATAGCATCTTTACTCCAGTCACATGATCCTTCAGAAAACATTCTAATATTCTGATTTGCTGCTCAAAAAACATTTATTATTATTATTATTATTGTTATTATTATTATTATGTTGAAAACAGCTGAGTAGAATTTTTTTTCAGGTTTCTTTGATAAATAGAAAGTTCAGAAGATTTTATCGTCAATTTAAAGCATCCTTGCTAAATGAAAGTATTAACTTCTGTCATTTCTTTCCCAAAAATAAAAATAAAATATTTTATATAATAAAAATAAATAAATTATACTGACTCCAAGCTTTTGAATAGTATAGTGTATAATGTTACAAAAGCTTTTTATTTCAGATAAATGCAGATCTTTGGATCTTTCTATTCATCAAAGAATCCTGAAAAAAAAATTACTCAACTGTTTTAAATATTGACAATAATAATACTAATAATAAAATGTTTCTTGAACAGCAAATCAGCATATTAGAATGTTTTCTGAAGGATCATGTTACACTGATGACTAATAATGCTGAAAATGTAGCTTTGATCACAGGAATAAATTACATTTTAAAATATATTAAAACAGAAATCAGTTATTTTAAATAGTAAAAATATTTCACAATATTACTGCTTTTGCTGTATTTTGGATCAAATAAATGCAGACTTAGTGAGCAGAAGAGAATTCTTAAAAAATATTAAAAATCATACTGTTCAAAAACTTTTGACTGGTAGTGTATATGTGTAATTACTAATATATTTGAATACATGACATACTGTCAATACATTCAGCAGACTTTAACCATATTTCAAAGATAATAGCAGAATGAAATCACATATAAAAATGTACTTAAACCCTACTTATGTCTAAAAAGCAGTCTTAAGTTCAACTAATTGCATTTCAATAAACACTTTAACACTCAAGTACATTATTTTAAAGCCTATTAAGTACTTTTTTAAAAGTAGAAACAATGATACTTGAATCTCGGTACCACGACTTAGCAACAGATGTTAAGATGTTCAATTACTATGCATATTCAGACAAAATAAGTCTAAATGACCTTTTTTTCTGACACATCTTTCCCGGCCTGTTAGCATTGGACCAGCTTATACTGACGTAACTGACGTGACCGTGTCATACATGACGATTTAGAAACAAAACACCTGCTTAACATTGCGAAGTGACATTCAAACTTGAAGAAGAGGCCTAGCTGCTAGTTTATCTAGCGAATCTTGAAACACAAGTATCTTATTAAGTATTAAAGCAACACAATCCAGCATAATCAACGTGTTACTTGCTAATACCCTTCATAAAGTCTAACGTATACGTGATATTAACCGCCACCTCTCATTAGTTACCTTTGGTTGTATTCAAAGCAGTTAATAAAACATTTCCATATGTAAACTCACCAGGAGATGTGATAAAGAAAGTGAAATATAGAGTTTAACGTGTGTTGCGCGTTATTCCGGGTTTGTTGACTGAACGGCTTCAGCTCACTGACAGCTGAGCTGCTGCTGGACTTGTGCGTGTCTATTACGTGATCCAATGCGTCGCGTCCACTACATATGCGCTTCCGCATTCAGTCACGTGTTGCTTTTCGCGGCTTCTGATTGG
The DNA here is from genome assembly GCA_012976165.1 of Labeo catla. NCBI lineage: Eukaryota > Metazoa > Chordata > Actinopteri > Cypriniformes > Cyprinidae > Labeo > Labeo catla. Next base: position 537,836 of record VONZ01000500.1, on the reverse strand, counting down.
TTAGAGTAGTTTGCTAAACAGATGTAGCGTAGTTTGCGTTTTCCATTAACGTTTAGGGTTAAAGTGTCTAAAACGTGCATAATGCAACACTTGCTGAGTAGCAGGTTGAAGCTAAACAGTGATTAATCTTTATGCAAGCCAGACGTATCTTTATATAAATCAATCTCTAAATGTGACGTTTTAATTCTCATATTTATGGGTCATAAATTCTGTAGTTGGTACATTAAGTTATTGTAAAAGGTTTTAATTTGTACAGTGAGGAATTTCCTGCAGGCTTTGAAATGGCAGTAAAATTTCCAAGCATGTTTTCCCTCCCTAATTGGATCAATAACCAAAAGCTGTTTTTCTTTGTGTTTGTTTTCAACATGTTCCCATTCCATCGAATTAAGAGCAGTCATTTGCTGCATTATTTAAAGTATAATTTGCTTTGGCACTCAAACATTTGTGTTTCATTGAACCAATTAATACCAGAGAGTTTTAGGTATGAGGATAATTCTTCACATACTGCATTAATACCTGATTCCAAGCATCTGTTACAAGGAAGAAAACAATACTGGGGTTTGTAGATTTTTAAAAAAGAATTTTTTAAAGACCTATTCAGGATAAATTTAGGTGTGCAAAGAAATTGAATTAAGGTTAATGTGATATTGTCTTCATGTGATTATATATAAATGTGTTTATAAATAAAAAAACTAAAATAAAATAAAATAACTGCTTTTAACCCTTGACTTCTAGCTTAACTAATGTTAAGCTGACTAAATTAAATTCATCATAGATGTATTTTACCTCTGGGCTTGTAGGGTTAACTTATGTTAAAGTTCACTAAATTAAAAAAAAAACAACTAAAATAATAAAAAAAAAATTAAATGAGAAAAAATTAAATAAATTAAACAATCATAGGTTTATTTTACCCCTGGGCTTATCTTATGGGTTATCTTATGTTAAGGTTCACTGAATAAAATAAAATAAAATAAAATAAAATAAACACAGGTGTATTTTTCCCCTGGGCTTGTAGGGTTAAGTTAAGGTTCGCTGAAATTACAAAAAAATAAATAAATAAATAAAATTTAAAATAAAATAAAATAAAATAAAATAAAATAAAATAAAAATAGGTGTATTTTACCCCTGGGCTTGTAGGGTTAACTTATGTTAAGGTTCACTGAAATCAACAACAACAACAACAACAACAAAAAAATAATAATAAAATAAAATAAAATAATCATAGGTGTATTTTAGCTTGTAGGGTTAACTAATGTTAAGGTTTACTGAAAAAATAAATAAATAAATAAAATTTAAAATAAAATAAAATAAAATAAAATAAAATAAAATAAAAATAGGTGTATTTTATCCCTGGGCTTGTAGGGTCAACTTATGTTAAGGTACAATGAAATCAACAACAAATAAAAGAAAAGAAATGAAATGAAATAAAATAAAATAAAATAAAATAAAATAAAATAAAATAAAATAAAAATAGGTGTATGTTACCCCTGGGGTTGTAGGGTTAACTAATGCTAAGGTTCACTGAAAAAAAACACAATAAAATAAAATGAGATGTCAAATCAAATAAAGAAATTAAATTAAATTAAATTAAATTAAATAATCATAAGTGTATTTTACCCCAGAGCTTGCAGGGTTAACTTATGTTAAGGTTCAATAATTAAAATAAAATAAAATAAAATATATATCCAACATACAATATTACAATATATTGAAAGTCGTTGATCAACAGAGGGCGCTGTATCTATATATTTAACTCCAGCTGTGACAAGGGTGTTTGAGGCCACTGAGTTCATGTTTAGTTTTGTGTTGGTCCAGTACACTGGAAAACACCTGGAGAAGGAGGTATGTAAAGTTCAATGTGAGAAAACTCTAGCTGTGTTTTTCCAAAGAAAAGAAAGGAAAGTATAGAGCGCTTGAGATTTTGGGACAGTCAGACAGATATTTGGCGAGCCTCATGAAGCTCTCAAGGTGCATGATACTACATCTGCTTCATGGATTACTTCACATTTGAAAGGCCTTGTGTTTAACATTAGTAACGCCATCCGCCAACCAGATGAACACCAAAATATCAACTACTTCCCACAGACAAAACAACACTTGAGTACAAGCTGGAAAATATTTTATTTGCACAAATGTGACACTTACACACACACATGCTAATTAACTACAGCACACATCGACATGTGAAGGGTGAAGGCATTTAAATGCGAGACTCAGCGTATGACATCACTGTAAGCATGACATCACAGCACTGTCAAGCTAAACCAAAGCATATGGCTGCCCTATATATCAGTGCATGTATAATACATAAAACAGGAATTCACATAAATCCCCCTGAGGAAAGAGAAAATTATTGCACTATAAATCTTTGTATACTGTCACAACAGTGCCTTTAAAGTTCAACAGCATGAAGGATCTAAGTTTAGGGACTGTAAACCAGCACACTTTCAAAGATATTTTGTTAAATTCATAATATGTTAATAAAGCTATGCATTAATATGAAGTTTATAATGATCTACACGCACTTTACGTAATATTGTTTGCATGAGTATTCACTGACTCTGGAGGTCCACATGCATTATGTTTGACCTCTGAAGTCCTATTTATAAAACGCTGCTTAAGGTTTTTTATGGGATATTTACACAGATTTACACACAGCGGTGTGCATAAGAACTGGACCAAATGTAGACCATATGGGCCATACTGACCATAAATTCTGGCACTGGTCTCACTAACAAAGCATTAACGCCAGCTAATAGTTGAAAAATGAGTTTTTATGCATAAAGAGGCAGCTAAAAATGAAATAAAATAATAAAGTATTAAAGAAACTGCATTAACTTCAACTAATAGTTGAAAAAAAAAGTTGTTACGCATAAAGAGGCGGGTAAAATCTAACAATAATAATTTAGACTCAAAAATAATTTAGATGAATTGCTTTCAATCATTATTTTAGGACCGTGGAGTGAATTAAGGTGATCTGATCCTCTCTTGTGATATTGCCAAAATGTGATTATATAAAATGTGTTTTTAAAATAAAATTAAATAATTCCTTAGGTGTTTCTAGGCTTAACTAATGTTAAAAGTTCACTGAAATTAAATTAAATTAAATCAAATCAAATCAAATCAAATTAAATTAAATTAAATGAAATTAAATTAAATTAAATTAAATTAAATTAAATTAAAATAAATTAGGTGTATTTTATTTCTGAATAAAAAAATAATATAATATTATCTCTGAATAAAAAAATAATAATAAAAAATAAAATAAAATCACAGATGTACGTTATCCCTGGGCTTGTAGGGTTAATTTATGTTAAGGTTCACAAAATAAAATAAAATAAAATAAAATAAATATTTAAAGAAACTTAAGTCTATTTCAAGTTGTAGAAGTTTAGAAATGCATTAGGAAAATTAAATTAAATTAAATTAAAAATTAAATTACATTAAATTAGCTGCATTTTATCTCTGAATAAAATAAAATAAAATAAAATAAATTTTAAAGAAAATGAATAAAATAAAATAAAATAAAATAAACCACAAGTGTATTTACCCCTGGGCTTCTGTGGTTAATTTATGTTAAGGTTCACAAAATAAAATAAAATAAAATAAAATAAAAAAATCAAAGGTGTATTTTATCCCTGGGTTTGTAGGGTTAACTTATGTTAAGTTTCACTGAACAAAAATAAAATAAAATAAAATAAAATAAAATAACACACAGGTATATTTACCCCCGGGCTTCTAGGGTTAATTTATGTTAAGGTTCACAAAATAAAATAAAATAAAAAAATAAAATAAAACAAAATAAATATTAAAGAAACTTAAGTCTATTTCAAGTTTAGAAGTTTAGAAATGCGTTAGGAAAATTAAATTAAATTAAAATAAAAATTAAATTACATTAAATTAGGTGTATTTGATCTCTGAATCAAATAAAATAAAATAAAATTTAAAGAAACTGAATAAATGAAATAAAATAAATATTAAAGAAACTTAAGTCTTTCAAGTTGTGGAAGTTTAGAAATGCATTAGGAAAATTAATTTAAATTAAATTAAAAATTAAATTACATTAAATTAGGTGTATTTCTGAATAAAATAATTTAAAATAATATAATAATAATAATAATAAAATAAATAAAAAAATAAAATAAAATACATGACTAAATGTAAAAAAAAGGCTAAATAAATATATGATCAGGAAAAAATATGACAGCTGGGAGTGATCTTACCCATCGCACGAGATGACCTCTTTACACAGTTACACAATTTCCAAATTTTGAACTGCATTTATATTATAGTTGTTATAGTTGATGTTTTTTCACCTAAAGGCATCTTTAAAAGATATAATAGGGGTGTTGCGTATCCAGAACGCCATTAGGAATGTTGTGTATAAGAGAGAACTGCCTAATACTTGTAAAGATATCTCTGAGGGAGTGATTCATTGCCATGCTGCATATGTTGTCTTTTTTCCTCATCCAAGAAACTGACAAGACACTGACATTCAGCAGAGAGGTAAAACAAGGCCGCTATGTCCTCAGAAACATGTTTCTTTATTAAAACCATCGCGGGTAGAAGTTTTCATAATAGGGTTTCAGCAACTGGAAAATGTCTGAGTTTAGATCTAAATTACACAGATCTGTTTTACTTTAAAATGAATAAAAATAGAGTCCGATGAACTTAAAATTTGAGCTTCTTACAGTAGATGCCAAAAACGAACTAACTACAGTATTTGATGAATTAACCGAACATTTTTGGAACCGTCTGCAGATTTCTCATTTGGCAATAGATGGCGCTGTTGGAAAGCAGCCACTCCATTAATCATAAACAAACATTATCTGCATTGATTCAAAACGTATTTAATGCTATACCGTGAATATCATGCATAAATATCATGATTTAGCGTTTCACACAATCACACATTTTTGATGTGGTGTGATGTTACGTGGCTCAAAATCATAAAACATATGTGCTGAAGTGATAATGAATAGCCTGTGTCGTTAGCCTAGAGAAGAACTGAATGTTCTGATTTTTAGTCAACTCTTTCAGAAATGTACTTCTGGATGGAAAATGTTTAATAATAGTGAGTGGTGACTCACTTCAAGTAAACAGGGGGGAGTATTGATCACACTTTTAAAGTAAATAACCGTGTTTAACTCCTTCTGTGGTTGCATTATATACTTGGAGCATGCAGTGACAAAGATTTCTGCTGTACAAGGTGAGTAGCAGTAATGTGTTGAGATAATGATGTTTAATTTGATGGTGCAATCTGAAACATAGCCCTCTAAACCTGTCTGTCACTTTACCATAATTATGATAACTTTAATTTGCAAATTGAACTATGGAGTTTGGCTTTATCTTAGACAACTGCAAGTTGGGGATAGATTGCAAATGCACACTGTGTTACTCAGTCCAGATGCACCCTGGAGCTATAGAAAAGCAACATCCAGGGTCATTGGAGCTGACCCTGTTTTCTGCCGTTTCTCTCAGTGTCCTGTTACTTAGACACATGTAGTTGTGTTATGGCTCCTTGCATGTTTTGACTGGAAATCTGAGAGGGTGTGTGCATTGAGATACATTCCCTTTTGAATTCACTGTCATTTGATTTATTTAACTGGCCTTTTTTGATTACCATTGAGTTTGACAGGTCCCAAAAGGGCAATAAAAGAAAGTTTTTATTAGTTCACAGAAAAAAAAAGAAGAGAGAGAGAGAGAAAAATGAGTGTCCCATGTTCACATGTCAGAACATGTTTTAACCACATGGCCACAGCTCCAACATTAATAATAATAATAATAGTTATTATTGCCATCTAATAATGAATAATAATAAACCAATAATAATAATAATTGTTATTATTATTAAAATAGTTTCTCACAACTTAAAACATGTTAGCTTTAATTTTTTAGATATAAATAATAATAAATAATATAATGATGATAATAATAGCTATTGTTACACATAATAATAATAGCTATTATTACCATATAATAATAATAATAATAATAATAATTATCTTTCTCACAACTTAAAACGTGTTAGCTTCAAATTGTTTAGATATAATAGTAATAATAATGATGATGATGATAATAATAATAATAATAGCTATTATTGCATATAATAATAATAGTTATTATTACAATATAATAATAATAATAATAATAATTATTATAATTACTAAAATAGTTTCTCACAACTTACAACGTTTAGCTTCAAAAGTTTTAGATATGAATAATAATAATAATAATAATAGTTATTATTACCATATAATAATTAATAACACTAATAATAACTATAATTATTATTAAAATAGTTTCTCACAACTTAAAACATGTTATACAGGGAATAATAATAATTATTATTATTATTATCATATAATAATATAATGATAATAATAATAATAATAATAATAATAACCATATAATAATAATAATAATTATTATTATTATTACTAAAATAGTTTAGTAGTAAAATTGTTTAAGTATAAATCATATTAATAATATTATATATTATTATATTATATGATTATATAATATAATCATAATTGTTATTTCTACCATATAATAATAATAATAATTATTATTATTATTATTATTAATAGTTATTATTGCCATGTAATAATAATAACAATAATAATAATTATTATTATTATTATTATTATAATTATAATTATTATTTAATTTTTAAAAATAAATCCTGTTATTATTATTATAACAATAATAGTCATTTTTACCATATAATAATTTAAAATAATAATAATAATAATAATAGTTAAAATAAACCCTCTATTGCTCTGTTGCTCTATTTTATCACAAGTATTATTATTATTATTAAATAATAATAACAAAAATAGTTATTAACATACAATAACAACAACAACAACAACAACAACAACAACGATAATAATAATAATATTATTATTATTATTATTATTGTTGTTGTTGTTGTTGTTGTTGTAACCATATGTCTACTTTCAACAGTTACAGAGTCCTTCAAAAGGGGCACATCATGTTCAATAAACTCCATTCTGCCTTTTATTCCGTCTATGTCCGTTAACGTATAAATGATCTGTTATGAGACAAGTTTTGGTCTGGATAACCGTCTTAAAACTGTAGCACATGGAACACTGCCTTCACAGACCTGTCCTTTCAATTTACATAATACCCGTCTGGAGTCAGCAGTTATCTGTTCCGTATGCATCCAGATTCCAGAAGAAATTTGTCTGTTGTAGAGCCATTACATGGATTGTGCTGGATCATGACTTCAGTCAGTGGTAGACATACAAAGAAGAGAGTTTGATTGAAGCTAAAGCTCTTAGTTAATTAGGAGTGACTCCATTAGCCACAGAGAGATCGTTGCCATCACACCGCACATCAGGCCACCAGATGCTACCAAACCACCACCAAAGCCCTGACTAATTCTACCCAGACATACCTCACAGTCTCACACACATACATACACCTCACTACATCTTGGTTATTAAATGCAAGCTGACTCATTGCTATCCCAGCTAACCAAACACATTTTGGAAAGGTTTTTTGTCTTCCATCAGTTTGTTATTTTAAGAAAAAGACTGAAAGTCAAATCCTGTGCTGAATAATTTGATCAGGTTATACAGGCTGTACAAATATGGAAGTTTTAATGTAGCCCCAGTGACTCACTGGCTCACTTGACATGATTCAAATATTCAAAGATGAGGTCAAATGTTCAATTCAAGCTCTTGTGAAAATACGAAGGTGGTTTCTTTACATTATCTCCATCTTGAACTTAAAACAAAAGGTTGAGTGACTGCTAATGATCTGTCCATCATCTGTTCAGTCACACAAAAGGAAAAATAAAATATCTTTTCTAATGAAATATTTACTCTCCCTCATGTCATTCCAGACCTTTACGAGTTTTATCTTTCTGTGGAATATACATTTTAAGCAGTTTGTCACACAAAGCTACTGGCTTCAGAAGATTTGGAATATAGTGTATAGAATATATAAACTTTTGTGGTCCTTTTCCAGTCATTTTGGAGGTTGACAGCTCCAGCCCCCCTCAAAAAAAAAAAAAATCACATTTTGTGTTCCAAGAAACGACATGAAGGAAAGCATGAGATGACAGAATGCTAATTTGTGGGTGAACTACTCCTTTAAATGTTCACAGATGAGTACTTTCAGAACATCGCAATGGTAATTTCTGTCATTTTTTTCCAATAACCTGTGTTGTTATGAATTATGATTTCTCCTGTTAGGTTAATTTCACCTTTACGTTAACATTCACAAATTGGAGAAATAGTAAGGGGTAATTTACCGACATTTTAGACCTGCAAGAAAAATATCTCCTAATGAAATCAAACTGAACACATGGCACACATGGCGAGAGTTTATAATTACATATTACAAAATAGTTATATATATATATATAATAACTCTTTTATAATATGTAATTATAAACTATATATATAGGCACAAAATATATATTTAATTTATTATAATTAGAATAATGTAATTATATGTAATTATTTAATGGATCATTTATTATAATATAATTCCAAATTAATTAATAATAATTAATGCATTCAGTAAATTTACTGGACAAATTTAAATTATGTGCTGTTCGATGCATTTTGCAAGTGGTACGTTTACTCTAATGTGTTTTTAAGGTTTAAAACTCTTAATCTTGGGATATGTTACTGGGATTTGTTTCTTGGCTCAAAACATTGCCACTCTTTTGCCACTGAGGCTGTTGGGCCAATGAAAACTTGTTTCAAACATGTGCCAGCGTTTTTTTTTATTTTTTAAAACCCATCAGAATACAGTATAACAGGGCGCTGGCATACAGCCTGTGCTTTGAAATAACACTGTGCCTCTCGGCATACACATAGAATTCTATTAGTTTTATAAAATGAATCAAGCTAGCACAAACACAAGAATGCCTCAAGCTGTACAGACCATAATTCACTCTTGAAAATAAATGTTATTTATTGACATTGATGGTTCTATGAAGAGTATTTAAGATCCATGATGGACACTTTCCATTCCACTAAAGGTTCTTTAGTGAAAAAAGAATTTTAGAATGTTATTCACAAACAAAGGTTCTTTGAAGAACTGTTCACTGAAATATGGAAGCCCGTTTTCACCACTGATTTAAAAATACAAAAATGTTATTACTACTTTTTTATTTGACAATTCTGACTTTCTCTCAGAATTGTGAGATATAAACGCACTGTTTTTAAATAGTGCACATGCGCATAAATGCCTAAGGGAATCCCGGAGTATGACGTAAGAGGGAAACCGCGATGAATCAAACATCAAATAAAGCGAAATGACAGGGAACAAAAAATAGTAAATTAGTCAATTAGTCATCAGGTGCCATATTCAATATAGCTGCATTTTAGAGATCTTTAAAAGACAGAGAATCGACTGCGTTGGGGAAACAGTCGTGACTTAGTTCGTTTCCACAACAATGCATCGTACTATAGAGGTTAATCAGCGAGTATCGTCGTTGTACGGGAAACGCACCCCAGAGCCGTAGTTCACTAACAAGCTATGCAATATCACGTTCATTATCGGAAATGTCCTATGCAAACCGCTGTGCTCAAAATTAAGATAACATATTAAAATAATATGGTAAGAAACACCAGTTTGTAATATCAAGCAGCTTGTTTTGTACAGCTAAAAACAGCTGGAAGCGGATGAGACCGGAAGCCAGACCTGTAAAATTTACAAATGGCTGCGCCTGCTCTTTCTAAAATAGAAATTCTGCGTGACGCTGTCATGGCTAGTTAGGACAAATCTCTGAATAACATGGAAATTATACCATTTATTGTGTGTCAAGGTGTTTTGTCGTGTGTAGTTACGACATGGTGTTACGGGAAAAATAAGGTACAGATAGAATCGCTGTAAAAACCCCTATCTGGAACTTTTATTTATTTTAAGGCTGTTGCAATCCGTGTTACCTTTGAAGCAGAAACAGCTAAAATTTGATTTCCTAGAGTGTATATATCCAACCACACTGTGACGTTTCACGTTATTTTTGCATGTTCTTGGGTATTCCAGACAGACCAGGGCTGTGTTTCCCTAAGTAGATCATAAAACGATTGCCACCAGTGGTCTCTAAAAATAAATGTAGCTCACAATGCTTTTGAGAAATACAGCTCAGTGCATTAAAGGGGTCATCGGATGCTAAGTTCACTTTTACATGTTGTTTGAACATTAATGTGTGTTGGCAGTGTATGTACAAATCTACCCTATAATGATAAAAATCCATGCAGTGGTTTTTAATTAATCTGTAAAAATAATATGCCCTTTTTCAAATCGAGCCATTCTCAGATGCCTGTCGTTGTGGCGTCACACCAACAGAGGCCGCTCCCACGATAGTTGATTGACATGAGCGTCTTACCTCAGATCAGCTGTAACAGTCCAACCTCCCGATCTACATAAATGTGTCTATGTTCGCGCGAATCATTCATGATCCAGCTTCACCTACAGCATAAGTGAGTATAAGGGTTTTTTTATGAATCTTTGCAATCGCCTTTCCTAATAATGTGCTAGTTAGCAAGTTTAGTGGCTAAATGCGGCTAAAGTAAACAGGCTCGTCACTCCACAGACAGAAGAGAGGGGCGGGGCGAGCAGAGCTCATTTGCATTTAAAGCAGCCTCGACCAGAATGGGATGATTTTTGCAGAGCTGATTTTGGCAAGGTAAAAATACGGGGGCAGCTGTGGCCTAATGGTTAGGGAGTCGGGCTTGTAACCGAAAGGTTGTGGGTTCGAGTCCCAGGTCCGGCAGGGTTTGAAGGTGGTGGGAATGAATAACCAGCGCTCTCTCCACCCTCAATACCACAACTGAGGTGAGTCCCTTGAGCAAGGCACCGATTTCCCCCAACTGCTCCCTGGGCGCCGCAGCGATAGCAATATGGCTGCCCACTGCTCTGGGTGTGTGTGTTCACGGTGTGTGTGCGTGTTTGATCACTTCTCACTACTGTGTGTGTGCACTTGGACGTCATGTCCTTTCCTTTCCTTCCTTAAAAAAGGGTGTTGTTTTACACTACCATTGAGAATTTTTAACCAATGTATATTATAGACTTTTCATTAAGACCCTAAAGAATCATATCAACTTGTGGAAAATTGACATCCGATGACCCCTTTAAAGGTTAGGGATATTTAATGACTCTTTCTGAAAGTTACATTTTGTTGCCAACAGGTGGCGACAAATGAGCGAGTCATTAAGTCATTCATTCAACCGATTCATTCAACTCAGAGTTTTATTCAGAAACAAACTAGTATGAGTGGTTCACTGAATCTTTAACTCAATTGGTTTGTTGAAGACAACTGATTCATTCAGGAACGATACATGAGCTAGTCATCAAATTATTAATCTAGCCGATTTGTTCGAAACATTGATTCATTCAGGTAGGCTGCTTACGTGTGATTTTTGGAGAAGCACAATGGTTCATTCTGCTGTGACAAGAAGAATGATGTACAGTGGCAAGTAAGTGCTAAATGTCTGAGTTAAATAAAATTTAGGTTACTCAGTGTTAACTAACCGTTTATTGAACTGTTGTATAATCAGACTCGTACTGTGCTGTTGATCTGAGATCAGCACAGCTGCTGTTATCACATCATACTTTTGTTCGTGTGATATTGCTTAAAAATATTTATGTATTTTTTTTACTGTTCTCAGAACAAGAATGACAGAAAACTTGGGGGAGATTGGGAATAGGATCAGTACATGACCCAAGCCAGACTGCAACCAGTATCACTGTAAACACAATGTGACACGAGTACATGCTTTACTCATTAAATCCACTGAGAATTTAGAGATTTTCAATTTGACATGGTCTGGCTGTGTAACTTTATTTACTATTTTTACTGAACAGTCACCACATAAAATATAAAAAAATAGTAAATCCAAGTGATCTCATTTTGGTTGTTGTGCTTCAAACAGACTTTATACTGTCAGAGGCAGTCATATCATTGTGAAAGTTATGGAATGCTTCAGAAAAGACATCTGTTTTGTGAATTTTCTGTTCCCTTTTCCAGATGGAAAAATTAATGAGGGTCATCATCCAGTCTGTTTTCCTGTTATATAAGTTTCTCTTTAGCCTTTAATTATTAGACCAAATTAATTTATTCAAGATCTGCGTATATGTATTACATTAAAGAAATGCTTGTGTTGTTCTCCAGGCAGTGTTGCTGTTGACAGATCAGTGGAGGGACAAAGACTTGGAAGAGCAGTGTGTTTTTACAGGCAGCTGGCCTTCAGTTGCATGACACATATGCTGTAGTGGAAACCTGGCCTCAAGAAACATAGGGATCCCCATCTACGTGGCTTAACTGTTCTCACAACACTACACCACAACCAGTGATGGGGAGGAGTTTACGACAAGGTGTTTAAGACAGGGGAACAACACTAATACTGGAGAGTGATTGGTAAAAGGTTGTTTAAAAATGATGTCACGCTAATCCTGACAAATCGTTTCAAACATCTTGCGAGCAGCTACAGTTACAACCAAAACCCTAACCCTAAACTGGATTAGAAAATCCAAATAACAAATCTGCACTTAAATTAGTACTTGAGTAACTTAAATGCGTGATTAAATGCATGATGGTGCTGTGTGTACTCAGCTTGATATCATCGTCTGTGTGTGACTTTTGGACCGGATTTTTATGTCTGCCTGCAAATACTTTTATGCCATAGTTGTTAGAACCAAAATAAACAATTCTTTTGTAGCCGCCTCTTGAATGGTTATCATTTGTGTGACTTTTCACAGATTCCTTGGATAATGCTGAATTACTGTTTTATCTGAAAGAGACCCATTGATACATAGGCTCACTGGTTTAGAGACACCAAGCATTAAAAAACACGCATCAAAACACATATATGAATGAAGGTGATTTGATCCCAATTGCTTAAATATTATTATATAAAAATGTGTTACTAAAATAAAATAAAATATTCCTTAGGTGTATTTTAACCTTGGGCTTCTAGGCTAAACTAATGTTAAATTAAATTAAATTAAATTACATAAAAAATAGGTGTATTTTAAATAACAAAAACTAAAATAAAAACATAATGTGCATTTTAACCCTGGGCTTATTGGGTTAACTAATGTTAAAGTTTACTTAATTAAATCAATCAAAATAGTTCTCTTCTTACCCATGAATAAAATAAAATAAAATAAAATAAAATGTGTTACTAAAATAAAATAAAATAATTCCTTAGGTGTATTTCATCCCTGGACTAAATTAAATAAAATTAAAAGAAATTAAATTGAATTAAATCACAACAGGTATATTGTACCCCTGAATTAAATCAAATCATAGATGTATTTTATCCCTGGGCTTCTAGGCTGAAATAATGTTAAAATTAAATTAAATTAAATTAAATTAAAGTAGGTGTATTTCACCCCTGAATAAATAAAATAAAATAAAATAAAATCATAGGCATATTTTACCCCTGGACTTACAGTACAGAAATCATGGAGTCCCTGCACAATTTATTAAGAACTGTAGCTGGGTTTCAGACAATGTTTGCGAACGCTGTCTCAAATCTGATGCTTTAAAAAAAACGTTACTGATCTCTGGGTTTAGTGTTGTCATGTCAGAATCATCCAGTTAACGAATGTGACCACAGTCTCTATGGATGTCAAAACATTGCCATCATTCAACGAGAATAAATGAGGTATCATGTAAGATCAGCATAAACCGCGTGTGTGGTGATACTCGTCAGCATCTGGCTAATGTCCTGCTAAAGAGCGGAGTGCTAAAAATTAATTCCTCACCCTGACATGTGGAAAAGCCATTAGAATTTGGCAAAGGAAGCCCTTTCCCAGTAGCTGACCTTCAGGGGATCCTTCCACTTTCTTTTCCGAACATATGCACACAATCTTGAAAAATGAGGAGGACAAGAGTTTGGCAGCAAGGGCCAAGTGTCTGTGACATCTGCTCTATCTCTCTGACAGGCTCTATTCTTCAGCCTAAGTAATGAATCTCGTGACAAAATCCAGCACAGCTGGTTGGGATGGCATACGTAAGTGCTTGATTGACGGTACCACACGTTAAGTTCACAGAACTTTAAAAAGCTTGCGTGGCAATTTTGTCTCATTAAATAAATTTATTCAATGACCTTGAAATGTTAAAGGGATGGTTCACCCAAAAACGTTAAAGTGACAGGTGTATATGACTTTCTTCTATCAGATGAATACAATCTGAGTTACATTTAAAAATGATCCTTCCAAGCTGTATAATGGCAGTGAATGGGTGCTGAGATTTTGAAGTCCTATAAAGTGCATCCATCCATCATAAAAGGTACTTCACATGGCTCCAGGGGGTGTATAAAGGCCTTCGGAAGTGAATCAATGCGTTTGTGTAAGAAAAATATGTATATTTACAACTTTATAAACCGTAATCTCTAGCCTCCGCTAACTGTCGTACACGCGTTCGTGAGAGAGTGCCGTTTTCTAGCAGATGACGTAGGACATAGGCATAGTCATATATGATATAGTCTAACATAGGGCTGTCACTAACTGTTATTTTGGTAATTGAGTAATGTGGCGATTATTCTGACAATGAATCGAGTAATCGGATAATTATATTTAAGTTTTTTTGTAGTAATAAAAATAGACCTAAGTGAACAACAGCCTTTAAAATGACCTGAAATACATAAATAATAGCAATGAGGCAATAATAATTAGTTCAAATAAAGTGTCAAAAGCAAATACATAATGTATTATAAACAATAGAACTAATGTACAGCACGAATTATAGCACATGCCTACAGAGGGCGCCAACAGCCTGACGATTGTTTTTACACTTTACTCCTTGTTTAATATTGACTCAACAACATTTAATTCAAATGTCCACTTAATCTTTCATATTTGGCCATTTCTTTAGGATAGAAAAGCTACAGACACTGTAATTTCTCGAATATGTGGACATCAAAATGTTTAAACTCAGAGTGAGGGTTTAAACTTTTATTTTGAATTCGCGATTAACAGTTAGCATAATTGTGAAAGATGATGACGTATTCGCCTGTGTTTGTGTAGGTTTATAAATGATTTACCTTACAAATCCGATGAAATAGCCTACGTTGCGTTCCCAGATTTATAATAAACCCAAACTCACAACAACATGTAGAGATGGAGTTTTGAGAAGCTCCACATGTGGATGAAAACAGTTTGTGTAGCAGCATGTTAATGAGATGCACGGAACTTACGTAACCTACATGCATGTAAATATTTGAAGCGCATAGATTCATTTAATTGAATCGTAACGTTTGTGAATTCTTAATAAAATTATGATTTTTAAATGGGTTTAACGTGGAATCAGCCACTTCCGGTATTTAGCCATTACTTGACACAGGCAAAATGCAATTGAGGATTTTTAAATCGAATACTTCAATAGAATTGAGGAATGGTTGCAGCTAGTCTCGCAAGAACCAAGTTTTGTTTACAGCAAAGGAAAACCAGTCTCCCCCTGGCTTATATGGAAATCCTCCAACATTTTTTTTAAATAATTCTCATTAATGTCACGTCATCCAGTGACATTTGGTGACTTTTCAAGCGGGGTTTAGCTACTTTCCATTGAAAGAAGTTAGCAACACTGATCCTTATTTTGTACTTCTAATTTGTGACTGGTGTTTTGTTTTGCTGTCTCTGCTTCAGTGTTCCTCACTTCTCACTGGAGCTTACACCTACACCTACGCCTACGCAAAAAGTGTTCTCGTAGCTTCATAAAATTACGGTTGAACCTTTGATGTCACATGTACTATTTTAATGATGTCCTTACTGCATTTCTAAGCCTTGAATGCATGAGTTGCATTCCTGTCTATGGCTATGCAGAGTCAAAAAGCTCTTGGATTTAATCAAAAATATCTTAATTTGTGTTCCAAAAATGAATGAAGGTCTTAATTTTAATTCTGGGGTGACCTAACCCTTTAAAAGTGAAGTATTAATGAAAAATACATTACATCAGGTGATGCAGTAGTCTGAGTATGTTGACTCATTGAAACAAATGACTGCAGATTTGTCTCAAATGATCTATTAAGAGCCTGAAAGTAGTTTAGTCTGACATTTTATCTGTGTATTTGAGGTTATTTGTGTGGGGAAATCCTGCTTTAGGGCTTGAATCCTTAAGACCCTGTTTCTTTGAAGTTTACAGTTAAAATCATTGACTATATGTACTATAAAGCCATGCATGTGGCAGGAAGATATAGTAAAAGTGATGTATATCTGGCTCCAATTCAGTGGAAAATATACGGCCTTCATCCTTAGTCTTTTTTTTAAACATATCACATCAATTAAAGGCACAACATTCATTTCAACACAGAATCAACTGCCCGGGGAGACATTTATTCTGCACCATCAAAAACATCTTGAGACATTTGCATTCTATTTAGGCGATATCTGTCCAAATATATTAGTACACAGTATATTATTTAGGATATCAAACATTTTTGAGTGTCTAAGAATGTGCTGATTTACCAGACAATACACATTTATGACAATTCAAACAAACAAACAAATAAATTATCAAATGAATAATGGATGAATAATAAATACTAGGCCTAATTAATACCTGATTTAAATGGAATGATGCAAGTGACAGATTTCTGCTGACTGAAATCAATCACACTACAACTTATGTAATGCAATGGCAACTATCCATCAGGAACCGATAAAAATGTTTTCTTCCAAGAATTATATCACTATAATACATCATGTGGTTTTGATGTAGTTTCCCAAATACCATCTGGAGGCTGTCTGATCTCCAAACTGCATGGGACACAGCGGAGCCTATATATTTAGTTTAGTGGCTTTCGCTTCTATTTGTGATCAGTTTGTAAATACTGGCAATGGATTAAAAGCCAGATCTGCTGTTGTAAATGTGTTCTGGCAGGTGCCAGGTGAATGTCCTCCAGGTTACAACATTATGAAACAAGTACCTCGCGTGCAGCAGACTACACCCATACAGGACGTTCAGATAGCAAATGCATCAAAACTACACCTATATGAATAGACATTTTGAAGCATTTAGCTGGTCATTATCGACAAATACAGTTGAAGTCAAAAGTTTACATGCAAAATGTTAATTATTTTACCAAAATAAGACTGATAATACAAAATGCATGTTATTTTTTTAGTACTGACCTAAATAAGATATTTCACATGAAAGAGGTTTACATATAGTCCACAAGAGAAAATAATAGCTGAATTTCTAAAAATGACCCCATTCAAAAGTGAATGATTCACAGCTGTGGTTTTGTTTTGTTTTGTTTATTGATAGTTGTTCATGAGTCCCATGTTTGTTCTGAACAGTAAACTGCCTGCTGTTCTTCAGAAAAATCCTTCAGGTCTCACTTATTTTTTGGTTTCCAGCATTTTTGTCTATTTGAACCCTTTCCAACAATGACTGTGTGATTTTGAGATCCTTCTTTTCACACTGAGAACAGCTGAGGAACTCATATGCAACCACAATTACAGAAGGTTCAAACGCTCACTGATGCTTCAGAAGGAAACATGATACATTAAGAGCCATGGGGGTGAAAACGTTTTGAATTTGAAGATCAGGTTAATTTAACTTATTTTGTCTTCTGGGAAACATGCAAGTATCTTCTGTAGCTTCTGAAGGGCACTAAATGAAAAAACATGATATTTAGGCAAAATAAGAAAAATGTGCACATCTTCATTCTGTTCGAAAGTTTACACCCCCCTGGCTCTTAATGCATTGTTTTTCCTTCTGGAGCATCAGTGAGTGTTTGAACCTTTTGTAATAGTTCCATATGAGTCTCTCAGTTGTCTTCAGTGTGAAAAAATGGATCTCAAAATCATTCAGTCATTGTTGGAAAGGGTTCAAATACACAAAAATGCTGAAAAAACAAAAAAACAAAGAACTTGTGGGCCCTGAAGGATTTTTCAGAAGAACAGTGGGCAGTTTAACTGTTCAGGACAAACAAGGGACTCATGAACAACTATCACTAAACAAAAAAAAACAAACAAAAAAAAAAACACACACACACAGCTGTGGATCATTCAGTATTAAGAATCAAGCGTATGTAAACTTTTGAACAGGGTTTTTATATATATAAAATTTTTATATTTTTATAAATATAACTATTATTTTCTCTTTTGGACTATATGTACATGTATTTTATGTTAAATATATTATTCAGGTCAGTAGTTCACAAAACATAACATGCATTTTGTATGATCCCTCTTATTTTGGTAAAATAATTAATATTTTGCAGATTCTACAAGGTGCATGTAAACTTTTGATCTCAAATGTATATTTCAAAAAAGTATGTATAAATAATATTTTTGTGCTAACATTTTAAGAATATTATTATAGATTAGATAACTCTAAATAAATGTTCTATTAACTGGAAGAATGTTTGTTCATAATTTTGAGGGAACAGAACATTGTCTAAAATTCCATAATATCTATATACAGTGCAAAATATGTGCTGCTAAAGTATCAAAGAAGTATCAGAGAATAACAGAAAAGATTATATACATGTTATATAACATTGCCATGGGCACCTCTGTCGATGCAAGACCACACTAAAAATAATAATTTTTTATCCTTAGGCAACACATGGCCATTATTTAAAAGAGAACACAGGAAATGTGTTTTTCATACAAACCATGTGTGTGGTTGTGTTCTGTTGGAAAAGACCATTCTCTGGTGTCACAACTAGACACTTACATCATAACGTGACACTTTGAACTCTACAATGTACTAAAGAAGAATTTCACAGCAGGCTGATTCAAACAGGTCACCAAAACTGCAGAAACTACTATAAGGGAAAAAACAATTATGCTATAGAGTATTTAAGCAAAGGTATAAAACAGACGAGTCCTTTAAATTTTCCTTCCATATCTCATTGCTGCTTGTAACTGAACTGTCTGCAGTTTGTCCTTAAATGTTTCCATGCAAGTTTATTGTGGAAGAATGGCCTCTTAACCACAGTTCATGAGGGGAAATGTGCTTCATTTCTGTGTAATGTCAATTTTACTTTTGAGTTTTGGCCTCTTGCCTGTTATATTTTAGCCAAATACAGCCATAAACATCATGCGCCTCATTGGGATACCCTGCAAATTAGATTTTCTGACATATTTCTTCTCCTGAGCTTATCCAAGACTGCACTATTGTTAAAATATTTACCACTGTTAAAAAAAAGGTTTTCCAAGATTTATTTTATAAAAAATACATCTTTACTATCAATTGACATTGCATATATTCATTCTCAAAAGTATTATTTATGATTATGGGGCTGTTGAATGCTTGAATCTGCAGTTATTTTCAGGGAAATGTACAGTTATCTTAGCCACTATCTGCCTTTTTCCTGAATACAGAAATCTCATCCGCCTCATATAGGAAAGATGCTTTACATTTCTGGTCTCTGGTGCTTCTGGTCAAATTAACGCACAGCGCCCTGCTCACATATATTCATATTTAGATATATTTATAAAGTTTCAGTTTAAATAACTCAGTCGATCTTTTTACACCATTGTAACATGGATTTTTTTGGAGATCAGAACATGAGAGCAAAGCCACAAGAAGACAAGCCCGCAACCATTAGCTGAAAAAGTGTAACAACTAAAGCTAACCCTTCCGGTCTGGCAGTACGTGGGAAAGGAGACCAGAATGAATTGACAGCCTCCCTGTTGAAAAAAAACCAGCATATGCTCTGTTCTTAAGCATGGCTGCTGGTTTGAGCTGGTTTAAGCTGGTCCTTAACTGGTCATGACATGGTTTAAGATGGTTCTTAGCTGGTCATGTGCTAAGCAACTAGCTCCTGGTCAGGACCATCTTAGGACCAGCACATGACCAGCTAAGGACCAGCTTAAACCAGCTCAAAAAAGCAGCCATGCTTCAAAACATACCTAACCAGCATATGCTAGATTTTTCAACAGGGCTATCTGCTAATCTTCAACATGTTTACACTAAACAATACATTTTAACTATTTTTAGAGTTTACTTAAAAAAAAAACACAGTTTTATAACAGAAGTTGCAGACTTCATATAATATATGTAAACGGTGACTGAGTGTCCCACAACTCTGACTGAAATTAAATTATGTCAAGGCTGCAATGTGTTTGGTTATAAAGCCGTGATCCATATTGACTGTTATGCTTTCTCCAATAGTAGCTTAAGTAATACAAACCCCAATAGTAAGACTATCTCCGGTACAGTTAGACTTACCAATTTGCAATATCAAGCAGCAAAACGAGCTGTTTTGTACGGCTAATAATGGACCTTTCTCACATTTCCGGGTTTCTCATAGCGGAAGTCGTCATAGTTGGGTAAAATCCGAGAGCAGTGAATGGGAGAGTACCACAGATATATTTTTTGCATTCCCATTTGCTCAAATAGCAAAAGAAAAACTACACGATAGTGTTTTCACGACTTTCAATCAAAGAAAAAAAATGAGCTAGACTGATATCGGCAGTCAGAAGAGAGAACAATGTAAAATTTACCGTCCTTCCTATAGACGCGGCATTAGAAACACCCTCCAATAGCGTTAATTAGCTTTTTTTTGTAACTTGATGAAAATGTGATATAAAACAAAGTATAGTGTTATGAATGTACATACATATTTTTAAAAATCAAAATATAAAAAACTTTAAAGGATTTATGATGACGATGACCGTTGAAACGCCTCATCACAGGCTTGTGAAAAGGGTCCATAGCTGAACACGACTGGAAGCCAGACACATAAATTTACAGATGGCCACGCTCATTCTTACGGGGAAAATAAGGTGGACAGTAGTTTCAGGTAGGTGTTCAAATCACTACGCCAAACGATTTCAGTTATTTCAAACGTTCTTACAACCTACAGCAAAAAAAAAACAAAACAAAAAAAAAAAACACAACGACACTGACCAAGCAAATAAATAAAGTAAACAACAACATTAAACGACACATTATTCCTATGTTTTTTGTCACACAATTACGCTTTATAATGTGCATATTTTCTCGCTCTTTCTCCCATTCAAACGCACACACTCGCACGGAAACGTGTTGTTAGGGCTGCTCTGACGATTTTACCAGTAAATTAGCCTAATAACCTAAAATGTCCCTGCTGCCGATCACTGTTTGTGTTGAGAGACGCACAGACTCCGGTCATTTAAACAAGCTTAACCGCTCTCTCTCTCTCTCTCTCTCTCTCTCTCTCTCTCTCTCTCTCTTCCACGTTCCACATTTTGGAATTAGCAACGGAGGTGTTGGCTGGAATGCGTAAGAAATTAATTTTACTCACAAAAGCGTTTTAAGGACAAAAACTTGACTGATGTCTTTAAATACAACATCTGAACAATATTTGAGGAGTGGTAACTGTAGTATAAGTGGGTCAGTTAGTAGTAACTACAGCTAGTAAACTGTTGGGCTCTACAATGCCGAGCCTTGAACAGATTTACATAGATTAAGTGGTCAAAAAGGCTGGAAATGTTGTGGCTGATTCAAAACACCCACTCAGCTCCTCATTCAATCTATTGCCATCTGGGCGAATACATTGTTTCGCTCTGGTATCAAAAAACAGGACAAGGTTTTCTTTTATTCCACTGGCAATAAGACTGCTAAATAGTAGCAAAGCACCATGAAGTCAGCTGGTCTGTCATTTTATCTTATTGTTGTTGTTTTTGTTTTATGTGAGAGGGTTATGATGTGTCAAGTTGTTTTATGTTGTTTGTTAGATTGATGAAATGTCTGCTGATAACGATGCAAATCAGTTTCCCCAAGTGGACAAATAAAAGCTACCTTACCTGGTCCATTGAATTATTAGAAAATAATGCATAACATGCATTATTTTCTAATAATTCAATGTCCTGTCATCAATTATTCTGAACTTATATTATATCATTACAGCATTTTTAGCGGAGGAGTTTTAACATCTTGACACAATATATTTTGACAGGTTTAAGTCTCTAAACATCAGCAAAATTTTAGATTGTGTGACAGCTGTGCCGTTTTGGACAGCATTCAAATATAAACAATGTGCCAGCCAACTCCCAGTCTCCAATAAAAATCAAACAAATTTCTCAGTGTTTGGGCTGTTACATATTATGCTATGCCATGTTTTGACTATTATGTTTGTGCAGAATCTATTAGCATTGACTGGAAACTTACAGCATCTGGAAACCCAATTATTTGACATTTTATGGCCACTCAGCTCAAAGCTCAAGTGTGTATGCAAAAGTCAAATGGTCTTTTAATTGGTAGGATAAGAAGATCTTGCATTTACTACAACTATTTGAAATGTTAAAAGCTCTGAGATAAGTACATAATGTTATGTGGCTTTGCCATGTTTGTTGTGAAGACAAACGTTAAGATCTCTGACAAACACAGGAGATGGTAACATCTGCAAATCCAAAAGCTCCACATTTTGGATCCATCATAGAACTTAAATAAATTGAGATGACTTTTCTTGGAAAAATCCTTGCGTCCATGGATCCAAATGTTACGTATTGGATTGCAGATTCAGACGGCACTGTCTACACAATCATTCCATTATTATGTGTTGAGAAATTCAGATAGCTTTGAACCTCTCAGGACCATGATGGAGAGTTCGACGATTCCTCACACTAGATGGTCATCCTGTGTCAGTGAAAGAGGCTGCTAAAGTGAAGATAGTTCCTGTTCATGACAAAGATGGAAGGAAACCAACAGAAGATGGCAAAACATAATGAAAAACAACTCTACGTGAATCTAAATTACTGAAAGTGGTGATGGATAAACCTTTGGACATTTCATGTGTTCAGCGTCTCCCCAAAGTATTTTCTTCGCTTCAAGTATTTGTATTCTCCAGCATGTGATTAATAATTCCAAAATATCTCCTGACAGCTGCTCACAATCTTCTATCTGAAGGCTTCCATGGGACAGACAGCTTTGTGCTTGATGATATATTTTGTTTTTCTGTTTACTCTCCATGTCAACTTTGAAATGATAAAATATGAGTTGGTTTATCTATTTATTGGGCTCCATTTTCACAACTTACTGTAAGTATTTCTTGGCAGCAAGTCAAAACTCCATTCTCACAATACTAATGATGCTGCTGCTAAATGAAAACGCAATTAACTGCCTAACTTAGTATTTGAATTATTTGAAGTGATAGAGTAGATGTTTTATTATTTGTTTCGAAATGCACACATCTGCTTGCAGAGACAGAAGCTGTATTCTTTGGAATAAACAGTTTCAAGTATGCAATAAAAATGTTTTGAGAAACCTGAAAATGTGCTTCATGTTGTAACATCCAAACTAACTGGTTTTGTTTAATGGATGGTGTGATAGAGTTGTGTTGTTTATGCCCTATCATATGGAGCTGCTACAGCTGAAGTTGAAAATGGAATTAAAGACAGGAACTAAGGCGAAAAAATGCAGGATGTGGTTTCACAAAGCATAACATACTTAAGGGCGTGGGATAAACAAGATAAATGTATTACAGTAATAGTCCGGTCAAAAAAGCCTTGGTTTTCTGCTCAAGCTCCTTAAACTACAATATCTTCTTTTTTTTTAAGTTTGGAATAATATAAACGTATATAATGATATAGAGATATACAGTTGAGGTCAAAAGTTCACATACACCTTGCAGAATATGCAGTATGTTAATTATTTTAACAAAATAAAAGGGATCATACAAAATACATGTTATTTTTTATTTAGTATTGACCTGAATAAGATATTTCACATAAAAGATATTTACATATAGTCCACAAGAGAAAATAATAGTTGAATTTATAAAAATGACCCTGTTCAAAAGTTTACATATGCTTGATTCTTAATACTGTGTTGTTACCTGAATGATCCACAGCTGTGTTTTCTGTTTGTTTGTTTGTTTACTGCCCGCTGTTCTTCAGAAAAATCCTTCAGGTCCCACAAATTCTGTGGTTCTTCAGCATGTTTGTGCATTTGAACCCTTTCCAACAATGACTGTATGATTTTGAGATCCATCTTCTAACACAGAGGACAACTGAGGGACTCATATGCAACTATTACATGTTCAAATGCTCCCTGATGCTCCAGCAGGAAACCAAATGCATTAAAAGCCGTTTTACCTTCTGGAGTACCAGTGAGCGTTTGAAACTTCTGTAATAGTTGCATATGAGTCCCTCAGTTGTTCTCAGTGTGAAAAGATGGCTCTCTGGATCTGGAAAGAGTTCAAATACACAAAAATGTTGAAAAACCAAAGAATTTGTGGGACTTGAATGGTTTTTCTGAAGAGCAGAGGGCAGTTTAACTGTACAGGACAAACAAGGAACTCATGAAAAACAAAAAAACACAGCTGTGGATCATTCAGGTAACAACACAGTATTAAGAATCAAGTGTATGTAAACTTTTGAACGGGGTCATTTTGATAAATTCAACTATTATTTTTTCTTGTGGATTATGTAAATGTCTTTTATGTGAAATATCTTATTAAGGTCAGTACTGAACGAAAAATAACATGTATTTTGTATGATCCCTCTTATTTTGGTAAAATAATTAACATTTTGCAAATTTTTCAATCCTGATAAAAAAATGTATCACAGTTTACACAAAAACAAATAAATAAAAATTAAGCAGCACAGCTGTTTACAACATTAATAATACGTATTGCTTGAGCACCATATCAGCATATTAGAATGATATCTGCAAGATCATGTAATATAGAAACATGAATAACATGAATAATGTACATTTAAAACAAATATATTAAAACAGATAAAGTAGTATTACGGTTTTTCCTTTAGCATATTAGATATCATAAGAGACATTTATCCCCAAAACCAAACAAACATATTATTATTATTATTTTTGATCCTCTGTGTGGTATAAATGTAAGTACAAATAGTACAAAAACACTCATTCTGAAATGACTGTAATAACTGTTGGTTCTCTATTCATTAGTTTAAAACAGTTCTTTCCATTATAATGAAGATCCATTCAACCACACTCTTAAAGAAAGGAAAAGACAAGACGAGGCAAGAGAACGAGAAAACGAAGTATAATATTGTATCATTAGTAATGAAGCGTTCCATTTCAACCACTCATAAAACCTCCGACGTAGGGAGTGCAGACATAACCAACCAGTGCCAGGATTTTCAACAGTATGGTATTTTAACAATATATTTTAAAAACAATGTGGGTATTAATAAATCCAGCAATAGTTCTTCCTTTTTGGTGCAGCTCTCTCAGACATGTCGCATAATAGCAATGTTTGGAAGTCAATTTGGCAGTTACGACTGGACTGACTCTCTTCCCTCTTGCTTTTATAGCCAAAGTTGTAATATGTGTGTAAAGAAGTCAACTTTCCCTCCCGGCCCATTTGTTAAGTGCCTGTTGTGTTAGGATGTTAAGGTCTGGCGCTGAGCTGTGACCTTTGACCCTTTAGACATAGCTGAACCTGTTTATGTCTGTCAGTATTGCAGCTTTTAAAGAAAATACCTCACAAGTTAATGGTATTTATTTTATCAAAAAAAACAGGGATCATACAAAATGCATGTTATTTTTTTATTTAGTTTTGACTTGAATAAGATATTTCACATAAAAGACGTTTACATATAATCCACAAGATAAAACAATAGTTAAATTTATAAAAATTCCCCTGTTCAAAAGTTTACATACGCTTGAGTCTTAATAGTGTGTTGTTACCTGAATAATCCACAGCTGTGTTTTTTGTTTGTTTGTTTGTTTGTTTACTGCCCGCTGTTCTTCAGAAAAATCCTTCAGGTCCCACAAATTCTTTGGTTCTTTAGCACTGTACATTTGAACCCTTTCCAACAATGACTGTATGATTCTGAGATCCATCTTCTGACACTGAAAGTAGTCAATTTTCCCTCCCGGCCCATTTGTTAAGTGCCTGTTGTGTTGGGATGTTAAGGTCTGGCGCTGAGCGGTGACCTTTGACCCTTTAGACATAGCTGAACCTTTTTATGTATGTCAGTATTGCAGCTTTTAAAGAAAATACCTCACAAGCATGTACAATTCCTAAGATCTTCGTTCATCTTCAGAGCACAAATTAAGATATTTTTAATGAAATCCAAGAACGTTCTGACCCTGCATTGACAGCAAGGCAACCGACACATTGAAGGCCCAGAAAGTTAATAAGGACATCTTTAAAATAGTCTATGTGACATCAATGATTCAATCTTCATTTTTTTACAAAGCTACTTTTTGTGCACAAAGAACACAAAAATAACAACTTTATTCAACAATTCTAAAAAGTATTCTTGTAGCTTCATAAAATTAAGGTTGAACCACTGATGTCACATGGAGTATTGTAACAATTTTGTGTTTGGAACGACATGAAGATGAGTAATTATTGCCAAAATTTTCATTTTTGGGTGAGATATTGCTTTAACACAAAGAGGGTGAGTACACAATGAACTCTTCCCTTGAAATATGTTCTAGTTACAAAAACATGCATTTTGCAGTTTCTGTATATGCAAATTCAGCCCTTACGTAACCACAAAGATTCAAAAAGCTTTTTTTTTTCACCTCAAACAGGTCATTTCAAATATCTTGATGGGTTGTTTGAGAAGGTGTGGGGATGTATGAGTTGCAACCCACCAGCATTACTGTACAACCAACCCTTTCCCACTTTGGTGTTCTTTTCATTGCCCCTCTTGCCTGAACAAGCTATTGAGGGTTTGGCTCCAACATGACTGCAAGCAAAAGATACTGACAGAGCATTTGGATGTATAAAATGATGGAACAAAAGGTCAACACATGATGACAAATTTTGCCATTCTGCTAATTAGAATAAAATGAGATAAAATGACTCAAACAGGTTGTCAGAAAGATAGTTTGTAGTTCTTGGAAGCAGCTCAAATGAACCAGCTGCACCGTGTGCATTACAGTGGGATGCGTGTCACCACTAGCCCCCATCTGAAATGTCCCGCTTTGACCTCTACCTCTATATGAAAATGAATAGCAGCAAGTTCAGTCTCGCATTCTGAAAAAATGTTCACAGCCTTTTGCATTCTTAGTCAGGTTGGCTGTTTAGTTTAAATATAGCTATTTAGTTTATATATGTATATACATAGTTTGGTAATTTGCCTGGTCCAAAGTAATACTTTGGAAGATTATATATATTTTTTATACTTGTTGCAATATTCATTAAAAGTAAAAACAATACACAAATGTGAAAAACGCATTTGGCTTTTCTAATCAGCATTTATGTAATCAGCAGTTACAAAACTGCATGGAGTGCTTGCAAAATATCTAAACTGCATACATCAAGAAGAAAGATGAGCTGCAAAGCTCAAGCAATGTTTGTTTTGTAAGATTTTCTTTGGATAACATTTGCTACATTCCATATTGGCACAAAATGTCAGTCTATGACATGCTAAAACATAGAAGTTATGTAAAAATTCTGTAATATAGGTGTGCCTTGACTTATCCCACATTACAGTGACTGCCTGAACTCACTTGAAGAGTGTGAAATTGTACCTCCGGGGGGCAAAAATAAAAAAAAAAGATGACAAAAAATCTTGAAGTTGATAGATGCACAAATGCATTGCACGCTCTGAGAAATTATGCAAGAATCATGATTAATAAAATGTGCATGATTAATAAAACTTGCAGAGTGAAACGTCTCAAAACATTAAAAAAAATTGACTTCTTTTGTGCCAATTGTGCTAAAATATGAATCAATGGTGTTTTTTGCTCTTCCAATAACATAATCCCAATATTTTTCTGATAAGCATTTTGAAGTACAAATATTGAGCTTACAATGTGTTAATGTTGTGTAACTTCAAAAACAGACACACAATTCCATGTCTAAAAGTTGAGTTTATTATGGAAATTGAAAAATAAATGCAAAGGAGCCAAAACCTGTTTATTCTGAATTAAATTTGAACTGAAACCATGAAAATTCAGTTTAAGATATAGCTTTGAGTTTTCAAAGCATGCATTGTTCAGCACATCTGTGCACGGTTTATGCAAATTGACACACATACACACACAAAACACTAAAGAAGAACAAACAAACCTCTATTCCACCGGAAAAGAAACAAAAAAGATCTGAGATTTTGTAGCAAAACAATGCAACAATTTCTATCTTTATTTTAGATTTTACATCATCTAAACATGAGCACCATAAAATCATTGTAAATGCAACGGAAAACCGTACCCCAGAAAAATAAATTCATATTAGTGGTTTAAGGCAACTCTTCCCTACACCATGTATTTCTTATGAACGCTTCCATTTTGTTTTGTTTTTTTTTGTTTGGATGCCGGTACTCCACACGTAATGCATGGCTGTAATGTTTCTGAATCGTTGTGACACAAAACAGATCTCGCGTATCACGTCACATATGATCACTGTGATTTTTCAAACCACACTTTACAACAAAAAAAGAGAGAAGCTTAAAATATTTACATACACATATGGAGAATTTCATATCCCTGTTTGGACCAAATGGACTTGAACAAAATCATCTATTACCTTTGGGCAACAGGAATGATCAATATGGAGTTTTTCTTTCGCCTTAAACTCAACTCCATCCTGGTAGGTTCTGGACCATTGCGCAAGTAAATGAAGGAAGTATATGCTATACTCTTCAGGTCTTGTTTTGTACTTGTGCTCACTGTGGCTGGTCTTGATCTAGGTTCTCCTCCGGGGTGCTGTTAAAATAATATGAAAAGAGGGGTCACCACAAGTTTTCACACTTGTTTGTTCAATCTATGTGCAACCAATACAAAGTATCTACCTGGTCTTCTTCCAGGCACTCTTCCCTCTGGAAACAGAGTAGTAGCAAAAGACAAAAAAAGGTCAGCCATGTTGGGATGATTTAGCTTGAGATACCCAATGTCAGAATCTTACCTTGAATTAATCTAGTGATGCCGTCAGCGTCCTCGCCATAACCTAGTGGGAAAAAGAAGGATGGAAGTGAATACTAGCATTTATATGATTATACATGAAGAACTAGAGAGAAAAGGAAAAAGGAGGAAAGTTTAGTGGTTGAGTGGGCCGGCTTTACTCCGTAGCCTCCGTAGCTAATTTAAAAAAAAAGTATAGAAGGGAGAACAATAAATCAAAAAGGTTTAGTTGTCTTTTAACAGTATCGTTAGCACAAAAGAATGATACATTGTATTCCGTAACCTGGAATGTAACAAATGTATGGGGAAAAAAGAGTTTGGAATGAGGAGCACAAAGTGGGGTAAACTATTAGCTCTATCACTAGCATGCAATGAAGTTTCACACTCTACCATAAAGCTCCATATCGGAGGAGCTGGCGACTGAGTATTCAGGACCTGTTGATACAAAACATTAAGCAGGAGTCAATAATTGTGACAATCAGGTCCAGGAAAGGATGGATTTTGGCTTGAGCTATAACTAAACTATTGGGAAATATCACATGTGCGTTTCAAAGTCATATTCAAAATAACAATCACACATTTGTCTCTTGGAGAAGAACCAAATATTTGGAGAACAAGTACAACTAAAAGACAACACATTGCATTTTTAGGGGATCAAGCGTGTAACGTTACCAAGTCTCGCCCCGATTGGCATGGTCAAAAGTATGAAATCCCTCATCTACAAAGTATATGTCTTATAACTTCTTATATCATGGGAACGCTTTGGGTCAAGATGAACGGATTCGATCGCCACCCGGATGAAATTTTGGATTTATTTTTTTAAAAACGTACTTTTGCGAAATACTTCTAGATTTTTCACCCGTTTAGAACCAAACGAGTGCAGAAAAATAATCTGAAGAGTGAATATTTATAATTATCAAAATTAAAAAACTTGGAGTTTTTGTCCCACTGTCGCAAAGGGACGCCAAAATTTATGAAAGAAGCAGGGCTGCTTTTCCAAAAATGGCTAAAACTTTTCAACGGAATGTAATAATTTACACTAAACTCGATATGTAAGAACTCAATCTGACGTTACATAAGGATGGCCACTGTGTGGCGCTATAATAGGACAAAACATAAAAGCGGGCTATAACTACAAATTCGTTAGTCTGTTTGATTTGAATATTCACATGCTGTGTCTGTGTTTAAAGTGCCACGACTGTCTCTGAGCACGCTCATATATCTCAAAAAAAACAAATGGCTGCCAATAGCCAATGAATTTTGAGCGCCTATTAGATGGGGATAAAGGAGGCCGATTGGAACGAAACTCGGTGGGCTTCAGCGGAATGAGATGTTTACACCAAAGATTGATGTAAGAGCTCAATATGAGGTCACATGAGAAAAGTCTGGCCACTGTGTGGTCCTATAATAGGACAAAAACATAAAAAAGGCTATAACTACGCATCCGATAGTCCGACTGAGTCGAAAATTCACATGCAATGACTGTGTCCAAAATTCCACGGCAGTCTATGAGCATGTTCGTATATCTCAAAAAACATGGCCGATATGCGTCGGCATGACAGCCTTGTAGGCAGCGCTGACATGTAGCGCAATTGCGCTTTAGCCGTCCTGAGTTCGAGTCCTGGCTCTCGGACCTTTTCCGATCCCATCCCTGTCTCTCTACTGTCTTATGGAAATAAAGGCAAAATTAAATCTTAAATAAAATGTCTGAAACTTCACATCCAGTGAAGTTTGACCGCCTATTAGACGGGGTTACCGAAGGCTGATCGGAACGAAACTTGGTGGGCCTGTTTGACACGCGGACCTAAAAGTGAGATATTTGAAATTAGCCACTGGGGGGCGATATCAGATTTTTCAAGCATGAAAATGATTACAACTTTTATAGAGATCGGACTATAGGTGGCGCTATAATAGCCATAAATGTTAAAAATTTCATTTATTATGGCAAATTATTTGAAATTGCCAAAAATGCTCATTTTAATTGTTCATTTGGATGGTTACTGGCTTGCTAAATAATGTATGATGTCTTTTTTGTATGTGCTTAAATGCCATAAAGCGCTTGAACCCCGGTAATCGCTGCTTGCAGCTTTATTTTCATCCATAGTTATTGGTGTGTTTCTTCAACAATGAATGTTTTTGGCCCAGTGGACTTCTATAAAATAAATGCTTAACAGGAGAATTGGCATTTGTTTAATTGTCACATCTTTAAATTATGTATTGTGTTTAATAGCATTATATGGTGAAAATGACATTTTGAATAGCTACCATTTCGTGTATCCTAAAAACACAAAATTAAGTAATATTTTGGAACTTTTTTTACATAATTTCATAACATTTGCTAAATAAATTCACTTCCCTAACACTTATCTCACCAAATAACCTTTGAAAAATCTTTATTAGTCAACAAATTGTTGATAATACAGTATATATATATATATATACACACACAAAGATATACAATAAACACACAAAGCTTTATATCATGGGTGTGTTAAATGATGTTTACCTTCAATGACTCTGGTAACTTTGTTAACAGATGATTCCCCTTCGATGACTCTTGTGACCTTAGTGACAGTGGGTTGACCCTCAATCACGCGGGTAACCTTTGTAACTTTCGGTTCGCCCTCAATAACCCGTGTCACCTTGGTGAGGGTGGGCTCTCTATGGACTGCAGATGCAAGAAACACAACATTCATTAAACAAAGTCTTCATGCAACAAATTCATAATCTATCTTTGTCATTAGTGATTAGTCTTTTATTGGTGTCAGTTACCTGTGATGACTCTTTCTAAAGGGAAAAAGTTAAATATGATTATGTCAGATATGAAAGAGACTGAACTTTTGAGAAAACAGATGAAAAAAAGCCATTTTTGATATACGTACTAATAAATGTCAGAGGGATCTCCTGATATCTGTATCCAGAGACAAACTACGAAGGAAAGAAAATACATGTACAGTATATATCCAGTCTATTACAATTTTAGGCATGTCAATACAATTATACAAAGGAAAAAATATGACGTTTGGATTACACTACACATCTGCTCTGTGAGATCTTATCGAGGCATGAAGCCTAAATTGGGTTGCATATAATCAAGTCAAGCCCAGACCCTCAGGGCAACCGGGTCCCCTAAACAGGCCTTTCTGTAAACTGCTTCATGCTTATAACATGGTCATGAACGAGCACGTTGCAATTCAATACCTTAATCTGGATGTATCGGATGATCCTTCTCAGGAGTGAAAAGAGGTCCTGGCTCCCAACCGGCATATCTATAAAAGAGAACACAGCTCTTAAACATGGATTTGACTTGAAAAGGGGAAAAAAAGCCATTGCAAAAGAACAGGCATAATTCATAATCCTCACCCTCAGGGTACAGAAGAGTTCTGACGCTGTGAATTACTCCATTTGAGGCCATTAGATCAGACTCAGGAACTTTCACAGTGTTGACCAGCATGCTGTCATTTGCCTAGAAATGGCGAAATGTTTTCAAAAAATTAATTTTATAATAAAACATACATATTAAATTTTACTATATTATGTATCTTATTTTCTTCTTTTTTTTTATGTAAACAAAATATACAATAACAACAGTAAACATACATAAAAAGTACAAATATAGAACTATATATATATAAATATGACAAAAAATAAATATCGCTACTGTAATATTTTTATTACCACCACTTCTGTAATATTTTTTATTAATTATAATTATTAATATTTGATTAAATTAAAAAAATATTAATTTAATTTAATATGATTATAAATCAAAATGTAAATGTAATTACATTTATTTTAAGGTAATTATAAATACTTTTTTTAAAACAATAATATAATTTAATTTAACATGATTTAAATCAAACATAAAAATGTAATTTAATTTAATTTAATTATTTAATTTAATTTAATTTATTTTTATGTAATTTATAATATTAAATCAACCATATTTTTTAAATAATAATAATATAATTGAATTTAATTTAACATGATTATAAATAAAACATAAAAATGTAAATGTAATTTACTTTAATTTATTTTAAGGTCATTTATTATGATTCTAAGTCAACCATAATTTTTAAAAATTTAATTTGATCATGATTTAAATTAAACATAAAAATATGAATGTAATTTAATTTATTTTAATATAGTTTTAAATCAACCACAATTTAATATATATATATATAATTGTATTTAATTTAATGATTATAAATTGACCATTTTTTAAAAGTAATAATTTAATGTAATATTTTAATTTAATACGATTATAAATCAACCATAATTTTTCTAAATATTTATTTAATTAAATTTACTATAATTTAATCATTGAAATGAACAGTTAAATATGATTATAATGTGATTAATTTAATTTAATAATTAAATTAAACAGGCTTCTAAATCAAACTTAAAAAAATCTAAAGAGATAATAAACACAACACTATTATATGGTTAACTTATTTTTAAAACTATTCTTTACCCCTTTAGCACTTCTATAAATATTCTCAAATCAATTCTCTATAAATTTAATCATAGGTTGTATCAAGTGTATCAAGATAAGTGGTTTTCAGTTCATGTCTGAAGTCTACAAAGTATATTTTGATTTTACTCAAAGGAAATTCCCACCATAAAACTTTATATTACAGGGCGGAATCATATACTCTCATATACTCATATAACAGATCTTATGACTGTAAATTAATTTCAAGGCTGGACAGGCAGAGTCCTGGATACTTACATACAACACTTTCAAATTGCTGCCCTGGAGGGTTTTCAGAAGGTTAGTGACTCCAGTCTCCAAGCCTCCACCAATGAAGATACCATTACTGAAGTGATACAACAGGATGGCTTTGAGGGCATTCATGTCACCTGATCACAGAGAAAAGACACGGTCACATCCTGTAGCCTCCACCTTTCATCTTTAATCTTGTTAATCCTAAATAAAATACAGCTAAACAGTAATTCTAGATGTGGTGTTCCTTAAAAAAATGACATGTATAAAAGGACTCACTCTTCAAAAGAGACAAGTCTCTCTCGCTGAGCCCAGCAAAAGCCTCATCGGTGGGAGCAAAAAGTGTGAAATCTCCTTCCTGTTTGAGCACATCAGTCAGACCAGCTGCCTCCATCAGGGACAAAAAGATCCTGGAGCAATGAAACAATACAATCACTGCAAGAACAAGAAGCCAGTTTCACTCTGACTGTGCAAACATGCCATTTTTCTTACTTGAAGGCTCCGTTTTTCACCAGAAGTTGGTACATGGTGGACTCTGCTGGCGAGATCAGCGTCTTCATGAGATGGAGGGCACCGTTGCTTCCCTCTTTGCTTCCACGGATCAAGCAGGCGTTCTCAATGCAGACAGCCTTCGTAGTTAAAATATTACGAGACAGTTTACTTCCTCTGAGTTTACTAATGGAAAATGTTGGCGCTATTACTTAGAGCTTACAATGTCAATAAATGTCAGTTTAAGTAATGGCCAAAGAATAATTCATACACCTTACATTTCTGTTGTGTGACGTAACATAGTAACCAGTGTTTATATGTTTCTGTTTAAGTGCTTTCATATGGCAAAAAAATGTTGTAAATACAAAAAAATATTTTGTTTAAAAGCGGCAAGAAGATATATTTCAAAAAATACAGTGCAAATACAGTGGACAAAAACTAAAATATAGGCAGGATTTTTTTCATAACTTTTATAAAGTTGGTATGAGTTTATCCCTTATTTTGTATGTATTTTACAATATATTTTGCATGATAAATAAGGGGCAAATGTTAGATGAACAGAATATTTAATGAAATGCAGTAGATTACAGATCAGTAAGATTTTTTATGTTTTTAAAAGAAGTCTCTTATGCTCATTAACGCTGCATTTATTTAATCAAAAATGTATGTAATTTACTTTAATTTTATTTTTTTATTTTTATTTACTTCAGCATTTATTTGATTAAAAATACAAAAACCATAATATTATGAAACATTACAATATAATTTAGTTTTATACACTTCCGGTGATGCAAAGCTGAATTTTCAACATCATTACTCCAGTCTTCAGTGTCACATGATCCTTCAGAAATAATTCTAATATGCTGATTTATTACCAGTGTTGGAGACAGTTTTTGCTGCTTAATATTTTTTTGGAATCGGTAAATCTTTTTGTCAGGATTCTTTGATGATTAAAAAGTAAAAAAGAACAGCATTTATTTAAAATAGAAATATTTTGTAATTCATTCCAAAAATTTGGGTCAGTATTTTTTTCTTTCTTTTTTATGAAAGAAATTATTATTTTTATTAATCTAGGATTTTAATAAATGTTCTTCTTTTTAAGTTTTTATTCATCAAAGATTCCTGATAAAAGTATCACAGCTTTCAAAAAAATATTAAGCAGCAAAAACGGTTTCTAACATCGATAATAATTCAGCATATCATAATGATTTCTGAAGCATCTTGTGATACTGAAGACTGGAATAATGTTGCTGAAAATTCAGCTTTGCATCACAGGAATAAATTATATTTTTAAGTATATTAAAAAAGAAATCAGTTATAGTAAATTGTAATAATATTTCACAATATTACAGTTTTTTTCTGTATTTTTGAATCACATAAATGCAGCCTTGATGAGCGGGAGATTATATATATATAAAATCAGTATGTTTTCCTGATGTATTTTTGCAAATTTACTGTTTATTAAAATGTATAAATAAATAAATCATTGAATGAATTAATTGATTAATAATCAAATACATTTCTGCCATATGGATTTTACAAATCATAAGTAAATAAAAAAAGATGAAGGACATATAAAACAACTGACCATGCGGTAGACGAAGACTCTGAGAAATTTCCCTGCGAGTGTTTCCAGGCGCTGACCGTTGTACAGGTGACTCAACACAATCTTGTTCTTCAAGATGTGGTTTTCCAGAATGATCTTCAGGAAGCTCTGGTCCATGGACATCACTTCATCTAAATTGTAGAAGACAAATGACTTGCACTTGAGGTTTACCAACATCATACAATGCAACTTTAGTGAACCGAGTAACCTCTTACATATTAAAACATTCACATAACCAAAAAACCTATACTGTAGAAACATCTATGTTTCAAACTGCAACATGTAAAAACTTGGCGGAGCGCAGTTAGTGGAATGTGCATTCCCAGACAGGACTTTCAGTTATTGTAACCCCAGGCATTGTCTCTTTTCCCCCATGCCGCCTAGTAAAAGGAACAATTTACCCTGTAAATATAATGTGATGAATGTGTTCACCTGTCATTAGCTACAAATGAAATACAAACATGTGATGATGAGGTGAAAGATCTAGCTTAGCCTCCTGTGAGGTCTGAAACCTTCTATCTGGGAGGTGGTATAACATCAGCCTTCGCCTTCTCTTTCTTTCACCATCTTTTCAAACCCGTTGAGGCCCGTGCTTAACAGATATAGCTACTGTGTCAGCAATCTGCCATTTTCCATACACGTGCACTGTATGAATCATCTGTTTTTACACCTGCTGTCCCATGAGGAATCAAAGTTATAGTTATGGGAGTGCGGAGGTTAACATAGGCAAGGCACATCAGCAATTGAATGCTAAGGTAGAATTAAAACAGACAATGAAAGAGAAGAAACCAGCTGCTGTGTTAAGGCAAATAGACTATGAAAGATAAAGGGAAGGAGAGATTGACATGTATTCAGATGTGTTTGCTCACCGTTGAAAGCTGTGTTAAGTGGGGCCAGGAGCGTGTACTCAGCCTGGGGTCTCATAGCTGCAGACAAGCCCAGCTCTGTCAACATGTCACTGAAGGTGCCCTGAGATTGTCCAACCAACTCCATAACCTGTTTAGCTTATAGAAAAAGGCAAATCCAGATCTTTAAAAAACACAGAATGATTTCTGAAGGATCATGTGACTTTGAAGACTGAAGTAATGGTTGAGCTAACCAGAATCAGGCATGAGGACTTGATCGATGAGGTGGATGACTCCATTCGTGGTGACGATGTCCTTCCTGAGTACCATCTTGATGCCGTTGACTGTGAGACTGTCTCCATCGCAGCCGATCTCAATATTGCTGCCCTCCAGGGTCTCGTGAGACGTGCCGGCCATGATGGCCTCGGAGCACTGAACAGAGTTCAACAGATGGTAGTTGAGGAGAGCTGGAAGAGAAGAAACATTAGTGTCTGTCATCCAACCACATCTGTTATTCCTCTTACACGCCTCTTGAGATATGAGGAAATCATGGAAAAATTACATTGGTAATGTTTTTTTTTTTTGTTGTTTTTTTTGATGTTTTGAACATACCACATCAGGTAAAAAGCACAAATAGGAATGAGTCTGTTTGAAAATGCATCTTACAAACACGCTAAATGACAATTTTGCACTGCGGTATTTGCTTTAAATTAATTAGCATTAAATCACTTGGCAAGCCCAGTTCCAGAAAGTTTAGGCAGGGCATGTAAAAAAATGTTCTTGCTAGTTGATTGCAGTTCTCATTCTGGAGAGCTTTTGATTGAATAAAAGTCTGTAGTGCAACGTATGTCATCAAATTTCTAATTGGTTTTCCTGGAAGAGAATGAATATAAATTTGAAATGCCTACATCTGTTAAGTTAGATGTACACTAGCATATAGATACAATAGCTTCAAATCTAATAGGCATGGACCTAAAGCCAAAAAAACTACAACTTTGAAATTTGTCTGAGACAATTTAAATTCTATGATTCAAAACATAAATTACGCAGATAGCATGCAAATGCATGTAATCGATTATGACACTGCACCTCCCATTCATTTCCAAAAGGGAACCATAAGGGATCCTTGGGAGCCTTTGGGTCCTCTCTGAGTGAGTCTCTCAGCAGCTCCAAGCCATTTGACTGCAAACTGAGCGCTCTGATCTTATGTCAAAAGTTTGGCTAGGGACTAATAAGAGGGCAGAGATCCCATGGCTGCCATTTTTCACTGGATTGTAAAGCTAACAGCTGTTTCCTGTCTATATGTTTTTGGCAAGACAAGGGTGATGCTCTTTTCAGAATGTCTTAGATCTTTCTCCTTTGACCTTATGATGAACATATTGCTTTAAAGGATTAGTTCACTTCCAGAATGAAAATTTCCGGATACATTACTCACCCCAAGGTCATCCAAAATGTTTGTGTCTTTCTTTCCTCAGCTGCAAAGAAATTAAGTTTTTTGAGGAAAACAGTACATTTTTCCCCCATATAATGGACTTCAACGGTGGCTAATGCGTTGAAGTTCCAAATTGCAGTTTCAGTGTAGCTTCAAAGGACTTTACACAATCCCAGCTGAGGGATCTAGCAAAATGATTGCCCATTTTCTTAAAAAATAAAAATGTAAATACTTTTAAACCACAAATGCGATGCACTTATGCATCTACATGCTTCAATGTAATCACGTTGTAAAAGTCACGCACGTTTAGTTCTAGAAAGGTAGTGTAGGGTGAAAAACTCCATCTCATTTTCTCCTTAAACTTCAAAATCGTCCTACATCATTGATTTATCTTTTTTTGTCAAGGGCGTTTGACTTTCTTTGCATGTTTGCTTTGTAAACACTGGGTCGGTACTTCTGCCTATGTCACACATGCATGCGTGAGGTCAAGCTAGTGCAAGACGAGCATTTGTGGTTAAAAAGTATATTAATTTGTATATTTTTTTAGAAAATGACCAATCGTTTTGCTAGATTAGGCCCTTATTCCTCAGCTGGGATTGTGTCTTTAGAAGCTGCGTTGAAACTGCAATTTGCACCACCACTGAAGTCCACTATATGGAGAAAAATCCCAGAATGTTTTCCTCATAAACCTTAATTTCTTTTCAACTGAAGAAAGAAAGACACAAACATCTTGGATGAGTAAATTATCAGGAAATGTTCTTTCTGGAAGTGAATTTCTCTTTTAACAGTTACAAAATGTATTGTGCATCACACTGGAAAACACAAACCATTGGAGTCAAATGGGTGCATGTGTTTGATGGTGTTATATGCAGTCAGTAGTTAACTGTACCAGGCATCAGTATCTAGGTTAAGCTTGGAGTTTTCCTTTTTCATTTCCCTGGCTCCTCTCAATGAAATCCGCTTAAGTAGCAGATCAAATATCTTTCCGCTTGGCACAACAGGTTTGGCCATAATATTAGTGTTATTTTAGTTCTTACTCAAGCAGTTAATATACCCCTTAGTGTATTTTAGACAAACCTTATATTCATAAGAGTGAGCATTACGTAATTCTTTAACATGATCACTGGGAAAGCTAATGTTTCCGAACTCCAAAGCAAACATCGACCACAGTATTTTGAAAATACGGTAAGACGAACCCATAAACTAGTTCTGCTGCCGAGAACCTTCAGATTTGATCTCATCTCCAAGTAGCTCAACTGTAACCCTGTCTAAATCCCAAAGTAGTCCATAAGTGTGGTTATGGGAATGTTTGCCAACTGTCTGAGAATTCCAGGTCTACAGCTCAGGGGTGCAGCGGGCCCATCTGGTTTGAAAGGGGGTGAAATAACACTCGGGCTCACTCCGTTGACTCAGATCAACAAACACGACACGAGGGAACCGCCATTCCCATGATTTCCTGCACCTTTGTCTCATTAAATAAGAATAAAGCATTTCTTTGTGCCAAGTCTGCCATCAATATGGGACTTAATGTTTCCTTTAGGCAACTTAAAGCACGCCGTTTGAGAATAGTGCATGGGGCTTTACGTCTTGGTGCTTGGGTTTACCTTGGAGGGAATTCTTGTCTTCCATAAGCCTGTCCAGAACCTCTCTATCCAGCTTGTCGAAAGCGTCATTGGTTGGGGCGAACAGGGTGAAGTGTCCTGGTTGACCCAGCTTATCAATCAAACCAGATGCGGTGGCCACAGTCTGGACAAGAAATGGAGCATAAACATCTTATGTTTAACATATTTGGTTTCGTTGACTACACAGTTTCCTTACGACTTACGTTCAAAGTACTCAGGTCATCGTCCACGTCGATCACATCCTGAATGGTGTTTCCAACAGCCGTGATGACGCGGTCAATGACGTGGACCACTCCGTTGGTGGCCACCTGGTTGCCGTGAATGATCCTGGCACAGTTCACTGTGACAACCTGAACAAGAACCACATGTAAAATTACTTCCTCATGGAGACGCAAGTAACCTAAAACCTTCCATTTCTTAAGATATCAACTTACTCCGTTGGAGTAATGATTGATGAGCAGGTTCAAGTCGTTGTACATGGAGGTGGCAGTCATTCCGTTTTTGAGGTCTTTGGTGAGGAGACGTTTGTTGACCATGTGGTAGTGCAGAGCATTGTACAGCTCAATATTAACATTGCTCACCAGAGCATTCCTCACCTCCTATAAGACAAAGAGCGAGCCAATGCAAAACAGTCAAGGGATTACTCAAATTTCATGTGTGTGCTGGAGGGAGAAAGAAGGAATGAATTGTTACCGGATCGAGAAGATCCCAGGCGTCATTACTGGGGGCGAAGAAAGTGTACGACCCGGGGCCTTCAATCTCTTGCCGTAGCTTGGACCTATCAGAGTAATCCTGGGTTGTTGTGGCTTTGACCAGGCCGAGGGTACCATAAACATTGTCAATGGGAGCAACTGTAAGACAAACGACATCGGTTAGCTGCACGCTTAGCTGTGAGATTGCATCTTAGAACTCTTCAGCCATCACTGCAGCTTTTAAATTAGTTAGCAGTCATATTTAGCATACTTATCATTGTGAATTTGTATTTTATTGACAACATAATAAGATTTAATTATTTTTTCAATATCTGATTATCAGGGTCAAAAATATTTGCCCCCCGGAATTTATTTCCAGAGGCAATTTTACATTTGTGAAAGCAATTTTTATAATCAAACCAAATGTTGTCTATAATCTCAAATACTTAAATTTACCTAATTACTTTAATCGATATTTTAAACTGTTAACTAAATATCTAAACTATACTGTAAAAAAACAGGCACTCACAGGGCTGCAATATTATGATAAAATCATTATTGTAGATTATTGCTCTTTATATTGTAGCTAATGATTATTAATATCAATATAGAAAACAATATAAAACGTTTTTGTTTCGTTTTGGGCACGTCACTTTCTGGCTTCATAGACAAACATGTCAGTCCATGAGGTTAGCCAAGTTTAGCACAAGTTAAGCAAAAACTCCCATTAAAACCACTGAAGCTACGAAATTAACTTTTTATTTACATCGTATCTCCATCGCATCCTGTTGTTTATGATAAGGGAATTCGCTAGGGTGCGCATTCATTATGGCTCCAGCGTTTTCAGCTGACTAATCTATGGCACCTCTGATTGGCCAATGCATCTCTAAATTCAACAGAAACGGCTTTGATTGGTTGTAAGGCTCAACGCTGCACAAAACAGCGTGTAAAACCAATCCACTGCAGTGTGAGCGAATCCAAATGTAATTCCGCGAATTGACACTTTTCAATCATTTTCACATTTGATTTTAATCGCGACAGCCGTAATACGTTGTTTAATTGTGCAGGGGCATTTCTTGCCCCTTTGCCTTGAATCTACGTGGCATTTTTGTACATTTTGGTGAGCCCTCATTAATTTCCGACCCTGCAGACTAAGCAGGTATGGACCTTTCTCACATTTCCGGGTTTCTCATAGCGGAAGTCGTCATAGTTGGGTAAAATCCGAGAGCAGTGAATGGGAGAGTACCACAAATATATTTTTTGCATTCCCATTTGCTCAAATACCAAAAGAAAAACTACACGATAGTGTTTTCACGACTTTAAATCAAAAGAAAAAATTGAGCTAGACTGATATCGGGAGTCAGAAGAGAGAACAATGTCAAATTTACCGTACCTGCCATAGACGTGGCATTAGACACACCCTCGCATAGCGTTAACTAGTTTTTTTGTAACTCCATGAAAATGTGATATAATGCAACGTATAGTGTTAAAAATGTACATACATATTTAAAAAAATCAAAATATAAAAAACTTTAAAGGATTTATGATGATGATGACCGTTAAAACGCGTCATCACAGGCTTGTGAAAAGGGTCCATTAAGAAAGAACCAACCAACCTGCAGGACAGCCACGCATGCCATCCAGCTTCATGTAACCTGGGCAACACTCATATAGCACGGTCCTGGACAAACAGGAAGATATAAAACAAGAAGAACATGTGAAAAGTGAGTATTGCATCTTAGACATATGGCGCCACTTGAAAAAAAAACACAATACCAGCAGTGTTCAGGCTCAAATTCATTTTTTTTCCTGGATGCCATTCACTCGTTACAAGCTATCCTGGTTTTAATGATAACACAATTCATGGTCCTGTTCATATGGTAACCATTAACTGTCTTTGTACATAAACATGCTATGTGGTCCTGAGGTTTGTGCCGTATTCCACTATCATTATGTTGTCACAGCATTGCATTAATACTTTAAGTGGCCTGAAGCTAAGCGCTGAGACCGACTTGGTGGTTTGGTAAGGCTAAGGGGTATTTTTTGGATCCAGGATGCCTTTAAAGTAAATTTATAACCCAGTGAAAAGTTGGTTTGGAAGTTACAATGTACAATGGAAGGAAATGTCGAATCAGCAGTTTTCCAGTAATGAAGGTCTCATGCTATGGTTTTTCTGTTTTCATTGAAAGCGGCTCTTTAAACCTTCAAACCAAGCTTGTAAATATATTTCCATGACCACACAAATGGAATCTCACAGATGAAAAGTCATTTTGTTCTTAGTAGCGTAAAGAAACAAAAATATAATTTAAAAATGTATGATAAAATGTTGACTTTGGCATACTTTAGAACTTAAATTAGCCACCATAAACAGATATTTGTATGAATCATTATTGTTGTTTATTTCTTTTCCATTCCCTGTAGTGTGTGATTAACCAGTTGCAAGTTCATATGCATCATAACAAGCTCTTAATATGAATAACGGGTTCAATAAAACTCACGTAAGCTAATTATGGCAACTATATAGCAGCCGTATTGTAGTTAATAAACAGCTGTTAATGGGAAACAGGTTTTTTATAAGGTCCTTTGAGAAAACACCACTGGAGAGTTACGATCCGCTAAGAAGTTCTCAAAGCTGCTGATATTAAACACACTCTAGCTGTAGTGTAGATTTACAGATGCACACTAGTCAGTTAGCAGGCTGCCGCACCAGCAAAACGCTTCCATGTGATGCAAGTTGCTGAACTCCCCAAACAGATAAAACAGTCTGCAAATCATCAAATAAGAAAAGAGATCCAGCAGTGAGTTCTGTGGAACAGTGGAAACTGTCAAATCTGTGAGACTGGGTAATCGCAAGATTAATTGGGGTTTCAAAGTGACTGCCGCACAGAGGATACAGAAGCAATAATTTTGGATCATGGCTGGCCTCTGTGGTTTCTATGGAAGTGAAAGCGGATGTGAGAGATGTCGATGAAGTCATTAGAGTTTCACTAGAACATGAGTTTCTAAAGAATTTCACCCAAAAACAGGAGGAAAACATGACCCCTGTTGACCAGACACTCTGAGGGAATTTGGCTACGTTAATCATGGGAGAGAAGGTCAGATTTTCCAATTTCCCTAAAGTTCTCCCTAGTGAATCACCAGTTCAAAGGATCCACAACATTACGCACATGTTTAAGCCATTAGGATGGAGTTAGAACCATCAGATGGTGGAGATATCTAGCAAA
Source organism: Labeo catla (assembly GCA_012976165.1). Classification (NCBI taxonomy): domain Eukaryota; kingdom Metazoa; phylum Chordata; class Actinopteri; order Cypriniformes; family Cyprinidae; genus Labeo; species Labeo catla. The sequence goes on along the minus strand of VONZ01000500.1, from coordinate 494,426 downwards.
ATATAAAGTTTGCAGAACATCAAACCAATGACTTGGACACTTCAAAAGGTAGTAATCATAAAACCTTGATAAGCCATCAGTGATAGTTTTTCATATCAATCTTTGGGGGAGATCTAGGACTGTCATACTCATCTCAATTATGTAAGCTAAGCACACTTAACCAGATATTTACAAAGACTGCCAGACCGCTATGTAATGGTCTGCTGAGTGTAGAGAAAATACTCAGAGCAGAACAGTCCCTGGCTTTCCAATAATCAAAACTGCAAGGGAGGCAGAAAATCCACAGAATATCATAGGCAAGTCTGGCTTTGCAAGTAAGTTTGAAACCACTGGAGGTTACTTCACAACGGTGCTGTTTGGTCACATGTGAAGGCCCGGGTAACCTCTTTACGTTGCCGTTTCCTCTCTTTTCCAACCACGGAAAAAGAATTCAAAACCGGAGGCATAATAAACTCTACATGAATCAATGGTTGCGGTTGACTGTGCTGGCCTCCAGAAACCACCACGTCATTCCTGGAGCCTTCACAGTAGGATTTTGCGCTCATCTTACCACATATTGTTGATCTAGATGTTGCAATCTTTTTTTTGTTGTAGGTTTTTACATTTCACACGTCATTAAGTTCACTTCAGCTTTCTGCAAACAAAAGATCCTGCTGACATTTCCACCTTGTAGACAGCTGTGTGTTTTCGCCTCAGGACAGAAATTTAAGGAAAGGTGTTTCAACAGCAGCCAAGCACTCCAGGCTACTTCTACTGCTTTCTTTAATCATCGATGGCATGTCCTGACAATGCCAGTGGGTTTCACCATTTTATACCAATTAAGGTTCTACAGTTCTCTGGTGGTTTGTAAGACTGAGTGCAGTAGTAACGCATGGAATTTTGTTGGAAGCAGTGGAGTAATTTATTTTTGGCAGCCAGGTTGAACTGTAAATCTACCGTTGCTGTCAAATTTAGTATTTTACTAAGTCGTTTGGATAGGAAGCGCTGTAAATCCAACTATTAAGCTGCATTTGGAGCTCAGCTTTAAGTAGGAAATCATATGTGCATGTTACGGTTGGAAATCTTCACACACTCTTACCAGTTGGGACAGTGACCTTTCACCTTTGACCATTGGAGCAGCTGGAACTTTCCAGTTTCTGTCAAAGAGACAGGATTTGTAATAGCCTCCAGAAATCATAAAACATCACACTTACGCTTTCTTTCCACAGATGGACCCTTGGTACCAATTACGGCAAGTGCTGAAGTATTTCTTCTTTGTCCCCACGACTTGCTGGAGAGCGCACACATTTGGTCTGCAGAGAGGTAAAGGTAAGACAGGATGAAATGACTAAAGTTTAAATGAGTAAAATTGTATTTTTCTTTAAAACTGGACAATAATGTTTAGCTTTGATGAAACAAAGGTAAAATTAAGACAATGAACTTTAATATACCTATTTCAAAACATCTTAAGGCCCTTGTATTTATTTAAAAAAGAAATAAATAAAATTTACATAAATAAATACACGGACAGTCCATTTTTAAAAATTAAAATTAATTATTAGAAATTATAATAATAGTAATGTAATTTCAAATAAAATATAAAAAAAATAATAAAATAAAGATGAATTAAAATCATTCAAATTATGATTACAAAAATTATTATTAAATCATTTTTTGAAGTGTAAAAAAAAAAATAACGTGATTGTTTTTATAGTGTCTAAGTCAAAAGTATTATTCAGTATGACAGTCGACCTGACGACATTTGGCTACACCAAATAAAATAAAATAAAAAATAAATAAACATGTTGAGATGTTTTAAATTTTAGAGCAGATACAGTTTGACACAGTTTTACAATTTACTTAGGTTGCACGGGGACAAAGAAAAAAATTATAAATCTATATGTATATAATAAAATGAACAATATCTCTTACCCTTCTTTCTTTGCTCGAATACGACTGTGGGCCACTATCTTGTCATAAGCTGAGGAGTCAGCCTGGTCAAAGGCAGACAGCACAAAGAGTGCAAAAGTAGCTGCAAAGAGTAGCTTCATCCCTGCTTTCCCCACTGTGAGACTTCAGAGCAAGAAATGGGCTCCAGCTGAGGGGGAGAGGGCTTTTATAGCACAGCTCTCAGCAGCAGGAGAGACTGGCGAACTATCAGTGCACCAGCCTTTCCTGTTCACCAGTGTGTCTCTATGATCTCATCTCCTAACACTGAATAAGCAAAATAAGCAAAGAGTAGAGGATTCATTCAACAACGAGCTGAGGTGTGAGAAGGAAATGTTGTAGGATTCCTAATGAATGAATAATAATATATTATACACCAGGGAGCTATTTTAGCCCATATTAGGACTGGTGTAGAACTTGATTTTCATATATATTTTTAAATTTGATAGCAGTTTATTACTGGTGATATTTCACATGTAAGAAAATCTAAAGAAATGCAACATACATATGCTGTTACACAATGATTTCATAACTGGCAAAGAATCCAAAAGTCTGAGAAATACTTCTGTTTTAGATTTTTCATTACAAATTACATTACAAATTATTACATTACTGTATTACAAATTCTATTACTGGAATAACAATTTAAGTAAAACAAAGAAATTTCAAAATGTCTTACATGACATCAGAACTCAGACTTGTAACTTATGTAAAATTGGACAAAGATCCAAAAAAGTATCTGAAGCAAGAACATCCGAGTGTCTGTACAAAGTTGCTGTAAACTGTAGTTGGCTGTTCTTTGTTTTCAAAATCCTTCCAAGTTTTTTTTTTTTTTCAAAGTTACATGCTTATTTCCAGTCATAAATGAACAATAAATTCTAGATTTTCACTGTTCTCAGACTTTTCGACTTCACACTTTATTAATGAGTTGTTATATAAGAAAAAAAGAAATAATTGCCTTAAAGGAATATTGTTGGTAAACCTGTAAGGGAAAGTATTTCAGTGTAGTAAAACATTTTTGCGAGCCAAAGGCTACAGGATTAAAGTATAAATCAATTTTACGTAACACTGTAGCTTCACTCCAAATATCCACATTTTGACAGTAATACAAATCAAGCCCGAGGCATCTGAAACAGTGGGCTCATCCAGATTCATGTCTCTGTGCTTGGCACACTCTTGTGGCCAGATGCAAACATTAAATTTGAAAAGATGGCGGTATCTATGATAACCTTTGAAACCTTTTGGATGGGTGGCTCCATCTTGTGGAAAGCTATTACAACAACAACAAAAAAGACGCTTTGATATAATACTGTGCTGACATATTAGTGGGATTTTTTTATGCCATCCAGTCTGAAGGCATTCATCTTTCTGCACGATGACAGTGCTAACATGCACTTTGTTGGCCTTGCACATTAAAAAAGAAAACAGAGATTTACTAGTGCAGTGAACATAAATAACGACTATTTAAACAAGTTGTTCCAAACACTCACCCCATGTGCCACTGGGCCTTTTTTCTTCTGTTGACCTGCTAACAATCAAATAAAAGAGTTTTGCTTGACCTCACAAGGCCTTTTAAACATACTCTGTCAAAACAAGATTTGGGTTATCTTTTGAAAAATGTGATGTTTAAAAGTGTCATTTAGAATCTCACAAACTTCTGAAGTGGAAGTGTGTACGTGAGACAGATATGAAGACGCATCTGGAAATAGCTCTCTCACTTTCTTCCCACTCTTTCTCTTTTCCCTCTCCTCTCTGTCAATGCTTTTATAGCTTTTGGACAAGTCGTGCCGCAGCGTTGCATGCAACGCTTGCGAGCCGAGAGACATTGGTAGTAAATATCAGAACATGAACATAATCCCCTCAAGCTGCAGAGGGATTCTGCTGTAAACAGATGGTAGAACACGAGATGTGAAAGGAAAGTACAGGACGAAAAAGAGTGAGAAAACATACATCTATATGTACCTTTAACTGAAAGTTATTTGTTTAATAGTCCACATAAGAACTTTCCGTTCTTGGAACGTTCGTTTATAATTATAAAAACATAAAAACAACGTTCCTAGAACATTTGGAAAAAGATTCTCAGCGAATTTTTCATTGCTACCACATTTACCTCAAAGGGACAGGGAGCGTCACAGGGAGCGACTCATTTCAACAGCAACAAAGTCTGAGAAACTATCTGCTGACAATTTATTCACTGCTAATTGAAAACAGCATGGTGTGCCCCCAGATAAAGGAACTGCTGTGAAGTCAATTAATTAAAGAACAAGAGCTGCCACTGGGTGTTGTCATGGCAACCGCAGACAAATAACAAGCGATTGTGAGAGTGAAAGATTCTATGACTGCGGTAATATGAATCAGCTAGTGTGGTGCAACCAGTCGCTCCAGATTGGAAAAGTGAGAAACGACATAGTGTGTGTAATGAAAAACCTCCAGAATATCAAATATCTTCATTTTTCAAAAATAATTTCAGAATGTAACAAATGAATAAGCATTATTACGTGGCCATGGAATTGAAAAAATACGAAATTGCATGCTGGCAACTGATCCTTTGCAAAGTTTTGGGTACGTTTTGGGCTAGGTTGGTGGGTTTTATTGTGAAAACCTGGCAACCAGCAACACATGTTCTTACACCGTGAAAAATACATTGTGGAGCAAAGAGAAAACTGACAATGCACCGACAGATGAGACAGAGCAGGTTACTTTAGGTATGAAAAAAGTCTCAGCTTTGAAATTTTGTCATTTTTTAAGAAATGTTTTTTCATGTCAGCTGGTTAAGGCGACCACAATAACATGATATTAAGTCGCTGGGATGCAAATTTTACCAGAGGAACCCAGCCAAAAAACGTGTATTGTACCCTGCAGAAAGAGATTTTTACTGGGGAACCCGAAATGCGATTGGCCTAGTTTGAGTTGCAACTGGGCGGGCTTTGTTGTGAAAACCTGGCAACACTGCTCACGCCACACATTCTCACACAGTGAAAAATACATTGAGGAACAAAGAGAAAGGTTACTTCTGGTATGAAACATTTTGTCATTTATTAAGAAATTCAAACAATAAATACCGTCTTTTGGCTCTTAAATGTGACATGACGGATCGCTGTAGCACCTCAGTTCAAATGGCATTTGAACCAATCGCCTTTTCTTATTTAGGGTGGTTTCAGGTTGATTGGGACACTTTTTCCAAGTCATTTCAATGACAAAAAGTGTCCTAATCAACCTGAAGCCACCCTACTTAAAGCACGAAATAAGCATGAATGAACATCAGAGCGTATTTTATTTTAACCGCAGAAAGAAGTCAGTAGACATTTTTTCAAGTTTAAGTCCACCGAAGTTAATCTATTCTACTGCCTGATTTATTTGTCGGACAAAATGCCGGATTGTTTTTTATGTCCGCTGGTTGAAGCGACCACAATAAGCCACTGCAATGCAAATTTTACCAGGGGAACCCAGCTAAAAAAATATGTATTGTACCCCCTGGAAAGTGATTTGTATTGGGAGACCAATACACGTGCTGAAGGTGGACGTGAAACTAGTATATCGCTAAATGATGAGCTCCGATCTGCAACTGGTTTGGTCAAAACAGTGCAGTGCGACAAAAATCGCTCTGAGCCTTGAATAACATTAACTGTCAAAGTAGCAAGTGTGCAATGCAGTTTTGCATGTGTATGAGTCTGTTGTCCAACAAAGATATCATTTCCTGGCATGCTTTTTCTCCAAATTAACTTTATAACATAGTCGAGTGTTTTAAATAAGCTTTTTTGATCAGCCGTGGTTTCATATCACAGAATGAGGCTGAAATCATACTATTTTATAGTATTATAAAGGCTACGTCGATTAGCATAGCATTATAAATATACTTAATCCTTATAAAAAATACCCAAGATTGCTTGAAGAACACAGACAAACCATATATTATAGCAACTGTATGTTTATTGTCTTCAAGTTTCCTCAGTTAAAGTTCCTCTATCTGCGTTTTATTCAGCTAAAGCGATAACTGGATTAGAGATTCCTGAAGCGTCATCAGTACTCACGTTACTACTTCTGCTATAAAGCATATGTGGAGTTTCTGCGCAGAAACTTATCGTTTCGTGAATTATCGTCATTGATGTTGTTATTGCAATAAATACCATCGTGATACATTTTTAAGCCCATATCGCCCATCCCTACTCTCAACTTTTAAATTTTGTCATTTATTAAGAAATTCAAACAAATAATACCTTTTTTGGGGGGGCTCTTTAATGTGCTGTGACAGATCACTGTAGTGCCTCAGTTCAAATGGCATTTGTACCGATCGTCTTTTCATATTTACGTAAAGCATGAAATAAACATTTATTTTTATTTCAACCACGGAAAGAAGTCAATAGACACAGGTTTTCAAGTTTAAGTCCACTGTTAATCTACTCTACTGTCTGAGCTTTTTTTGTCGGATCTGATTTCGAAGTGGAAGAGGATTACATGTCTCGTCATCCAGCCCCCTCTGAAACACGCCGCGTCGTGTCAGCTCACACCAAGCCGGGAGCCCCCGCATACCGCACCAACGGTTCGGACTGCCTGCCCCGCCCCAGACGAACTCCCCTGGTCCAAGGCTCCATCTGCTTCCTCAGCCTGGAACTGCCAGCCGCGGCTCGCTCCAAACCCCCAGAACCCGCGGCCAACTCTCGGACTCCGCCCGCGGCCGCGGCTGGGGTCCAAGAGCTGGCCGCGGGCGGAGCAGCTCACAGACTCCCACTGAGGCCAGCTCACGGACTCGGACCGCGGCTCGCTCATGGACTCCGGCGTCGGCCAGCTCATGGACTCCGGCGTCGGCAAGCTCACGGACTCCAGCCACGCCCCTGCGCTCTGGATTATCGGCTGCAAGTATGGCAAGCCACATTAATATTAAGGACAATAAGGACGTATGTGGATTATTATCTCCTGTGTCTCTGCTGTTCCCGTCCAGCTCTCCTTCATCTCCGTCGGTCCCGTCCAGCTCTCCCAAGTTTCCACTGGTCCCATCCATTCCTCCTGAGCGCCCTCCAGAGCCCGAGCTGCCTCCAGCGTGCCCTCCAGAGCCCGAGCTGCCTCCAGCGCGCCCTCCAGAGCCCGAGCTGCTTCCAGCGCGCCCTCCAGAGCCCCTCCAGAGCCCCAGAGCCTTTCTCCAGAGCGCCCCAGAGCCAGGCTTCCTCCAGGGCCGCCCCCCAGGGCCCGAGCTTCCTCCAGAGTGCCCTCCAGAGCCCGAGCTTCCTCCAGAGTGCCCTCCAGAGCCCGAGCTTCCTCCAGAGTGCCCTCCTGTGCCTGCGCCTCCCGAGCGCCCTCCTGTGCCTGCGCCTACTAAGCCCGGCCTTCCTGTGCTCTTCCGGGCTGACTATGCCCTAAGTTCCCCCAAGAAAATTTTTTTTTGGGGGGGAGGGCTACTCCCCTGATCAGCCATGGCCGGCTGAACTGTGTACTCGGCCATGGCTTCCCGAACTCCCTGATCAGCCATGGCCGGATGGACTGTGTACTCGGCCGTGGCTTCCCGAGCTCCCTGACCCGCCATGGCCGTATAGACTCTGTGCTCCGCCGTGGCTCCCTGATCCGCTATGGCACCCGGGACTGTATACTCCGCCGTGCCTCCCTGAGCTCCCTGATCCGCCCTGGAGGCATACCTCCTCTCCCTCCTGTGTCTGCCCTTCACGAGCCTCCAGGGCGCACACCCCTGTGGACTGTTTTGTGTGTTTCCCCCCATGTATGCCCTTATTTGGTCTTTCCTGTTCCGTTTCTAATTATGATGTTACTGTTTGATTGTTCACACCTGTCTCCCCTTGATTAGTCTTTGTATATAAGTTTGGTTGTGTTCCACGTTCATCGGTTATTAAAGTCTTTTACGTTGTGTTTGTGTTTGTTTCCCTGCTATTCCTGTTTATTCCAGTTCCTTGTGGATTATCTAAATAAAGTTTATGTTCGTGATATCCTCGCTCCTCCTCCTCATTCCCCGCAAACCATGCCACTGACACAGTTCAAGCGGCATCTCTTCCTCTTTAGTAGTTATAGCATTAAATTACCATGAATAAACATCAGAAGGTATCTTGTTTTAACCGCAGAAAGACGTTCAATTTTAAGTCCACCGAAGTTAATCTACTCTCTTGTCTGGTTTGCTTCTCAGACAAAATGGTAGATTCGGCATTATGATTTGTCGAGTCATCTGTCAATCAAACTCCCTGTGAAGGGTCATTGTGGGCAGACTTTGTAAGCTGAACATAAAGATAACAAAGAATCTGAACTTGCAGTATGTTAGTAGGAGAGTGAGTTTTTATTTCTCAAATAGCCACAGTTGAAATATTATGGTCCATGAAAGTCAGGTAAAACTGTTATTTATAAGGGCTCAAAACATTTCAAGAGTTAGATAATTATCCAACATCACAATATATTCAGGGTAGTGCTTAGAAATCTGTAACAGATGTAACCAGATGTATAGACATCTGTATTATGAGTTATACTTAGATTGCATAGTCATTTAAATATTTTTTAATCAGGTTGTGTAGCTGTTGTATATCATATCCAGCTAAATCTAGATTATTTGGAGCTCAAAGGAGATTTATTTTTATTTTTACTCTGCTGTTCAGATGCTTGGGGTTTGTAACATTTTTAAACAGGGCTCGAAATTGCGACCGTTTTGGTCGCATATGCTCCCAAAATTTAATCTGCGCGACCTCAAAATATATTTGGAAGCATTTGTGCGAGTGTGAGAAATTGTTGTGGTGCGACTTGATTTCATTCCTTTACAAAACTAGCCTAACTACTGCCCAGACTGCTGTGAGCTGATGCAGTGTCAGGATCACCGTTCTCTCCAACATTACATAACTAATTAAACTTGATCTTTACATTCTTAACTTTAATGCAGATTTTAGATATTAGCCGTCAATCACTCCCTGTCACTGACACTGCGCTCCGCTGAAACTCGGAACCGGCTGTTTTTTTTTTTCTCTCTCTCAACCAACCTCTGTTCCGGATCTGCACAAACTACATCGAAATTAGGGGTGTGTGATATGACGATTTTTGATTGTGTACAATTTAAATGTCTCCACAATCTGCTTTTGTAGAAATATACTATTCGTGCTACAGCGCACATTCTGTCAGACGCAATTCTGGCGCCTCCGTCTCAATATACTGTACAACGCGGCATACATTCACATCAAATGATAACTCAGCTTCAGAGTTCCACTCACGCAAGGGCGTAATTTGCACTGGGGACACTTTTCAAATCCCGATTGTGTCCCCCCACTTTCAAATCGTTTTGTTAATTTAATGTCTTCTATTGTAGAATAGACGCTCAGCACAGCCGAGAGTTTAGCGCCATCATTAAAACGAAACCGATAGTAAAACGCGCACGCGCCTTCAAAAGCAATTTTAATACCACAAGTTTAGAGAGCAACTCCCCAGTGTGGGCAAATTAGGCTACATAACATAACTTATAGCTGTAGACTATAATAGGTTGTGTAGTTGTCTATAGCTCTTTATCATGCTTGAAAAATTCGGTCTCTATTTGCACTTTGAATATTGAGAGGGTAGCCTATACTTTGATTATGGCTGCACTTATTGTTTGGACTTAATACGACTAAGAAAGAACTGTGCCGTTTATTTTTTGTTATTTATACTGTAGTTTGTTTAAAAATGCAGTGGTTGCTTCTAATTTAAATTGCTCTACATGTAATAGAGAAAATAAACATCTTACTCATGTACTCGTATTTTCATTCATTCTTGTCCCTGCTTAAGGCTTAAAATAAATACTAAACAAAGGCTTTCAGAATCAGCCCATTTGCTTGTAAAAACATCGGCAATCAGAACTGGCCATAAAAAAATCAAGATCGGTGCATTACTAAAAAGAAATACCGGGCCAAGTGCTGGCTGTTCTGCTCAATTGGCAGTTGTGGTGCTCCTTAATATCCATTTGGTGCTCCTAAATTTTTTTTGGTGCTCCTAACTTTTTGAAGTTGGGAGCACCAGTGCTACCAAGTAAAAAAGTTAATTTTGAGCCCTGTTAAAGTATTTTATGCTCATCAGAGCTGCATTAGAGTCAAAACAGCAATATTGTAAAATATTCTTACTATTTAAAATAACAGTTTTCTGTTTTACAGTTTTTTAAATGATTTCATTAGTAATATATTCCTGTGATCGCAAATCTGCATTTTCAGCAGCCATTAGAATCCAAGAAACATTTTGTATTATTATCAGTGTAAAACAGTTGTGCTGCTTAACATTTTTGCAGAAAATGTAATCCTTTTTTTTAGGATACCTTTTAACAGACATGAATTAAAATAGAAATCTTTTGTTACATTATAAATGTCTTCGCTGTCACTTTTGCTCAATTGAATGCATCCTTGCAGAATAAAAGTAGTATATCTTTTGCGAAAATATACAATAACTACAATAATAGGCAGTTTCTTGGGTCACACAAAGCTTTTTTCTCCCCAAGTTATTTTTCACAAAAAACAAATGGTGAGAGGATGCTGCCACAGTGAAACCGTGAGGTTAAATACATCAAATAAAAATAAAAAAATAAAATGATTTAACAGGTCAGTTGGTGTAGTGCTTTCCCGAGCTTTCTCCATTTTACATCCTCCAGATTTACAGCTGCTTTCGGCATCTGTAGTGCTGGGAGGTTTCTTGAGCCCATAGACAGCCAAGCAAATATCTTTTCCTGAGACAATTCATCTCACAGAAACTCACCTCTGTGCATAAGAAAGGATACTGTTTCATATTGGACAAAGTATGTCAGCTAAATTTGAGACTCAGATAATCCTTGGTTACAAAAGATAGAGAGTTTATCTAATTTTCATGCAGATATGCAATATGCTTTTTCTCCTGATCCTCCAACACACTTTCCTCTTCCTCCATCAGGCACTTTGATTCATTTTCTTCCTGTTCAGCTTTTTCTGACAGACGTTTCTCAAGTGTTTCCTCTCTCACCCAGTCTAATATGTCAGAATCCAATTCCTCTTCAGCGAGCGAGTAGATCTTATTTGGATTGAGACTGTTTTGTTTCTTTGGAAATAACCCAAAGTCTGTAAAATCCTTAGGGAAGTCCTTCCTGGCTTTGAGTGTCGGGTCAGTCAAAACTACTGCTGATCCATTAGCCAGACAACCGAGAGACTCCCTTGGCTCTTCAGATTTTTGATGCTGTAACACTGCTGTGACATCGTACAAATGTAGTTTTTTGTTCTGCTGATAAGTTGAGGAATATTGAAGTGAACCATCTGGATGGGAACCATCGGAGGCTGCTGTGCCCGGCTTGTTCACATGAATACTATTCCGGTTGCCTTTCATCATTCCAATGACTTCATAGCGGAAGCTAGATATGTCCTGCTTCAGCTCCTGTCGAAGTGATTAGAGTCCACAAATTACTTGTGTTTTTAATTCAAAATGCTTATTTAAAGGTGCACTGAGCAGTTTTTATAATTTAAAATGTTTCTCACAATGACTAGAATTTTGACTGTTTAGAATGTGCACTGAAATTAGATGAATTTAACTCATACTGTATTAGCTGGCAAGAATAAGCTGTTTTACTCTACATAAGGGTGGACCCCCTCACGGTGGATACCATTTTGAAATCACATGACCATCTAAATACAATTTTATTACATAAACGTTACTGTTTTGGACACTTTTTGGCTGAAAATACATTAATCAATGGTTATATAGTGTATTTTTATAATGGCATTGATAAAATAAAACTTTTGCTGTGATGTAATGCTTCATCCACACCAGTAGTGTCAGTATAAAGTACGAGAGCATTGTTGTATACAAGGACCAGTAAAACACAAGCAAGAAATGACTTAATGCAACTTGGTTTCAATCTCAAATCAATGTGAAAATAAAATAAAAATGGACAAAATAAAAACATAAGTATGTCAGTGCTTACTTTGAAATTCTCCTCCGTAAGTCCTTCCTCAGTCTTGGCGTCTCGAATCATAGCTGCCACATATCGCTTTACTAAGTTTCTCAAGACCTCCTGCATGTAGGTAAACAGCAATACAATTAATTGATGAAAAAAATATCAAAGAAAGTCAATACAATACAGTACAATACTGTAGAGTAACAGTATTTTAGGTGATAAGCTACCTGGTACTGGTGGTTGAGTCTCACGTTTTCAGCAGCTCTTCTCTGAAAGGACAAAAGGAAGAACATATGTAATTCAATAATTTTATGTCTTCCCCTACAATATTAAATATCTTCTCACTCTAAGACAACCGAGCATGCTAGACATCTTATGACACACATTAGTTATAATTAAATTCCCTTTACTCCATTACATATTAATCTTTTCAGTAAAATGTAATTCACTTTTCTGCCACGTCATATGATTATTTATTTAAACCAGTCAATATAAGAGCCAGAAAAGGAAGAAGAATAGAGTCTCACCCCTAATGTCCCAAATGTCTCAGTCCTCTTTGACCTCCTCTTGAACACGTGCACCTTAATCCATGTAATCAGGTAACATATGGATTTGGGACTGGGGATAATGTTGAAAGGAGGTGGCAAGGTGCCTCCTTCTTCGAAATAACTCATCCATAATTTAGTTCTGGCAAATTTCCACTCAATATCAGCATGGTCCTTTAGAAAAGCCAGAACACACTATATGTGAGAAGCAGGTAATTACTGAGAAATACACACTTATGTTTTCATACCAAAGTGCCTTACAAGAGAAAAGCATGTTGTACCGTATATATCATGTGGTAACTTGTATTTCAAAACGGCTTATTTTAACAATGTCCTTACTACCTTTCTGGGCCTTGAATGTGGTAATTGCATCGCTGTCTATGCAGGGTCAGAAAGCTTTAGGATTTCATGAAAAATGTCTCAATTTGTGTTCCAAAGATGGGTTTGGAATGACATGAGGTTGTGTAATTAGTGACACAATGTTCATTTTTGGGTGAACTATCCCTTTAATACTCACGTGCAATTTTTCATGTGCAAATATGGTATATGGAAGATGTGAGAGTAGGATGTCATGAAAATATTAATATATAAACTTACAGCGATATGCTGATAGGAATTGTTCATCATTGCAATAAGCATATTGAGGAGGACCACCAAGGAGATGATGTTATAGGTACCAAACATGGTAGCACCTACAAATTCGGTGAACTTGTGGTCAGCTTGGACATTGGTCACATACAGGTTGATCAACCCAAAAATGGACCAAAACAAAGACTGCAAGGTCTCAAATAGCCTACAAACAGAGTACAAGCAATATTAGAATAGGTAGTTCCAACTTGTACACAATTTTATTAGCTTTTATTATGATCTAGGAGATACATTTTAAAGGGGTCATCAGCTGCATCGGATGTTGTTTGAACATAAATGTGTTTTAGCATTGTGTGTACACAACCACCCTATAATGATGATAATCTACCCAATGTTTTTTTAAAAATCTCTATTAAAAAAACTCTCTCAGATCAGGACATTATCAGATTCTACATAGTCCTGCACAAGCCCCTCCCACAATAGTTGATTGACATGACCATCTGACTTTAGTCCCGCCCCGAATGAGCTGTGAACAGTTTGCTATTGTTTTAACGTTGGAGCAGGAGTAGACAAGAAATGTCTCCTAAGCGATTGAGGTGTTCTGTTGTTGGATGTGATAATGAACATTGCAGTTGTCATTTACTCCCAATATTCGAGCTGCTGAAGACGCAGTGGATTCTGTTTTTGAAAGTAATGTGCCCCCGATTTACCTAAATGCGTTTGTGTTCACACAAATCATTAGTGTTCCAGCTTCACCTACAGAAGAAGTGAGCATAAGGGTTTTTTTTTTTTTGAATCTTTGCAAATGGCCTTACTCTGCTAGTTAGCAAGTTTTGTGGCTAAAGTAAACAGAACGGCTCATCACCCCACAGAAGAGAGGGGCGGCGTGGGCAGAGCTCATTAGCATTTAAAGAGACATGTAACAAAACGGGATTCTGTGTGCAGAGCTGTTTTTGACAAGGTAAAAAGGGTGTTTTTTACACTGCCATTGAAAAATTCTAACCAAAGTATGTTATAGACTTTTCATTAAGACCCTAAAGCATTGGTCTCAAACTCAATTCCTGGAGGGCCACAGCTCTGCACAGTTTAGCTCCAACCCTAATCAACACACCTGATCCAGCTAATCAATTAGTAGAAACCAAAGCCACTAGATGGCAAGCTTGCAACCATCAGCTGAAAAAGCGTAACAGCCAAAGCGTAACAGCCAAAGCTAACGCTTCCTGTCTGGTAGTACGTGGGAAAGGAGTCCAGAGGCTGTTTTCTTTGAATGGATGTCAATGGAAGAGAGGCTTCACTACGCAGAATAAACAGCTTTTTAGAGGAAATGACAGCCTATCTGCTAATCTTCAGCATATTTTACACTAAACAATACTTTTGGATTGAACTACTTTTAGTTTACCACGAAAAAATGCAGTTTTATAAGAGAAGTCACTTTTTGCGACAGGTGGGATTCTGCTTACGGCACTTCTTATTCATTCCTATGGTATCTGTAAACGATGAGTCTCGCACAACTCTGACTGAAATTCAGTGACGTCAAGGGTGTAATGTGATTGGTTATTAAGGGACATGTGATCCAAGTTAGTAAGTACTAAAGAATCATATGAACCTGTGGAAAATTGGCATCCGATGACCCCTTTAGATTAAGCTGATTTATGGCTGATGCAGTTGACAATGACTATTGAGATTGAGACTTTTTCCAAGACTTACGTTGAGAAAGCATTGTTTTGACGTTCACAGCGGATGCCTTTGCAGTTCATGCCTTCATTGCTCTCGTAGTAGAAGTAAAGCTGATTGAGTCCATTAGCAAAGGCAAGCAACACCAGGCAGTAGATGAAGAGGAACTTTAGGATGTCCAAAAGCATCCGTCCTAATGATATCTGCAAAGGACCTAGGTGAGAATTAGCCGTGAAGAGCGAGATGAGGCGTAGAGAGCTGAAGATGTTGGCGATGGCGAACACCGCCTCGGCTACTAATGTAGGGTGCCACATTTCCCAGGTTTCCCTGGGTTTGCAACCACTGTACTGTTAGGAACACAAAAGTAACAGTTAGTAATTCTTGATTTATCCCAAGTGATTCCTACCAGGGATTGCTGTGATGCAATATACCTTAACATATGCAACGATCTTCAGTGAGATGGTTGCAAGATACAAGGAATTCATCACAAAGTCCATAAGATTCCACCAGTCATGGATGTAATCCTGAAATCCACCATCCCACATCTGCTTGATCTCCGTCCATATGAATCCTGCAAGGATGGCCAAGAGTTTAGTTGGTTTACCTTCAAAGACCTTCTAGGTTCTCTGGTCCAAGATGAAACATGAAAACATTGCATGGAGAACATTACAAACAAATAGGAATCCTTTTGTTCATTTTATGGATCTGTAGGGATGAGACATTACCTAGAACCCACGGCAGGATCATCCATTCCACAGTGGTGGGCTTTGGACCTTGGCGATCGGGATTGTTCGAGACTATGTGCTGAGAGGCAAGCAGCAGGAGGAAGAGGAAGGTCAGATAAGAGGCGGTGTGGCAAATAAACTTGATGAAAGGCTTGCGGATAAACAGGCCATAGTGGCTCTTGGGTGCCACCAGGTAACAGAGGGAGAGCAGAGGGAACATGAGGCCGATGAAGACACAGGTGATGAACTTGCCAGCCCAGTGACGTCTCCTCCAGCCAGGAAATTCATCATACCAGCGTGAGGCCAACAGCTGCTGGCAATTTGGCTGTGCTACAAACTGAGACAGAAAAGAATAGAAGAGAATACAGGAAAATCACGTTACTATATAAGCTTGAACAGGTGGCCTGGAAAACAAGCTGCCAACCCTGTCTCATCGTTTTTTGGTCAGATTTCCCAGAATATCCATTTTTATCCATTTGCAAGACATACTAAAATTTTACATCTGTTTACATATGTTATATTGGCATAGTTTGTGTATGACATAGGACCATTAATTTACAGAAATAGCATTACGGCATGTATTCCACTCAAACTGAGCTATAAACTGCCAGTAAAATTAAGTTACAGCACAAGCGAACTATACATCAGTGTTTTCAGCAGATTCCCCAAAGCATACCAAAGATACCATGTGTAGTGTGCATTAGTGTCTTATAAAGTCAGAATGATAAAGTGAAGATGAATAGTGAGGCAGGAGGTCTGAGTTTCTTCCATGTATTCCCCATCAGACTGCTGAGCCTCCTACGGAATAGTTAACATGTTGCTTCATACTGCAGGAGATTCAAACACTTACACAAAGGTTTGTAATGTGATTTGACAACCATACTGTTGTAGACAAAACAGTCTGAAGGCACAGTGCCACATGTAAGTTGTTGAAATTCGATAAGAAAGTTAGTTAGTAAGTAACAATATAATCAGAAAAAAATGAAACTAAAAATAAATAAATAAAATAAAATAAAATAAAAAATTAAATCTGAAAATGCCACTAGATATCACCTGCAATAATGCTGCGACCCGGAGATTAATTCTGCTATTTAAAGAATTTCAAATTAACACTATTATAACACACTGAAATTAACTAAAATAAAAGCAAAAAACATAAAATTCTTTAAATAAAAAAATGTAACTACAGTGAATCAAAGTGAGAAAAATAACAAAAATGTACAGTTGAGGTCAAAAGTTTTCATACCCCTTGCAGAATCTTCAAAATGTTAATTAATTTACCAAAATAAGAGGGATCATACAAAATGCATGTTATTTTTTATTTAGTACTGACCCGAATAAGATATTTCACATAAAGACGCTTACATATAGTCAAAAAAGGGAAAATAATAATTGAATTTATAAAAATGACCCCGTTCAAAACACTTGATTCCTAATACTGTATTGTTACTTTTTGGTTTTTCAGCATTTTTGTGTATTTAAACCCTTTCTAACTATGACTATATAATTTTGAGATCCATGTTTTCACACTGAGGACAACTGAGGGACTCATATACAACTATTAAAGAAGGTTCAAACGCTCACTGATGCTCCAAAAGGAAAAAACAATGCATTACGAGCTGGGGGGTGAAAACCTTTGAACAAAATTAAATTGTGTGCATTTTTCTAAGTTTGCCTAAAAATCATATTTTTTCAATTAGTACTGCCCTTCAGAAGCTACAGAAGATACTGACATGTTTCCCAGTTGACAAAATAAGTTAAATTTACCCTGAACACAGCTGTGGATCATTTAGGTAACAACACAGTATTAAGAATCAAATGTATGTAAACTTTTTTATAAATTCCACTATTATTTTCTCTTGTGGACTATATGTAAATGTCTTTTATGTCAAATATCTTATTCAGGTCAGTACTAAATAAAAAAATAACATGCATTAATGTGTATGTAAACTTTTGACCTCAACTGTAAATGTAAGCTAAAAGGACAAACCAAGAAACAGAAATAAAAAACAAACAAACAAAAAAACATATCCACTACACTGATTGTAAGAATGCTGAATTAAAGCTATTTTGTTTGACTTCAGAATGAAATTTAGTATGTAACTAAATACATAACTATAAGCCACCTACTGGACAAAGTTGTAATTTAAACTTTGTAAGTTAAATCAGCTTTTAATCTTTGCAAAATAACAAACAAAACAAAAACAAAATGGATAAAAACTCATTATTCTCTGAATCATGCTTAAAGCAGTGTAGTGTGTATTTTTAATTATGTGCATGGCCAAGCAAATGCTACAGTTCTTGCTGCCATGTGTTGACTCTTGTTCTCAATATTTATTTGATCTTCTCCATCATTCTCTTCATCTTGTCTCCAGTGATTTGCCCGAAGCCATTAACGAAGCATCTAAAATGTCAAGCGGAAGTGGGAGGGCGCCTAACCAAATTACAAACAAATGCATCCTCATTACAGCAGAGCCAGGCGTTCTGGAGGCGATGAGGTCAAGTCTGAAATGATTTTAAGTGTTCTCCGTCAGGGCTGATTTGCACGGTGCAATCTGTTCTACCGCTCGACTAAAGGACTCTCTGTCATGGGGCTGCTGTACAAGCGACGACGGTACCTTAATACACCTCAGCAGGACAAATAAGGCCACCACTTAAAGCTTTCAGTACTACAAAGCTTGAAAGCTTTATATAACACAAAATGTTTCTAAATGGTAAAAAGTGCAACTTTCATACAATTTCCTATATGTTTATGTAGTATGAACTATTTAAGCACATAATTTAAAAATGCTTTACCTTCACAGTATATAAATAAATAGTACAAGCATTATTAAGTCCACTTCCAAAAAAAAGATTCACATATAATGTACTCACCCCCTTGTCATCCAAGATGTTCATGTCTTTCTTTCTTCAGTCGTAAAGAAATAGTTTTTTGAGGAAAACATTTCAGCATTTTTCTCCATATAATGGACTGATATGGTGCCCTGATTTTGAATTCCCAAAATGCAGTTTAAATGTGGCTTCAAACGATCCCAAATGCGGTTGTAAACAATCCCAGCCAAGAAAAAAGGGTCTTATCTAGTGAAACGATCGGTTATTTTCATTTAAAAAATACAATTTAAATACTTTTTAATCTTAAACGCTCGATTTTTAAGTTGAGGGAGAACATGAGATGGGAGTTTTTAACTGTCATGGACCGGAACAAAAACTGTCTAGGCAGAGTAAGACAAAATGGCATTAAAAAGTATAGAAATTGTATTATTTTTATTAAAATAACCGATCGTTATGCTAGGTAAGACCCATCTTTCTCAGCTGGGAAGTTCAAGTGCATTTTGGAAGTTCAAAATCAGGGCACCATAGCAGTCCATTATATGGAGAAAAATGCTGAAATGTTTTCCTCAAAAAACTATTTCTTTACAACTGAAGAAAGAAAGACGTGAACATCTTGACAAGTGAGTGCATTATATGTGAATCTTTGTTTTGGAAGTGGACTTCTCCTTTAAATGCAAAAGTATTTTTCTTAGCCATTCACCACAATCAATATGCAACATGTTCTCTACTCTTACAATGTAATGACTAATATCTTTTCATCTAAGCTAATACAAAGCTTGCGGCATCGGATCTGATCTGTTCTCTGATATTATAGCTGACATCCACATGCACTGTTTAATTGGAGACATTCTAGTAACATTTACAATAATACGATTAGTGCTGGTGTGGCTGTCACTGCCATTTCCAGTGATTGTGTAACTGCTGGAACAAATGCCATTTAATCTGAACCTAATCATGTCTAATATAACCGTGAGCTGAGAAGAATATAACCAATGGATATTTAAGTAATTCACATACAGTAAGCAACAAAGAAAATCATGTAGGGTGTAATGTCTTTGCAAAACCAAAAGAGGGCAAAATAATTTCAGCAACAAGGCTCTTTTCACTTTGTATTACAAAAAGACTGAAATTAGACATGTAGACTATTTTCCAACCAGACTGAACAGACTAAATTCCAGAGGGAAAGTAATTAGTAGCTATGAGTGCACACTATGTGCTGAAAGTGGATATGACTCCTCACTCCTACTCTGCAATAAGTCATAACAGGTCATAGGGCCCCTTTATGAGATCTACACTGCGCTGAGGCATGTGATGACCTTGTCAACTGTGAAGAAAATTACCCGACTCTTAGTTTGGACTTGTAACACTTCAGTGCTTTTGAATTAATGCGCAATGGAGGCTCGAGTTTCATCTGGCTCACCTCAGGTACTGCTAAGAGGACCTTTTCGGGCATACAATATACGTGGGAGTTAATTTGTTCTTAGCTTAGTCAATCTTAGGGGAGATAGAAATCACAGTATGCAAAAAGTATTTAGCTTATTAAAACCTTTAAGGGATAGTTCACCCAAAAATTAAAAAATTCTGTCATTAATTACTCACCCTCATGTCATTCTAAACCCATAAGACCTTGTTCATCTTTGGAACACAAATTAAGATATTTTTGATGAAACTCGAGAGCTTTCTGAACCTGCATAGACAGCAAATGTAACTAACACGTTCAAGACCCAGAAAGGTAGTAAGGACACTGTTAAAGGGGTCATATCAAAAAGTTGATATGATTCTTTAGGGTCTTAATGAAAAGTCTATATTATACTTTGGTTAAAAATTCTCAGTGGTTGTGTAAAACAACACCCTTTTTACCTTGCCAAAATCAGCTATTCAAAAAACATCATGGGGCTAGTTGCGCTCACAAGCCCTGTGGTAAAGTGTCAGTGTTGCCAGATCTTCATAAAGTTAAGACCAAACAACATGCCTTAAAGGGGTCATCGGATGCTAAGGTAACTTTTTCATGTTGTTTGAACATTAATGTGTGTTGGCAGTGTATGTACAAATCTACCCTATAATGATAAAAATCCATGCAGTGGTTTTTAATTAATCTGTAAAAATAATATCCCCTTTTTCAAATCGAGCCGTTCTCAGATGCCTGTCGGTGTGGCGCCACACCAACAGAGGCCGCTCCCACAATAGTTGATTGACATGAGCTCTTACCTTAGACCAGCTGTCACAGTCCAGTAACTTTCCTTGTTTTGATGCCAGAGCAGGGATGTAAGTTAGACAAGAATATCTCCGACTGAGCGATTGAGGTGTTGTGCTGCTGAAGATGTAGTAGATTACGTTTGTTTGTGAAGGGAATGCACCTCCCGATCTACATATATCTGTCTATGTTCGCGCAAATCATTCGTGATCCAGCTTCACTTACAGCAGAAGTGAGTATAAGAATTTTTTT
This sequence comes from Labeo catla, assembly GCA_012976165.1. Classification (NCBI taxonomy): domain Eukaryota; kingdom Metazoa; phylum Chordata; class Actinopteri; order Cypriniformes; family Cyprinidae; genus Labeo; species Labeo catla. Next base: position 473,837 of record VONZ01000500.1, on the reverse strand, counting down.
TATGAATCTTTGCGATCGCCTTTCCTTATAACGTGGTAGTTAGGAAGTTTAGCGGCTAAACGCGGCTAAATGTGGCTAATGTAAACAAGACCGTCTTTCCTCCTTTATTTTATTTACATACCTTTATTTATTTATATACCGCCTTTAACAATACAGAATTTTCCACAGAGAGAAGAGAGGGGTGGGGCGAGCAGAGCTTATTTGCATTTAAAGGAACAACCCCTTAGAATGAGATGATTTTTGCAGAGCTGATTTTGGCAAAGTAAAAAGGGTGTTGTTTTACAAAACCATTGAGAATTTTTAATCAAAGTATACTAGAGTCTTTTCATTAAGACCCTAAAGAATCATATCAACTTGTGGAAAATGGGCATCCGATGACCCCTTTAAAGCACTTGTAAATATGAGGACATGGCAACACTGCAAGACAGCGCTTGCTGTCGACATCCAAAAAGAGTCTTTAGCCAAAAAAATGATACCAATTGGCTAACTTGTTATTCAATCCTGCAAAACACCGAAATGTTGCTGTGGTTACAAATGCGGGAGTGTTCCATACACACATGGAATGATAATTTACGGGACTCACTCCCGCATTTAAATGCAGTTGTCACTCCTAAAAGTTTGAGTGTGTATGTGGCTATAGATGCATGGTGGTATTCTCATGAATGTGCAGCGAAAACTGACATGGAAGGGAAGAAATTGTGAAATAAAGTCATTATTTTTGTTTTCTTAAAGGGGTCATCGGATGCCCATTTTCCACAAGTTGATATGATTCTTTAGGTTCTTAATGAAAAGTCTAATATACTTTGGTTAAAAATTCTCAATGGTAGTGTAAAAAACAAAAAATAATCCTGTTCTGGTCAAGGTTGCTTTAAATGTTAATGAGCTCTGCTCGCCCCGCCCCTCGCTTCTCTCTGTGGAGTGACGAGCCTGTTTACTTTAGCCGCCTTTAGCCGTTAAACTTGCTAACTAACAGGTTTTTTACACTACCATTGATCTCAAAGATTCATAAAAAACCCTTATACTCACTTCTGCTGTAAGTGAAGCTGGATCACGAATGATTTGCACGAACATAGACACATTTATGTAGATCAGGAGGCACATTCTCTTCACAAACAGACGTAATCCACTGCATCTTCAGCAGCTCAGATGTCGGGAGTAAATGACGACCACTATGTTCATTATTATTTCCAGCAACACAACACCTCAATCGTGCAATCTGAGATATTCTTGTCTAACTTACATCTCTGCTCCGGCATCGAAACAGTGGAGGTCGGACTGTTACAGCTGATCTGAGGTAAGATGCTCATGTCAATCAATTATCGTGGGAGCGGCCTCTGTTGGTGTGATGCCATACCGACAGACATCTGAGAATGGCTCAATTTGAAAAAGGGGATATTTTTTTTACAAATTAATTAAAAACCACTGCATGGATTTTTATCATTATAGGGTAGATTTGTACATACACTGCCAACACACATTAATGTTCAAACAACATGTAAAAGTGAACTTTGCATCCGATGACCCCTGTGATAAAATTACAGTTGAACCACTGATGTCACATTTTGACTTATTTTAACAATGTCCTTACTACCTTTCTGAGCCTTGAACGTGGTAGTTGCGTTACTGTCTTTAAGCATACATTTTAAGTGCCCAATTCCTTTCGGGCCCATTGTACTAAAATACATGATTGCAATACCAATCTGTACCTCTTTTTGGCGGTATTTGATGGCCAACTTTAGTCGAGCCAGCTCATTGTTGGCCTCATCCTGCAGCAGGTTGACATCATCACGGAAATTGAGGATCAACTCCAGTTCACGTGAGGACCGGGTTTGATCCAGGAGGTCCTTTGCAAAGCGTTTACACTGATAGGAGAGCTCCTCATATTCGGCCTTGAACTCATTTTCAACTTTGCTGAGTTCCTGGAGCTCCCAGCTGAGCTGAAAGGCTGTGAGGAAAGGATCCTCGCTGGACAGGGCGATGAGAGAGGGGCTGGCTAAGGCCTTGTAGATGTTCAAACGGGAGCGCGAGTGCCGCAGACTGTCCACGTCTGAACTGGAGACGCACTCTACACAGTTACAGCGCACCTCGTGAGGCTGGGGAACCGACACACCTTTTTGCACCAGCATCTTGATGATCTCGTAGTTGTTGGTGTGAGCAGCCAAGATGATGGGAGTGATGTCAGGGGTGAAGTCGGAGAACTGTTTATCGAGCAGGATGGGTGGTACCTGGGTAGAAAATGGAAATGATGGGATAAATTCATCTGATGACACATATATGGGCCATTCTACAGAATTGGTCCAAAGTCAGAGTTGGAAAAGTCCTGAAAAAAAAGTATTTTTCCAAAAATTGTATGTATGCAAATTGTATTATATTCAAGGTACACATTTCTAGTAATTGTACAGTTAATTTTTATTTTGTATTTTGAAAAAGTTTTGGAATATTTGTTCTCTCCTCAAATTTGTCACTTCCAAGACAGTAATAATAATTTAATTAGAAGAGTTATAATAAGATTTTGCTTACATCTACATTGTAAATATATATATATATATATTTTTATCAATAACAATTACATTTTTAAGAATATTTCAAGTGTAATTTATGAGATTTGTTGTATTTTGAATACATTTTTTTGTAAAAGGCAAAACTTTATACTGATTTCAAAGTTAAGGATTCATTAGTTTGTATATACATTGAATCAAAAACTATCACAATATCTGATAATTTTGTATACTTTATTTTTGACAAAATATCCCATGTTTTAGTCGTGACAGCAAAGAAAACAAAATACTTTTTTTAACTTCACTTTTTAATAAAATCAAAAAGATCCTTATAAAAACAACAATGGAAAAAAAAATACAAAAATTATTTCAATATAATTTTCTAAATTTAGGGGTTAGGTTTCGAGACAGTCACCACCAAATTGAAAGTACCTAATAAAAGATGATTTTAAATATATTAAGCTTACTAATATTTTAAATATTATTGTGGGTTTCAATAGATAATAAAAGGATCTTAGAATATTTGGATACTTAAATGCTTTTTAAATGTGTTTTTTTGGTTTGTTGGACAGCAGTTTGGACCAATTTTGTAGAATAGCCAATATACGCCATATTCATTATTTTTCACTATACAATGGCCCCAAAAACAAGTGACACCTTTAGAAAAAGAATATGAACTCAAATATACTGAACTTAACAATCCAAATATATTATAAAATTAAATATGTTATAATTTTTATAATAAATGTGACTTTTTGTTTGATATTTTGTCATATAATGCATGTATACATTTCCAGTTGTGGCATAAGTGTCCAATTACTACACTGTAAAAAAATGAAGTTTTAAAGATAATTAAATTTAACAAGAAAAATAATTAAATTTTTTCTAATTCAAAAATTCATGTTTAGTTCAGTGTGGCTTGCTGTTTCTTTGTAATTACTTGTGAAATTGACTAACAATTTCTGAGTAAAAATCTTCTTACATTATTTTTTCCCCAGTGCATCTGGATCCACTGTTTGATAAAAAAGATAATATTAAAAGTAAAAAAGTATTAAAAAAATATGATTTAATTTGAAACTATTGTCACTCAGAAATCAGTTACTAAATTTCACAAACAAGTGAACAAGTCCACAGAAACAGCAAATAACTCACTGAACAATCTTTGTTTTATTTATCTTTATATATCAATAATATTTATTTATTTTTTGTACTGAAATGCTGCAATATATTACGGTGACACTGTGTTATGGTATAAAATATATATAAAAAAGAAATGTGCATAATATAGGATAAGTATTCAAGGCCTGTGTTGAAAAACAATTGCCTTAATGAGGATGCATTTGCTTTACAATTGGCATCTCCCCGTGAATCGCTGAAATAACAACACTTGCTGGATAAAAACCCTACAATTAAGGCCTCGTTATTATTCAGATTTCAAATGTGAAGGACAGCTATGACAATGAAAACGAGAATATTCCAAACGAGAGAGGAACACAAATGCATAAATTAGGAAGAAGGGTGTACAACAATAGGAGTGCCCACCACTGGTTCAATTATGATGAAATGGAAACTACATCAAATGACCCAGACATTGGCAGGGAAAAAGGTCTTTCCTGAAAACCCTCTGAGCTCATAAGAAAAAACACTTGGGAGCGAGGCTACAGAGAGGCCTGTGATCACTTTGAAGTAGCTACAGAGCTTCAGTAGCAGAGAAGAACCGTGTGAAATCCTGTCTGGAGTTTGGCAAGGTCTTTGCTTGAAAAGCATAATAGTGACCCAGTTACAAAAGAAAAAGATTTTGTGGTCATATAAGACTGAGCTTTTCTAACCAAAGCAATATGTGTGGCAAAACTAAAAGTGCCCACAACAATACATCCAATAAATTACACTTGGGGAAGCACAATGCTGAAACGCTGTTTTTTTATCAGCAAAGATGGTTCACCTTATTAAAATAGAAGAAAGAAAGGCTGGCACAATATAGCAGGAAATACTTCAGTTTGAAGTTTGGGAGGAAGTTCATCTAAAATAGAATGTTTTGGACAAGGGCAAGAATAAAATATAGCTGCAGGCAGCGATTACTGGGGTTCAAGTACTTTAAGGCATTTAAGCACATATGAAAAATACATTATTTAGCAAGCCTAGAACTATCTAAATCAATCTTTAAAAAGAATTTTTGGTAAATCCAGGTAATTTACCAAAGAAATATTATGTTTTTTAATGTTTTCTGTGGTCCAGTCTCCTTAAATGTGCATGCTTAGAATCACCTGTGGCATGTGCTCACCAGGTTTTTTGAAGTTTTGAGTTTTCCTTTAGGCTTTATAGGATTTTAAGTAAATTTGGACAGGCCCCTTTTCTAAACGACCCTGTTATAGCTTCCCAAAGGGTAAATTTAAAAAAATTTTTTTTTGGATAATTATTGACCTAGAGCAGTGGTTTTCAAACCGGTCCTGCAAGCACCCCTGCCCTGCACATTTTGTATGTCTCCCTCATCTAACTCACCTGATTCAACTCATCAGCTCGTTAGTAGAAACTGCACAACATGAATTGAATGTGTCTGATAAGGGAGATATACAAAATGTGCAGGGCAGGGGTGCTTCCAGGACCGGTTTGAAAACCACTGACCTAGAGTCCAGAGAATTGTACTGCAGGGTTTTGTTTGTGGATTGAGCAAAAAAACCTAGGACTAGTTCGCAAACATAGTTTTTTTATGTCTTCCCAATCATTTAACAAACGATTTAATTGACAGCAGTGGTTCTAGAGGCAAAACTGTCCGGAATGAGGAGTTCGATCAAAAACAATTTACACCTTTGAAAAATGCGATATTGCTCCCCAGTGGCCAATTTCAGACTTTTGGGGCCTGCACGTCCTGATTTTGCTGAGTTAGATGTGTTCCTGGGTCATCATATTTTGTTGACCCTAGGACAACATTTTAATCCAAAAATTTAATCTTGACCACATCCCTACACCTAAACCTAACCTTACCCATGAGTAATCCCTAAAATCAGAGGAAATGATAGATGAATGACACTGATGTACAAGCACCAAACACTGATTGTAAGCCTAAATTCACAAAAACTATAAACTGTTTTCTCAAATCTGATTGGTTAATCACTATGTTGTTCCAGGGTCAACAAAGATGTTGATCCAGGAACTTGTCGTACTTGGTAAAATCAGGTTCTGCTTTGGGGCCTTGAGTCAGACAGGCCCACTGAGTTTCATTCCGATCGGCCTGCGTTAAACTTCATCGGCCAATGGCAGCCATGTTTTTTGATATACGCAAATGTCTTTATAGACACTTGTGGCACTTTGGTCTAAGACTGTGCACAGTGATTTTCATGTTGATAGGACAAATGGTTGCATAAGTATAGCCATTTTTATGTTATTTTTTCCCTCTTATAGCACCACCAAGTAGCCAAGCTCTATATTTTTTTTCGGTGACCGCAGATTGAGCTCTTACATAAGTGTTCTGAGTTTCTCATTCCGTTCAGGAATTATAGGCATTTTACTAAAAGTGGCCCTGCTTCTTTTGAACGTTTTGGCGTCCTTTTGCGACGGTGAGTCTAGTTTAGGAGTTCTGAGCAATATCGTACTTTGGATTGCTGTAGTGCCCCCGTCAGGCCAGTTAGGGCGAGCCTTGCTGACGTTGTAGGCGGTGTGAGTACTACCATCACTCCAAGCTTCAAGTCTCTACGACTTGGTCTGCACGATCAGTTTTACGTGGAAATTGCTGATCCTTGGCCATTCTTACAGTTACAACAGGATTTCAGCGCTATGCACTTGAACCCCTAATTAACATCAGCCAACTTAAAGGGGTCATCGGATGCCCATTTTCCACAAGTTGATATGATTCTTTAGGGTCTTAATGAAAAGTCTATAATATACTTTGGTTAAAAATTCTCAATGGTTGTGTAAAACAACACCCTTTTTACCTTGCCAAAATCAGCTCTGCTCGCCCCGCCCCGCCCCTCTCTTCTCTCTGTGGAGAGACGAACCTGTTTACTTTAGCCGCATTTAGCCACTAAACTTGTTAACTAGCACATTATTAGGAAAGGCGATCGCAAAGATTCATAAAAAAAACCCTTACACTCACTTCTGCTGTAAGTAAAGCTCGATGTAGATCGGGAGGCGCATTCCCTTCACAAACAAACGTAATCTACTGCATCTTCAGCAGCTCAGATGTCGGGAGTAAATGACGACCACTACGTTCATTATGATATCCAGCAACACAACACCTCAATCGCTCAATCTGAGATATTCTTGTCTAACTTACATCCCTGCTCTGGCATCGAAACAAAGAGGGCAGACTGTGACAGCTGATCTGAGGTAAAACGCTCATGTCAATCGACTATTGTGGTAGCGACCTCTGTCGGTGTGACGCCACAACAACAGGCATCTGAGAATGGCTCGATTTGAAAAATTGAATATTATTTTTACAGATTAATTAAAAACCACTGCATGGATTTTTATCATTATAGGGTAGATTTGTACATACACTGCCAACATACATTAATGTTCAAACAACATGTAAAAGTGAACTTAGCATCCAATGACCCCTTTAAGAACAAGATAGCGAATGCCCTAAAATGCTACTGTTAAAGCACTTATCCATAATCCGAATCCAACCATGAGGTACATGCAGTACTCAATTCGTGGTACTCAAATCCGTTATCCTTAGAAAGCAAATCTACCAAGGAGCCTGGTCAAAATCATATGTGAAAATAAGCACTGACATTAAAATATTAATTAAAATTGTTGAATAATATTATTTTTGTTTTCTTTGTGCACAAAAAGTATTCTCGTAGCTTTATAACATTACGGTTGAACCACTGATGTCACATGGACTATTTTATCAATGTCTTTACTACCTTTCTGGGCCTTAAACGTGTCAGTTGTGTTGCTGTCTATGCAGGGGCAGAAAGCCCTCGGGTTTAATCAGAAATCTCTTAATTTGTGTTCTGAAGATGAACAAAGGTCTTATGGTTTTGTAACAACATGAGGGTGAGTAATTAGTGACAGAATTTTTCTTTTTGGGTGAACTATCCCTTTAAACAAGATGGACTGATTCCTTGTAAATGTAAAATTTGAACTTGAAGCATAACCAGCTCAGAGCTACTGTTTTAAAAACAGTGAAGTAGATAATATCTAATCCTTTAGTGCAAGTTTCAAGCAGCTTAAACTAGAGTCATAAGATAAACACTGCTACATGAAGGCTGGGTTCTGTGATCACACCACATTTGGGGAAGATGGATAAAAAAAACTGTGAGAGACAGAAAGAAAGAGCGTGAAAATGAAAACCCAGGCAGGATGCGCAACAAAGTGATTAAAAGTGAGAAAGAATAACGAGTGAGGACAGAGTGAAGTGAGAGAAAATGAGTCGAGAGTTTATGAATTAAAGCCACATTGAGAAGAGAAGGTGTGATTTGAAGGTAGGGGGTGATTAGCACATTTCCACTGATATCTTCATCCTTTTCGCAAGAGTTTCAAGCCCACGGTGGCAACGGCAAAGCTTGACTATTTGAGGACGATAATGAAGGCTCCAGTTGGAGAGACGTGTTCAGGCTGGCAGCCATACTGATTATCTGCTGCCCCAATATGATGCTTTGAAGCTCATAGTTAACCACAATAGACAGGAGAGGTGAAGAAAAAGTGTTGGGAAAAGTAGAGGGCTTGACTCGAAATGTCAGGAAGATGACAGTTCGAGTCAGTTTTGTGTTTAATAAGTGAAAAGAAGCCATTCTCATGATTCATTACGCACATCTCCAACAAAGCTGAGGGACAGCTGTTTTTTTAGTTTGAATTTTTTTTTTACTTCTAAAGAAGCAGACCCTTTACTGACATCTGATCTGAGCAATGCAACTTACTCCCAAATTAAAAATAATGTTAAATGTGTAATTCATTTACATACACTATTTAGATTTTTTTTAAAGTCTCTTCTGCTGCCTGCATTTATTTGATCCAAAGTACAGGAAAACAGTAAAATTTAAAAATATTTTTAATATTTAAATAACTGTTTTCCATTTGAATATATTTTAAAATGTACTTTTTTCCTGTGATTTCAAAGCTGATTTCTTAGCATCAATACTCCAATCAAATGATCCTTCAGAAATCATTATAATATTCTGTTATGTTGAAAACAGCTGTGTAGAATTTTTATCTGGTTTCTTTGTCGAACATAAAGTTCAGAAGAACAGCATTTATCTGAAAAAGAAATCTTTTGAAATATTATACATTTCTTTATCATCACTTTTGAATGATATTGTGTATAATGGTACCAACGCTTTTTATTTCAGATAAATGCTGCTCTTTGGATCTTTCTATTCATCAAAGAATCCTGAAAAAATGTACTCAACTGTTTTAAATATTGATAATAATAATAAAAAATGTTTCTTGAACAGCAAATCAGCAAATTAGAATGATTTCTGAAGGATCATATGACACTGCAGACTGGAGTAATCACGCTGAAAATGTAGCTTTTATCACAGAAATAAATTACATTTTAAAACATATTTAAATAGAAAACACTTATTTTAAATAGTAAAAATATTTTAAAATTTTACTGTTTTGCTGTACTTTGGATCAAATAAATGCAGACTTGATGAGCAGAAGAGACTTCTTTAAAAACATTAAAAATCCTACTGTTCAAAAACTTTTGACTGTTAGATGTTGTTGAGCTTGTTTATTCATCAGAACAGATTTGCTTACCAATGTGAATGGGTACCGTCAGAATAAGAGCTCAAACAACTAATAAAAACATCACAATAATGCACAAGTAATCCACGTTAACGTCTTATGAAGTGAATATCTGCGTGTTTGTAAGAAATAAGTCCATCAATAAGACGGTTTAACTTTAAACCATCACTCCATAATCTATAATAACACTTCTTTCAATAAAAAATATCCATCTCCTGTTGTCCTCTCACATCAACATACACCATTCAGAACTATTTTGGACTGTTTTCGCTTGTAGACAGTTCTTCATCTTTTCACATTTCTCTCCTGATTCAGAAAAGACAACTTTTTCACTAGAGAAAGCATTATTATGGATTTATTGATTTGTTTGTTACAAACAGTTTTTAACTTAACTGATGAACTGGAGTCATTATTATAATGTTTTTATCAGCTGTTTGGACACTCATTTCGACGGCACCCATTCACTGCAGAGGATCCATTGGTGAGCAAATGATATACTGCTACATTTTTCCAAATCTGTTTTCATTTTTGGATGAACTATTCCTTTAAGAAAAGAACAAGAGAATAGCCAGTTACAGTAAACCAAAAATTATTCAGACACCAGATATAATTTTTGCAGGACACTATAGTTCATTTATGTAAGTGAGGATAGCAAAATAAAGTAAACTGTGACATATTATAACCAAAAATTCTTCATAGAGTGAAGTACCAGTAAAATTAATAAAAATTTGGGACCAAAAATTTGATGACACTTTGACCTGACCACGTTTTGTTACATACCTTTCAAAGTTATCTGACATGATCAAGATAAATTTCTTGTCATATTTTATTACCATTTTCTAAACTATAGCAAATAAACTGTGATATTGTGAGAAATGTTGAAGGTGTCTGAATAAATTTTGACAGTATTTTATTTCATATTTTTTTCAGAAATGACCAGTCCTGTAAAGAACAGGCTAATGTGATAAAAATCACAAGACATGAAGGGAGCCACATTATGATCATCAGAATCATAATCTAGAAAATCAAAGCAAACAACCTGTTCCTGTGTACTCACTCGCCCTCTTGTGGTCTTTAGAAAAGCTGATTTAGTCATTTGCATATCAAAAAGTTTCGTAAATGTGACATTAATAGACATCGACAGGAAGAGACACAGAGACAGAAGAAAGGAAAACACGCTCAGGGATTGAGGAAGGAAAGATCAGATGCGCAGCTGCTCTGGTTTGTGAATGGTGCATCAGTCTCAACATTTTTCTGAATCAGTGCTGCAGCATCTAGTCTATTCTTAGCCAATAAAGGAAAATTGAAGTTACAATGACTGGACAGACCAGTAAGATCCATGTTAAGTCACTTGGCTGCTGAGAGAGCAAAAATCTCTCCATTGAAAAGTAAGCACCATTAGAACAACAGTAATTATTAATTCACATGCCTGAGAGTCTGAACATCAAGCTTTTTATAGCAGGCAGTTTTCTTCTCTGAAAAGAAGCAGGCATACAAGCGCAGTTTTTCTAAAGTGTTCTTATGCTTACAATTGAAGATGTAATGCCTTTCAGCCCTAAAAGCACTACTATTTGCAACAGTGGGTTGTTTACATGAGAAGTTGATAAGAGACCTTTTGAAGGTTTTGTGTCCAGGGAGACCCACTGAACTATTTGGATAATGAAGCAAACATCTATATTCAGATCTGCTATGCAAGTTCTGTTTTGGGGATGGCAATGCTAAAAATGACACTGTTCTGGGTAACAGAAAGGAAAAACAAAATGCATTTTATAAACTGCAACTATTTATTTATTACTATGACCTTTATGACCGTTGGCAGCTACCCAATTAATTGCACAAAACAATTCATTGACAAATTAATCATTTAAGCATTCAATTTTATGAATTGATTATCAGCTGAAAGCATGAAAGAATTAAAATTCAAAGTCATTTGTAGAAACCAAAAATGTCAGTGTGGTTTCCTATTCATTTTAATAGTTTTGAATATTGTTAATATATACAGTTGAGGTCAAAAGTTTACACACACCTTGTTATTTTTTATTTAGTACTGACCTGAATAAGATATTTCACATAGAAGACGTTTACATATAGTCCAAAAGAGAAAATAGTTGAATTTATAAAAATGACCCTGTTCAAAAGTTTACAAACACTTGATTCCTAATACTGTGCTGTTACTTGAATGATCCACAGCTGTGTTTTTGATCCACAGGGGTGTAAACCTTTGAACAGAATGAAGATGTGTACATTTTTCTTATTTTGCCTAAATGTCATTTTTCATTCATTTAGAACTGCCCTTCAGAGGCTACAGAATATACTTACATGTTCCCCAGGAGACAAAATAAGTTACATTTTACCCTGATCTTCAAATTCAAAAAGTTTCACCCCCGGCTCTTAATGCATCGTGTTTCTTTCTGAAGCATCAGTGAGTGTTTGAACCTTCTGTAATAGTTGCATATGAGTCTCTCAGTTGTGCTCAGTGTGAAAAAGATGGATCTCAAAATCATACAGTCATTACTGGAAATACACAAAAATGCTCAAAAACCAGAGAATTTGTGGGACCTGAAGGATTTTTCTGAGGAATAGCGGGCAGTTTAACTGATCAGGACAAACAAGGAACTCATGAACAGCTATCACAAAAAAAAACAAAAAAAAAACAGCTGTGGATCATTCAAGTAACAACACAGTATTAAGAATTAAAAAAACAACATGCATTTTGTATGATTCCTCTTATTTTGGTAAAATAATTAGCATTTTGCAGATTCTGCAAGGTGTATGTAAACTTTTGAACAGTCATATTTATAAATTCAACATATAATAAGATATTTCACAAAAAAATACATTTACATATAGTCCACAAGAGAAAATAATCTCTTGTGGACTATATATAAATGTTTTTTTTGTGAAATATCTTATTCAGGTCAGTACTAAATAAAAATTACATGCATTTTGTATAATCCCTCTTATTTTTGGTAAAATAATTAACATTTTGCAGATTCTGCAAGGTGTATGTAAACTTTTGACATCAACTGTATTTTAGTGTTTTGATTAATTACTGGCTTGAACCAACCTGGTTTCCACTAGTCAGTCTGGTCTAGTTTGAGAACTTATCAGCTGTTCAGGGTGGGAGACCAGTCCACCAATCAGCTAAACCACCAAGACTTCACAACCAGTCTGGTTTAAGCGGTCTTTATGCGATTCAACTGATTTGTTGGCTTATTTGTGATCTTGTAAACTATAGCAGAGAGTAATTCAAACAAACCTGTTTTTCTCCACTGGGCTTCTTGTGGTTCAGCAGGAGCTCCACGGCTCCCACTACCTCTTTACGAATGGCGTGTAGCAGAGCGTCCCCGACATATACGTTGAAGCTGAGGAGCAGCTCAATGATCTCCAAGTTCTCATTCTCAATTGCGATGAGCAGCGCCGTGCGCCCTAGAGGATCGATGCAATTGATGTTGATCTTGAAGTAGATCTCCGCCTCTTCCAGCGCTAGTTTCACGCTGGCGTAATCGCCCTTCTCCACGGCGCTGAGGTAGGACTTCTCCTGCACCGAGAGCTCTGACTCGGCGCGCACTATCCGCAGCGGAATGCGGTCCCGGTACGAGGAGTTATCCGTTCTGCGGTAGTACAGCTGCGACATTGTGGCTCAATCCATCACAGAACAGCTGGAGAGCGAAGAGTAAAGGCAACCTAAAGACAAACACATCTGTATATACACTTGGAGACACTTGACAGACACTTAATTCGATGGGTTTATAATAACATTCTGCTGAAAATCGAACAGGGTGGCAGGTGCAAAGAGGTAGACCACACAGAACCAGCAATAAAACAGCTACCAGCTTGTTATACAAGTTGTTAGTTTTTAGAACATTTTAGCTGGTCGCACAGCTAATAAACAACTTGGACTAACTAATGATCTGCAAAAGGCTTGGCACAGCTGAATAGACAATTTACATGAAATACAAAAACAACCACTATTTCTATATAGTCATTGCATTCCAAATAAAAAAAATGAAAATAAAAATGAAACTTTAAATATAAAAGTAAAACAATAATTAGTCCAGCGAAATAAATTACGCACACTTTACGCAAGTATCACCTTCTCATCTCATGTTTTAGCGACTAAAACATTTAAACACTTGAAATACAGAATTTATCAAAATGAAACATCAGTGCTTAGCCATTTGAATTAAAGCACGCAAACCTGCCAAAACGCACCAATCTCCTAATTACGCATGCTTACGCAATGACACCATTATAAACTTCGTTTAAAAACAGCTTTAGTTTCATCATTAAGAATCACGACTAAACTTAAAGAGCATATGAAGGATATGATCGCAATTCGCATTAAACAAACGGTTAAACAAACACCACGCACAGCGTAAAGCTTTGGATAAGGATGCTGTATTGATTTATAGAGCGCAGTGTACAAAAAACTCACCTTGATGTCGGAACAACTTTGATTCTCACATGTATAAAGCTGATGCCAGCAACTTCACTGATTCATCACCGAAAAAATACTTTTGGAGCAGTATTCCTACGACCACATGAGGATTGTTGCGCATGGCGACTGTGTTGTGCTGAGCTGCTCCACAGTCAGCACCGACGCACCGCCGTAATCATGCAGGAATTGCAATTATCCATTTCGCCCCAGTAGACGTCTGTCATTGTCCAGCGCACACTGCATTGTATTAGCATTTCCTCTCGTCTGTTAGTTCAGTTCAGCTTAACCCCAGTCTGACGTAGATGATACTGAAAATGATTACCAATTTACTTGTTATATGCATTACGTAATGCACGTGCTCCAACACAGAGGCTCATTAATGCAATCTAATTAAAAAAAAACAGGAAGATACATTTTATTTATACAGTTTTAATGCTAACTAAGTAAACTTTAAAGACTGCCAGACCTGATAAAAAGTCAGGGGAGACCGGTAGGGGTGTGAAATATAAGAATTATAGTCCCAATCTCAAAGAACAGAAACTGCAGATTGGCTAAATGTAATAAATTGATTTGAAAATGTGTTTGTGGTTGCTCTATATGTTTTGATTCAATAAAAAAAGAACCGACTTATAAGAAGCATTAACTCAGGAATCGGACTACATAGAAATGTTTCAGTGAATCAAAACATAAAGCGATTTTCGAATGAATGATGCTCATGAGCCGGTTCTTTTTACTGAATCAAAAACATTAAGAGAGACCGTTGTAGCCCAATTCCCAAACGAATCGACTCTTATAAACCGATTCTTGTTAGTGCATCAAACATACAGAAAGATCGACCGATTCGACTCTCGAACTCTTTATTAGCCGGTTCTTCTTAGTGGCTTAGAGGCTGTCCGAATCACGAACTAACGTTTCCTACAGTAATTTTTGATTAAAAATATATACAGCCCGACTAATGTCTAATTGTAACCATGTAGCCCAATTCCATCCATGACCGGTTCAGCCTGATTCCCTAAAAATGACTCTTAAGGTCTTCGAAATAAATCAAGAACGCAACTTTTTAATGTAGTCCAATTCCTGAGTTAATGAATCTTATGAGTTCATTTTTATTGAATCAAAACATACAGCGCGACCATTCGATTTTCGAACAAATTACTCTTATTAGCCGGTTCTTCTTAGTGAATCAAAAACACAACAATTCGGCCAGAAGATGTCTGAATCACGAACTATCCTACAGACAGGTTGTTTTTGATTAATAAAAATACACAGTGCGACCAGCGTCGAATTCTCAAACGAATTATGAGCCGTTTTTTTAATTTATCAAAGTAAATTTGGCGGGACTAGTGTAGCCCAATTCTGGAACGAATTTCATCAAGAACATACATGACCTGTCCAGTCTGATTCCCTAACAAATGACTCTTAAGAGCCGGTTCTTCGTAATGAATCAAGAAAGAACAGCTCATGAGAGAATCAACTCTCGGGAATCGAGCTTTGTATGTTTTTTTGTACTCGGCGTATGCTAGATTTAGTAGCGGCGTTACAGATGGATTTCTATAGTACACTGATACTGTCTCTAAATTTTACACAAAATCAGTATGTCAAATGAATGAATGTCCGTATTCAAAAAGTAAAAAAGAAATTATTTTCGCGGTCTTTACAGTATGCCACGACGTAGGCTACTAGTATCAACGGCGGGTCAAAGGACAATTACAAAACATGGCAGATGTAAACATCCGCAGAATTCATACTACACACCTACGAAACGAAACGCCCTTCAACAACGGCTGAGAAGTAAGTTAAATGCAGTACATACTAAGTTTCCTCTTGGTTATCTGACATGAACAGTACTGATAGTCATGTCTTTTCTACATTAATTTATACGGTTTAGGAATATAGGCTTAGTTATAAACAGTGTTGGGGAAAGTTACTTTTAAAAGTAATGCATTACAATACTGAGTTACTCCCTAAAAAAGTAACTAATTATGTTACTTAGTTACTTTTTATGGAAAGTAATGTTACTTTACTTTTGCATTACTTTTTAAATCTGGGCAGGGCTTGATTGTTTGTTTTTAATATAAAAAGTTATATTTTTGGCAAATGTAAAAGCCTTTTCACACCAAAAGCCTCAGGCTCTGAGAAAAGTAAATTCACATCTGTACAGTAGACCACAGAAGAAAAATATCAACTCTTCAGCAATAAAAAAAGGAAAACAAATGTTAGATTATTTTGAGTAATTTTTGCTTATTAGTATGGTTGAATTGCATCATCGAAGGTCGGCAGCGAAGACACTGGTTAATAAAATGCTATTAAATGCATAAAGGATATTTGTATTATTTAACACATTTAATTATTGCAGGTTTGCATCATATTCTGAGTTGAATTTCACTGTTTTTATTCATTTTGAGGAATACTGAATCTGTTTTTTGTGAGTGAGATGAATTAATGCGTGTTCACATTTATTCTAGAACTAACATCTTACTCCCGATTTCTCTGAACATGGGGACAGGAGAGCTTTTAATCAATAAATGGGGGGACAAGTAACTGGCGAAAAAAGTAACTCAGATATTTTCTGGTCAATTAAAAAGTAATGTGTTACTTTACTAGTTACTTGGAAAAAGTAATAATATTACGTAACTTGCGTTACTTGTAATGCGTTACCCCAACACTGGTTATGAACTAGGCCTACCTTAACGTGTAGCAAATACTTATTAAAATATTTATAACGTTTGCAATACATAAAGCAAAAACGTTCCAGACAAATGTGTACACCTTCCTAGTCTCCCCAATCCACATTTTTCTTTGTGTAAGAATGGCCATTTGTAAATTTTATGGGTCTGGCTTCAGGTCTCACCTGCATCCTGTTATTTTTAGCTGTACAAAACAGCACATTTTGCTGCATGATATTGCAAATTGGTGTGTCTTACCATATTTTTTTAACGTAACATCTTAATTATGAACACACTGGTTTGTAGTGCAAACAGTTTTACCATTTTCTGTACCTTATTTATCTTCTCGTTAGCAAATAATGAACCAGAAGTCTCACCCATAGGCTTACTTCAGCGAAAAATTTGGATACGAGTTTCCTCAAAGGTATAGTCTCCAGAAGCAGCATGATATCCAATTTCATGCAATATGATTAAGCCAGATGCAGGTGCAACTAATGTTTTATGTAATATTATATGCAGAGCTCTTGTTTCTGAATGATATGCCGCTGACCGTTGGGGTCTTTATGCCAAAATCAAATAATGTAGAATAAGAATAATTATATTGCATAACCTAATTTGTGTAATGTTCTTTAGTCTAATAAACTTTAATGGGTATTGAATGAAAATAGAATTATGGTATATATTAGTGTGCAATATACATTAAGGCTGAATACTACAATAAGATTGCCAGCCCTTCTGCTGGTGACTTTTAAGTGCTTATTTTTATGGATGTGGTTAGCTAATGAATCCCCAGTCTTTTATGATTGATAGATAAGTATGTTTAAGAATCATACAGGTACATATTTTCAGACCGATTTGTTAATGAAACATTCAGACAAATTCGTGAATAAGTTTGAAAGACTTGAAAGAGAATATGGTTGTGAGCAAGTTACTCGAGCAAGATGATTACAAATTTTAAAGCATTTATTTCCACTATAGAAATTCCAATGACTTTTTCAGTATTTGGTTAGAATATCCAGTATATTTGAGTAACATTAAGCCCATTTGAGGAGTACAGAAATAATAAATATTAGTTAGACTACTTGTTTGTCAGTACCATAAGTTATTTGTCAATGAATATTAATAGTCCTCTTCTCAGAAAACATAATGACTGTCTTGTTGGTGTTCTTGGAATGTATTCTATGCAAAGAGAGTGCACTGTACAACATTAAATAGATTATACTCATAATGCATTTCAGACAGTTTGTTTACCAGACAGCACTGACTAAATTAGGACGTTTTGGGGAGGGGAAAAGTTTCTAGAAATATTTTGTTGTGTCATCTAGCGTTACTCCCATGAGAAATGGTCTGACCTGCATTCAGTCACAAGGAACAAGTTTGCAAGATTTACTCTTCCAAGATCCAGTTTAGAAAAGGAGATTCTGTTTGGTATTCCCTTTAGTTAATAATCAGATTGGTTAAGTAAACGATTGTCATTTAATTCTGGTGCAAAGTATTGTTCAGGCTTAGACCTAGGATTACCAATGCAAAATGGCATAAAAGTACCTGCATGTTGAAAGCTGACTCCACAGACAAGTGGGCCCATCTGGAAACCAAAAGGCATAAGTGTCACTTCTAGTGAAATCAGTGTCACTTTGTACAGCCTGTCAGCATGTCTCAGTCCTGACGCTTCCTTCATGCTGAGCAGTTATGTTTAAAAGGCATCATATCTGTGAACACTCAACCTTTCCAATTTACTATTCTTGTTTTTTTAGCTATTTATATGTAAAACATCCAGCATTTTTTTGCAGCGTCAAGCACGGGGATATTCAACAATCAAGGTTGTTTTCAGAAGGCTTCGAACCCTCAAGCACAATGTGTTTACAACAAACTGAGGTGCACATAAATCAGTCTATTTTAAAGATGTGCACATGAATATTTGCACGGGATTAAAACAGCATACAAGCCTCGCAAGTGCTATAGATGGATGATTTTCTGTTTTGAAAACAGAGAACTTTGTGTGTGAATCATCATTCAAGGGTCAACAAGGTCACCTGATTGTTGATGGGCAATTTAGGCCCTCTTAGAGACGTCACAGAAGACCAATATGACTCAGCATACACGTAATTACATTTGACCAGTTGGATAACAAGATGATGTTTCATTCTCTGTGGCATATGAGAGTCTGTGAGACATATGAGAGTGTTAAATAATGAAATAACTAGGTGAGAATGGACATTCAAGCAACAGCCACAGCAAATTTCTGTTTGTTTTCTAGTTGTCATCTTGACTGTGAGATGTTTCTTATGCTTTCCAGATTGATGATACATCTAGCAATGTTTCCTTCACAATTTGTTTTTCTTGGGGTTGTTTTTCAATACCAAAAGTTTGATGTCAGTATGATATTTTTAATGTATTGAACAAAGTTCAATGCCTTTATTTGATGAATACAGTAAAAACAGTAATATTGTGAAATATTGCTGTAATTTAAAATAACGATTTTCTATTTTAATATATTTTAAAGTGTATTTTATTCTTGTGATGATTTTCAGCATCATTTCTCCAGTCTTTAGTGTCACATCATCCTTCAGAAATCATTCCGATATGCTGATTTGCTGCTTATTATCAATGTTGAAAACAGTTGTGTTTTTTAATATTTTATATAAAGAAAAAAAAAAAATATATATATATATATATATATATGCAGGCTCGCACCAAGTAAGATTTGTAATGTTTTTTTTAAAGAAGTCTCTTTTGCTCACCAAGCCTGCATTTATTTGATTCAAAATACAGCAAAAGCAGTAAAATTGTGAAATATTTGTACTATTTAAAATAACTGCTTTCTATTTGAATGTTTTAAAATGTAATTTATTCCTGTGATCAAATTTTAATTTTCAGCATCATTACTCCAGTCTTCAGTGTCACATGGTTCTTCTGAAATCACTCTAATATGCTGCTTTGCTGTTCAAGAAACATTTATTATTATTATTATTATTATTATTATTATTATTATTATCAATATTTAAAACAGTTAAAGGAGAACTGGATTTATAAATAATTTACTCACCCACTTGTCATCCAAGATGTTCATGTCTTTCTGTCTTCAGTCGTAAAGAAATTATGGTATTTGAGAAAAGCATTTCAGGATTTTTCTCCATATAATGGACTTTAATTGTGCCCCTGATTTTGAACTTCTAAAATGTAATTTAAATGCAGCTTCAAAGGGCTCTAAAGGATCCCAGCCAAGGAAGAAGGGTCTTATCTAGCGAAATGATCTGTCATTTTTTTCAAAAAATTAAAATTTGTATACTTTAAGCACATAAGCTCATGTAGCACTAGCTCTGGGATGTGCGTCCACAACGCTACATACTACACGTGCATAGGCGGAACTAGAGACCCAGTGTTTACAAAGCGAACGTGCAAAGACTAAGGAAGTGCAAGTAAGTCAAATGCTGTGTACAAACAAAAAGGTACAATGATGTTGGACGATTCTGAAGTTGTAGGAGAAAATGAGATGTAGTTTTTCGCCATATCCTACCTTTTTGAGCCGGAGTACACAGACGGTAAACCTAGACGTGATTCCATAGTATGTAGCGTCGTAGACGCGCTTCCCAGAGCAAGTACTACACAAGCTTTTGTGCTTAAAAATCGATTGTTTTGCTAGATAAGACCCTTCTTCCTCGGCTGGGATCGTTTAGAGTCCTTTGAAGCTGCATTTAAACTGCATTTTGGAAGTTCAAAATCGGGGACACAATTGAAGTCCATTATATGGAGAAAAATCGTGAAATGTTTACCTCAAAAACCATAATTTCTTTACGACTAAAGACAGAAAGACATGAACATCTTGTATGACAAGGGGGTGAGTAGATTATTTGTAAATTGTTGTTCTGGAAGTGGACTTCTCCTTTAAGTAATGTTTTTTCAGGATTCTTTGATGAATAGAAAGATCCAAAGATCAGCATTTACCTAAAATAAAAAGCTTTTGTGACATTATACACTAAACCATTTAAAATCTTAAAGTCAGTATAATTTTGCAGGGAAAGAAATGATAGAAGTTAATACTTTTACTTAGTAACAATGCTTCAGATTGATCAGAAGTGATGATAAAGACTTTCATAATGTTTCAAAAGATTTCTATTTCTGATAAATGCTGTTCTTCTGAACTTTCTATTCATCAAAGAAACCAGAAGAAAATTCTACTCTGTTTTCAACATTATAAAAATAATAATAAACATTTTTTGAGCAGCAAACCAGAATATTAGAATGATTTCTCAAGGATCATGTGACTGGAGAAATGATGCTAAAAATTCAGCTTTGAAATCACAGGAATGAATTACATTTTAAAACATAATCCAATAGAAAGCAGTTTTTTTAAATATAAACATTTCAAAAATTTCCTGTTTTTGTTGTACTTTGGATCAAATAAATGCGGACTTGGTGAGCAGAAGAGACATATTTAAAAAAAAAATCTTACTGTTCAAAAACTTTTGACTGGTAGTGTATTTTATATACAAAATGTTTAAAAGGACAGCATTTAACCTATTTGAAATAACTGCAACAATTCAAATCCTTTACTATCACTTTTGATCAAAAAAATCATGTTAACTCCAAATTTTTGATAAAGTACATAATTAAAGATTTAACCTGCAGCATGAGGTAAACCCTGTTGCTCTGAATGAAACTGAACGGTGACTAAAAATATCATCATCTGACTATATAACGTGTATATAATTGGCTCAAAGTAAATTAAATAAATAAATAGCTCAAAGCGTTTCACATAAGCTCTGATCTGAAAGCACTACACAATTAGACAGTGCAAATAACGATGTCTGATTGTTGTACCAGAGGACTCTCCACTTGCAGGCTCTTCAGATATCTGCTAGAGTGTTTCATCTCTGAACCCTTGGGGGCGAAATGGGTTTCTGCATGCTCATTTAACCCACAGTGTATTATGCAAGTTTATGCAATTCTTTGAAGGGAGAATAAATTGAGTTAATGTGATTCCTCTGTCAAAAACCTAGAGAATTACTCATCAGCTATTAATAAACTAATAAACTTGTATAAAACGTCACAGACAGCTG
The DNA here is from genome assembly GCA_012976165.1 of Labeo catla. Taxonomy (NCBI): domain Eukaryota; kingdom Metazoa; phylum Chordata; class Actinopteri; order Cypriniformes; family Cyprinidae; genus Labeo; species Labeo catla. The sequence continues at coordinate 452,482 of VONZ01000500.1, read as the reverse complement.
ACATTTCTGCAGGTGCGATGGTATTTTGGTATTTGAGTTAGAAGCCATTGATTTTGTAAGGTCTTGATATTATGGGATTTTGTAGTATTTAAATGTTACAACTGACATTTAGTTGTGAGAAACTCTTTAAATCTAAACCCCTATTAGCACATCCTGTTTGCATATAGGCTAGTAGCTAGTATGCAGAGCCACAAGCAAAGATACATTAAAACATTTAACAGTATTTGTGTCTGACACTTAAAGTAAACACCACAAACCCAAGGAGCTTTAGTAATAGTTTAGTGTTATATAATAGTGTTTATGGTCTAATTATGTTGTCACATGACTCTTTGGCGGATGTGAAAATATGTGGCTTGGAAGTTCAGCTGTGTAGATGTAGTTTAGTGCCACATTTCCTGTTGCTTGTGTTGTGCATCAGATCCTAGATACTGGGCAGCAGTCCGGAGACAGACCTTGGCGTGTGTTATATAAGCAAAATAACTTTTGTAAACCGGTGTCTGGATAATGTTTACTTTACTACTGTAATCAATTCACTGCAGCTGTCTGACCAAACCATACAGCTCTGTAGCTTTTTTTCCATTACAAAACAGCTCCTCTCAGTCATAAAGTTTTTCTTACATCTGTACAACACTAAAGAAAGTCTCCTTTTGTGTTTTACAGAAGAAAGACAGTCATACAAGTGAGCAAATAAAAGTCCCAATGATATCAAAGTAATTAAAGCTGTTTGGCTTTTAGTATGAATATGTAAGCCTTAAGGTAGGGCTGGGCAATATGGCAAAAAATTAAAATCTGTATATATTTTTTTTAGAACGTTTGACCAATTCTCCATTTTTTTTTTTTTTACTAGTCAACTTGAAAATGTAACTACAACATGATTCAAGTGACTTTTTCTTTATTAAATTAAAGAAAATTCTATTCCAAGTGTACCACACATGAATTTGTCAACATGATGTACGTTAAACAAATCACTTGTTAAATATCTTTGCAGAAAAGATGCATAAACTACAATTACATCTTGCACAAACTTGTCTTATACATATTATATGTTACAAAATAATACAATGAAAATGCTTTAAAATGCCCAAAAATGACTGAAGGTATAACACCAGCCTATTATTAACTATAAATGTTCTGTATATACAGTTACCAGCAGCTTTCAGTCTGTCTCCATGATGCAAACATGAAATATCAGACATACAGTAGTAGTTCTGTACAGTTTTTTTATGCGATTGCACTTCGTTTGACTGTCGCGCTCGCATCTGAAAAAGTAGCGCTTAAGTTAAAAGAAGTTCACTCCCATCTTCTTGCATGTTTTTCTTTTTCCATTGCCCACGTCACATCTTTGTCAACACAAAAGCGCATTCCATGTGAAAATGTTTTCGAAAAATAAAAATTTGTGTCATTTTTAAGCACAAAAGCTTGTGTAGCACAGGCTCTGGGATGCACGTTCTTGAATGATTCATTCATTTTGAACGGATCTTTAATGTGACTCGGGAAGAACGAGTCGTCTCGGGGAGTGATTCGTTCTGTCGTGCGTGCGCAACATCCTATTAGGTTCTATACTGGAATTAGTTCACCTGTTTCGAGTCTTCAGGTTTTTCGAATCATTCGTTCATCTTATGGGGCTGTCACATGATGCTGATTTTGCTAAAATGAACAAAATGACTCGAAAAAAGATTTGTTCATTTTGCTGAACGAGAATCAAAGGTCCGAGTCGGTAAAATGATCCGAACTTCCCATCACTATTACGAATCACGTCTTCAAATCACCACAAGTTCATGGTCTGTGTACTCCGGCTCAAAAAGGGTAGAGTATGTCGAAAAACTCCATGTTATTTTCTCCTACAACTTCAGAATTGTCCGACATTGTTGTACCTTTTTGTTTGTAAACAGTGTTTGACTTGCACTTTCTCAGTCTTTGTGCCTTCGCTTTGTAAACTCTGGGTCTGTAGTTCCGCCTACGTCCACGTGACCTTCCGACGTGATTCAATAGTACGTGAACGTGCATCCCAGAACCTGTGCTACACGTGCTTTTGTGCTTAAAAAGTAAACATATTTTTATTTTCTGAAAAAAATGACAGATCGTTTCGCTATATATGACCCTTCTTCCTCGGCTGGGATTGTTTAGAGCCCTTTGAAGCTGCATTTAAACTACATTTTGGAAGTTCAAAATTGGGGCACCAATGAAGTCCAATATATGAGAGAAAATCCTGAAATGTTTTCCTCAAAAAACATAATTTCTTCACGACTGAAGACAGAAAGACATAAACGTCTTGGATGACAAGGGGGTGAGTAAATTATTGGTGAACTGTTGTTCTGGAAGTGGAGTTCTCCTTTAATCATGTGCGCCGACATAGGTTTGGATCGTTTTTTTCTCTTTACTGTTATAATTTTTCATATTGTCAGTGTCTAATTCTAACGTTTGGTAATATTTCTATTCTAAAGCGATTCCTCGATTTCTAAAGAATAAAATCGTGGCAAAACATTAAATTCGAATTTATCGATAAAATCTGAAAAATCACCCATCGGATTACATCCAGATTACGAGATTAAAGTTTTAATACTTCAAGAATAAAGAAATTACGCGAATAAAGTCATAATATTTCGAGAATAAAGAGAATTATAGTTACCAAAAGCACGAAGCATATTACTATTATTGTGTGGTTGGCACTCAAGGCCTAATTAATGCAATCGAAGACATGAAATATTATTTCCAAGCATACTGTCCCTGTGAGTATAATTTCTGATAATAATCCCAAATCTAATATTACGAGATTAAAGTCATAATACTTTGAGAATAAAGCTGAAATTGTGAGAATACAGTTGAAATATTTTGAGAATAAAGTGGAAATGTTTTGAGAATAAAGTCAAAATTATGAGAATTATTAGCAATTACGAGATTTAAGTTATAATATTTTGAGAGTATATTCTAGCCTAATGCGCATGCAAATGGCCCAGATTGAGAGCACCGGGAGATATTCCAAAGTCTCAGCTTTTAAAATCTGTCAGTTTTATACCGAAATACAAATAATACATCTGTTACATCAATGTGTTTTTCACGCTCTTTAGACTTTGTTTTATATTAAAAGTACCAAAAACACAAAGCTTATTGCTATTATTAGGTGCCGGGCACATCACAAATAGGCCAAATTATTGCAATCAGAGACGTGAAATATTATTCCCAAGCATACTATCCCTCTGAGTATAACACATGGTATGATTTCTGCTAATAATCCCACATAAATTCAAATAAATACCGATGGCCTGGCAACTTCTCCTGGTGCTCCCAGTCTGGGCCATTTACATGCGCAGGCTGTTTCAAAATATTATTTTAATTGCTACAATTTAATTCTGGTATTTCCAACTTTTCTTTTGAAACATTTTTACTTTATTCTCAAAACATGAAAGATGTATAAAAAATGCTTTTGTTCTAATGTTTTGAGAAAATTATTAAAGATCAGATTACTTTGAACAATCATTCTATTAACTTGATGATGGTGGATGGAAGTTTATGACTTTGAGGACCTTGCCAGAACATTACTCAAAAGTCTGAGAATGTTCCCGATTAGTTAGGGCGACAACGTGAGATTTTTTGGGGGTGAATAATCTTATAAAATAAAATCCACTGTTACTACTTTTTTGAGGATTTGAGGCTGGATTGAAAGAAAAAGCAATCGCTTCAGCTAGTTCATGATCAAGCGATTGATCTAGGTCCTAGGAAACACAACATCCACCTCTGTAAAAACCGTGCTGGCTCGACACATTGATTGCAGCTGTTGCCATGCCAGTGTGTAAAATGTGGATTAATTACAGCTTTTCATTCTCTGATTTGCATATTCCTCTATAAAGGGGAGTGAGCAGCTTTTCTCATTGCTGATGGAACTGGATGAAACCCAGACAAGAGAAAATGGTGATCTGTCTCTTTCTTTCATACCAACAAATGCAATCACACACACGTACACACACATACAAACACACACCAAGTAGGAACAAAGCAGCAAAATGACAGTGAACACAGTCTAAATAGAATTAAACAGAATTTGTGATGATGGTGGTGACACATTTGAGGACGAAACAGCTAGTGAATCACACTCATTTAAGTTCCTTTGTGGATTTTATTGCTTTGAAGTTTTCTTGTTTCGAACAAAGCAAATCAGGACTGTTTTTATGTCTTTGTATAGTGCATCCCATCTAATGTGTGAAAAATGTCAGACTTTGCTATTTGAAAATTAGATTAAGAGTTTCTTCTGCACCTTCAGAATGTAAGTACATATTAAATTACAGAGTAAAATAGAGATTTTAGAAGTTAGTGTTTTATATAAGTTAATGTAGTTATTTTAAATTAATTAATATTATTTTCAAGATGGCCCTTGGTAAGCACCATTGCTTTGAATACTGTTGTCCCTGTCTTAACTAGCTTAACCATCAGCCTAGTTAATCTAGACCAGAACTAACCAGCATAACCCTGCTTCAACAAGCATGGTGGTTCATTCCGGTTCAAACTGGTCTTTTCAGCTGGTAGGGCTCTTTGTATAATGCTTCATATATAACCAATTATTCTGTCAGACTAACTGAAGTGCTGTTTCTAAAAGCTAAAGTATTGACATTTAGAGAGAGGTTGAAACACCTGTCTAGCCTCAGTTAGTGTGGGCAGCACTTTTTCTGGACAGAAATAAATTTGTCTCTGTGCTAGGCGTGGGTTTACCTGTTCTCATAGGAGAGAGCTACTTCTGAAGCACATCTCTCATCTTTCTCGCTCCCACAGACGGAGTTCGTTGTTCACCTCAACAAAACAGACGTGCTGATTTGCATTTTTATAGTGTTAGTAAGTAGATATTTCCTTCAGACATGAATGAATGAATGAATGATCGTTTAGCTCTCTTTATGGTAATTGATTGTGACAACCACTGCGGATAATTCTTTACTAAGGCAGACTGAGAAATATACAGCTGTCACTAAATATCCCGCCTGGTTCTTATTAATCGACGCAATCAGTTTTCATATCAGCAATGTCTGTGTGTGATAAATGATGGTTTTGGGAATGACTGACCATCTGAACACACCTGAAAAGACGGATTGGTTATGGGCTTTGTTGCCATTAGATTGGCTCGAACAGATAAAGCATTTGCATGGACTTTGCATGACTAAAATGACCATTTTTTTGTTGGTAGAAGTCCAGATCTATAAGGGAAAATGATTATGATGATGGCTGTTATGGTAGTATTCTATTCTATTCTATTCTATTCAGGCATTTTGTCTATGTATAACTGCATACACTTTGCATTATACATGCATTATTTTATGCATTATGCATTCTATTATGTTTAATGCAAAGTGCCGTTTATTAAAAAAAGATTGCACAGAGATTTTTCAAGCAAATCATTTTTTTGTCGTCATTGTTTTTTAAAAATGCAAGCATACTTAAGTATTACCTAAATATTTCTTTCTTTTCCCTCTTAATAGTCATTAGAAAATCATTAGGATATTAAGTAAGGATCATGTACCACTTATAACTTAAATTGGACAACTTTAAAGGCGATTTTCTCAATATTTTGATTTTTCTGCACCCTCAGATTCCAGATTTCCAAATAGTTGTGTCTCGGCCTACTATTTTCCTATCCTAACAAACCATACATCAATGGAAAGCTTATTTATTCAAGCTTTCAGATGATGTATAAATCTCAATTTTATAAAAAAAATGACCCTTACGACTGGTTTTGTGGTCCAGGGTCACATATATGCAATTAATTCATTTTACGGAATTAATTAATTAGATTAGTAAGTTGTTTTTTTAGAACTTTAATATTGAGACACAAATTAGCACAAATAATTAAGGCATTTGACTTTCCAGACGTAATCTGAAGGCTTTTTTTTGGAAAGACTGTCAGTTACACTACTACACTCTCAGATATTTGTGTAGACGCATATTGAGTTTTTGATTTTTTTGTGGTTTATGTAACATATTTGTTGAAGTCTCTGTTCCTGGCTTCTGACACTTGCACTGATAAAGCTATAAAAAGCACAGGATATGTTCTAAACCAAAGATTGCCATTAAAAGCCAGGTTGAGTAAAGCGACAGCTTGTGTGTTTTTCTGTAAGACTTTGAACTTCTCCTCATGGAACATCGTTCTATATTCTATTCTGTTCCTCAGACAGTTAGTGTAGGAGTTTGTGTGTCCTACAGTTTCATCATTCACTGATGGCTCCTCAGGGAGCAGATCCCTCTAACCACGAAGTGAGACATGTCAACTTCTTCACGCAGCCTCTGATCCACAATGTGTGAACTCTGAGTACTTACACTTCAGCCCGTGTCACTTCCTGTTTGATATGTGAAATGGTGTTGCTGCAGATATAGTCACCGATGACTGCTTTGTTACTGAGAAAAACGGATATTGAATCTGACGTGAAATGACACACCGCATTGAAGTTCGAAAGAGAGCAGAATGTATATGAATCTACTGTAAACGGTGGAACAAGTCCAAAGAATTTCCACCTTCCAATTATGAGAAATCCCAAACTGTTATGTTCATAATGCAAAATACAGCAGCAACTGTTTTTTTAATCATCTGCTTGTTTATTTTAGCAGTCTCTGGGTAGCATCATCTGAAAGGAATCTCCTGCTGCATGTTGTTTAATGATTCAATCATTCAAGCAGATGAAAGTATCTCAGGAACAAGAAAAGAGATTAATTGGCATTATGAAGGTTCAGTTATGTAATATAACCTACTTTCAGTCTTGTTTATGGATGGAGCAACATCAGCATGCTGTAAAATGGTGACAAGCATGTTTCAAGACATTCATTTTAAACCTGACTTTGTCAGTGCCAATGATTAAAGGGTTAGTTCACCCAGAAATGAAAATTCTGTCATGAATTACTCACCCTCATGTCGTTCCAAACCCGTAAGACCTTTGTTCGTCTTCGGAACACAAATTAAAAGATTTTTGATGAAATCCAAGAGCTTTCTGACCCTGCATAGACAGCAATGCAAGTGACACGTTCAAGGCCCAGATAGAGTTATAAGCCATAGAAGAACCATTTTGGGCTTCTCAGAAACCTTTCAGTGAACAGGTCTTAAAAGAACCATTATTTTAGTGTCAAAAATGTATTTTAATAATCTAAAGAACACCTTTTTCCACTACAAAGAAACTTTTGTGGAATAGAAAGTTTTCACTGATGTTAAAGGTCCTTCACTGTACCAAATAGATGAGCAATATCACACGAGCATGCCGATATACAGCCATATCTCATGTTTACGAGTGTGATATTGCATTTATACAACAGTTCGATGGCATGAGAGTGTAAAAACATAAGAATCAACAACAGAGTGTCTTTAAAACCCTCTTTTGTACAGAACTACTTCCTTCCGCCATAGACTCAAATCTAACTTTGACAGTTTAATAGCTGAGCCCAGGCCTCAGTTACTAATTTGAAAATGTCACTTTAGAACTACTGATGAAGGAATGTTGAGTTGCTTTGTTGAAAGCTTATTGTAGGCTATTACTGGTTTAAAACTCACTGTATTATGTGTAGTGGAGTATTATGAGACTGAGCGAGTGTGATTATCTGTATCTGACACAGCATTCAGCAAAATATTAGTTTGAATGTCCGCTGAGTAAAGTGTTATCTTTGTCGTAACGTTAAAGGAGGAGTCCACTGCCAAAACAAAGATACTCACCACCTTGTCATCCAGGATGTTCATGTCTTTCTTTCTTCAGTCGTAAAGAAATTATGTTTTTTGAGGAAAACATTTCAGCATTTTTCTCCATATAATGGACTGGTATGGTGCCCTGATTTTAAACTTCCAAAATGCAGTTTAAATACGGATTCAAGCGATCTCAAATGCAGTTGTAAACCATCCCAGCTGAGAAAGAAGGGTCTTATCTAGCAAAACGATCAGTTATTTTCATAAAAATAATACAATTTATATACTTTTTAATGTGAAATGCTCTTCTTGTCTTACTCTGCCTGGACTGTTTTTTTTCCAGTTCATGACAGTTAGGGTATGTTGAAAAACTCCCATCTCATGTTCTCCCTCAACTTCAAAATCATCCTATATCGCTGTTTTACCTTTTTTGTTAAAGGGTTTTCACTTTGCAAAGACTGGGTCAGAACCTCTGCAGCGATGTAGGATGATTTTGAAATGATTTTTGAAATTGAGAGAGAAAATACAATTGGAGTTTTTCGACATACCCTAACTGTCTTGAGTCAGAATACACAGAGTTCAGGAGAGCAAGACAAGATGAGCGTTTGAGATTAAAAAGTATTTAAATTGTATTTTTTAAATGAAAATAACCAACTGTCACCCTAGATAAGACCCTTCTTCCTCGGCTGGGATCATTTACAACCGCATTTGGGATCATTTGAAGCTGCATTTAAACTGCATTTTGGAAGTTCCAAACTGGGGCACCATAGCAGTCCATTATATGGAGAAAAATGATGCTGAAATGTTTTCCTCAAAAAACATAATTTCTTCTCCTTAAAGGACTTCTCCTTTAATATCCTTTCATTTGTTAGGGGTGATTTAAGGGTGATTGCATCTGTTAGCTGCATCAAGCTGTTGTTGAAACTAAAAATAACTTCTGTTTACAACAGTGTTTATTTTTCAATATAAAAGTTATTACTGCTGACTAAAAACTGTCTCTTCTCTCCATCAGAACAATGTAACTAAAAACACCATGACAAACACTTGCACCATTTTTCAATACTAAACACTATTATTAAATACTACTTTTATTTATGTTAAATATTATTTATTGAATAATAATATTTAATAAACAACAACAATTCGCAATTCAGTCAAATGTACAAGGGAAGCACTCTGAAATACAACATTGAATTTACATAAAAATTATAAGATTTTGCCAAAACTATTTGCTCATTATCTTTACTATAAACAAGTACATTCTCACCTGAAAACCTCTTAAAACTACATTCCGTGACAGAAAAACTGTAATATTTTTAAAATGATAGTGGATTTGGGCATCCGCCATGACACTCGCTGTGAGAAGAGCCGAAAACAGATTGATATCATTATAAACGCTGAATCGGCTGTTGGAGTTCTGTTGGACTCTAATATCACACTCTTATTAGTCAATCAGATTCGAGGACCTTAACAATAACAATAAAGAACCTTGAGTGTATGGAGGGACTGACTCAATCAGGTGTTTCATTGATGTGTGTTGGCGCTAAAGTGTTCTTTTAGTGCGATTTTGTTTATTTTGATTCCCTGATTGGTGGGGATTTTATGTAGAATCATGAGTAATGTACTTTTCAATCAGATATTCTGCTGTTAAACATGATTGTTTGAAAAATGAGTTGAAATAATGTGGGCTGATGGCATCAGCAGACGCATATAGCTACCATGTAGCTCACAGTAGGTCTGTCTTTGTTTATTGTTAAAATCAATTCCCCTGTGGAGAAAATGAATGGCATTTTCACTTACAGACCCTGAATGTTGTTTTATTTTTACGTCTCTTGAATCACACTGAGGACTTGTAACTGTCATCATCTTGTGTCTTAGTAATTAACTGTTGTAATTAACTGTAATTAAAAATGACCAGTGGATTTCAGGATTAATATTACTTTAGTATTGTTGCAGTGTTTGTCTTGTTTTGTGGATGATTGTTTTGACTTTTTTGTGGAGGCTTTAGGACAAATATAGGTGAAATTCAAAAATTATTTCAACTCGATGTTTCATGTCCACATATTTGGTAAGCAGCCCTGTAATAAGCAGGACAGAGTGGCTAATTATACTTTGTTATCCTTTATTTCAACAGTTCAGTATATTCGTACGATCACTCTCTTGTATGCATAATAGGAAATAGTTTCATCCTTGTAAAGCCACTGTTGTTAGACAGAGAGCTTTCTTTACAAGGAAACACTGACATGTTACTGCTTTGACATTGTGCCTTCCTTCCTGCTCACACAGCCTGGTGAAGTTGCTTACAAGAGAGTAAAACAAACCACCACCATCAATTTATAAATCAAAACCTGTGCCCCGGTCGCTGTATCAGTATTATTTGTAGGTACGTGTCTAGTCTATAAGATACATGTGTGTTGGAAATAACAAAGCATTCCCAAGTTCTCATAATGAGTTTTAATGAACAGCATGGCTTCTGCTCCCACATGACCTTTGTATACAAAGAGCCAAGCAGCCAGTAAACCAAATCAGTTTCAATGAGGACTGTTTTGCTTCCATTTTCCCTCACAGATCAGATCAACATTCATTCAGTGATGACATTACACGTGTTTAAAAACAAAAGGTGCTCCTTAAGGTCACATAAAAAAATAGGGCTCAGTTTGAAGGATGGCCATACAGTGACCTTTCAAACCAAGTAAACATTTGGTTTCATGTGATGTAGTGGACATTGTTATACATTCTGCTGATGTAAATGTCACTATGGTATAATGTTGGAAGCATGCGGTGTTGGTAATGTTTTGCACCATATGAGAGAGAGTACTTAATTATGATTTCACATTATCAATAACTGTTGTAACTAAATGTGGTACTTCGGTGTAAAACTATAAGATATTATAAATCATTCCCAACCAGCAGACAAACTAAGTAGATTGGATTACAATAATCGTCAAATGAGGCTAAAACTAATGCTTGCATATATATATTCACAATACAATTCCTGTTTTTAAAAGTATTTTTTTATTATATCAATACATTTAAAACATTATTTGTGTGAGGTAGACAGTGGGAAAGGTGATTGTTTTGATTACAGCGCCATCTATTGCCACATTAATTTTTCCACTAAATGAATCTCTTCTTGGATTGAATAAAACATAGCAGTCCTAGGTGAATCTGATATGTGTGTTTTATGGGTTTATAAGATTGCATTTGTTGCATATTTTTAAAACAGACGTATGCATTTGGGCTTGCAATCTTAGGTTTCTATAATGACATTTAAATGGTTGCATGTCTGTAAAGTGGGCACAAGGGGGCAGTTCAGAGCTACAAACAATCCAATTGCACATTCACAGCTGACCTGTACAAGGAAAAAACGGAGAGGGAAAATGCATTATTGCATTTATATACTGTAAGGTTGTTTACATGACCCATGTCTCTTTTTTTTAACTAATAGTATAAAATGTGAAGCTATACTGGTGATTATAGCTTTTTAGCTTTTAGTAGGTGTACAGCAGAATGAGATTCTCAAGAGCAGATTAGTGACAAAACAAAAGTGAGAACTGAGGAAGCCTTCACATTTTGACATTTTGTCCACCTACCTGAAAATGAACATGATTGATATGTTAACAAACCAGACTTAAAGTAGACTTAAAGTAATCTATCATGATTAGCCCTGGATAAAAATCTATCGCATGTGCTTTAAAAATTGGAGTTATGTTGATTCTAAACAGTGAAAGTGAGTTGAGAGGGTGTAACATGTTAAGGTAAATGGCAAATAAAATTCAGAATAGTTAGCTTAGGAGATGGTACAAGTAATACCTGTAAAATACCGGTTCATCCACTCAGCATAAAACTCAATCCCTCGAGGCAGACTTTTTGGACTGTATAGTGTCATACCTGCTGTTAAGTCTAGTGGAAAAAGCTTAACTTTGGGAACTTTTGAGCAGCTCAATGAAAGATTAATGTTGCACTTAATTAATGCCAAGCAGGGAACAGTGAAAATATTTTTGTCAACCCCAAAACAAAGCAGCATTAGCCACCATTGATGTTAACCTTTAAAAGCCAGTTTGACAGCTTTCTGAAATAATTAAATTGTAAGAACCCAGAGAGTATTGCCTCTTTGTGAGCTAAGTATTGATGTGAAAAATGTTATAAATGTCATGTGTGTGTATATATATATATATATATATATTGGAATCAGTAAGATTTTTAGTGTTTTGCAAAAAAAGTCTTTTCAAAAAGCATTAATTTGATCAAAAATACTGAAAAAAACTAATATTGTGAAATATTATTGCAATTTCAAATACCAGTTTTCTGTTTGAATATACTTTAAAATATTATTTATTCCTGTGATGCAAAGCTGAATTTTCAGCATTATTACTCCAGTCTTCAGTGTCTCATAATCCTTTAGAAATCTTACTAATATGCTGATTTATTATCAATGTTGGAAGCAGTTGTGATGCTTCATATTTTTTTGGAATCTGTGATACTTTTTTCAGGATTCTTTGATGAATAAAAGGTTTAAAAAAGCAGCATTTATTTAAAATACAAATCTTTTTCTAGCAATATAAGTCTATAACTTTGTATGAATTTAATACATCCTTGCTAAACAAGGATTTTTTTTTTCAGAAAAGAAAGAAAAAATGCACTGACCCCAGAGTTTTGAACAGTGGTGTATATTGTTACAAAAGATTTCCATTTTAAATAAATTGATAATAAATCAGCATATTAGAATGATTTCTGAAAGATCATGTCACAATGAAGACTGGAATAATGATGCTGAAAATTCACCTTTGATCACAGAAATAAATTATATTTTAATGTATATTAAAATAGAAAACCATTGTTTTAAATTGCAATAATATTTCATAATATTACTGTTTTTTCTGTATTTTTCATCAAACAAGTGCAGCCTTGATGAGCATAGGAGACTTCTTTAAACATTACAAAACATTAAAAATCTTACTGATTCCAAACTTTTGAACTAAAAATGTAGGATGATACACTTTTATTTATAAAGATGCAGTATTATGCTGAATATTTTTACTATTCATTAAAAAAGCACTTACAGACCTTGGCTTTAATATTTTATGAAAAACCTGCTGCTACATCTGTTTTAAAATAAGTTAAAACCATCAAATATGAACTTTCAATGTGTAAAGTAGTTTTGTTATTTAGCATTAGAATATGATAAATAGCCTTTAGATATCAACTAATATATAGGATGGTACACTCAGAAGCTGTTTTTATAAAAATGGGGTATGCAATATTATGCTTAATGTTTTTACTATTCATTAAAAAAGCTCTTACAGACCTTGGTTACGTTTTAAACAAACTCGTTAATTGACTCCATGTTGGTAGATGAAAGGGATGATGGCATTTGCAAAATGTAATTTCCACTCTGTTCATTCATCAAGAAAAATCCCTTTACAAGGTGGCACAAGGAACCAAAACAAACTGTGTACACTGTTATACAATGTGAAATGGAATATTTATGCATTAAAAGACCTTGCGGGCTTTCAAAATGCTGTAGTATGAAACATATTTTTGCTAAAACATTTTTTCCCTATAGTGTACTGCAGTATTGCGTGGGTTTACTGTACAGCATGTGCCAGCAGGGTTGAGAGTCCATTGGGCAGAAATTGTATCGTGCTGGGTGTGGATGTAGATTTGGGCCAAAGCAGGATTAGAACAGGTGACCCCTAATGCGCCTTACTGACCACCGGACAGCTGGAGGCCTTGAGACTTATTAACAACTGTTTAAAAGTTTAGGGTCTGGGGGATTCCTCCTGACTGAGCTTGTTTTATAACTGAGTAACTTCTGATGTTAAATATCTATGACTAATTTATTTCTCAGCGCCTCCTCCGGCACAACTATAATATGAATTTATCTTTCTGCTCATTACTATTTCAGCATCAGTTACAGCAGTCATCTCATAAAAATGTGGTTTTAGGCTATATAACATTGCAAAGCAAGAAATCATGTAGATAAATCAAATTTGGGAACAATATAATACAAGTAAGTGTTTTTATAGACAGTTTTAATTTAAAAATACATTTTGGTTTGAAATATGTTATTCGCTGCTATTTAGAGCAGGGTTAGTACAAGGTGCTTAAAGTGCTTGAAGTACTTGAATTTGACTTTTTGAAAATTAAGGCCTGGAAAAGCCTTAAAAAAAGCAATATTCCTGAAGAGGTACTTGAAAAGTGCTTGAATTATTTAAAGACAATGTATCTAATTAAATGTTTAATTATGTCTATAAGCACATATCTTTTCACGCAAAATTCAAGCAATTCAAAAAACATCATATCTTTTTTGCTTATTTCAGTTAATGTCAGAAAACAATCGAGCTAAGCAAGTAGTACTGACCTGTCCTGTAAACATGGCTGAAGACGCGAGGAGGACCTGAGGACCTGATTCAATCTTTTACGCTGGAACCGCTCCAGTTGATTCATACTTAAAGCGATTCACTAGCAAGAACCAGATCAAATTAAAAGAGCCATTCGTTTTTGAATGTAACCAATGTAATATTTTTGGAATGTAAGCACGTAGTGATGTGTGAAACGGAGCTTTTCGAAACTCTGAATCAGTTAAACCATTGTGTCGCAAAACGATTCACTGTTTTAAAGCGTTCCAACCGGGTCGCCTATCGCAAATTATTTGTTTCAGACTGGGACTTCAAATCTTGTATCGCGAATCATTTGATTTAGATCAGAGCTTATCGCAAATCATTTGATTCCGATCGGGACTTTGGAGCGCGTATAACTATTCTTTTGATTGAGAATTTTGGGTTTAGGGTTTGTGAATCATTTTGCGAATTGAATGATTCAAATCAAATGATTTATGATATGCGATTTGAAGTCCTGATCTAAATCAAAAGATTTGTGATACGCAAAGTTCCGATCCTTTCTACTGTTTAAGAAAAAAATCTGAAAAAAAAAAAAGATTTGCGAAATCACTCCGAAATCCTGATCTAAAACAAATGATTCGCGAACCCGCACCGAAGTCCCGATCTGAATCAAATGATTCGCAATACGTGCTCCGACGTAGTAATCTAAATCAAATGATTCACGATCTGCTCTAAATGTTCTGAAAGATTCGCAAACCCACTCCGAAGTTCATATTTCAGATCAGGACTCCGAGCGCAGATTTCCAATCATTTGATTCTTCAGATCAGGACTTAAGTATGTTTTCGCGAATTATTTCTTTCAGATCAGGATTTCGGAGCGAATCCTTTTTCTTAAATAGTAGAAAACTTTATTTTTGGCCAGTTTTTATTAGTATATTTTTATTTATCTATTTATCTTTTTTTAGAATTTGAAATAAGTTTGAAGTCCTCCAAAAAATCAAAAAAGTAGTGCTTGAAATGTCCTTGAAAGTCCTGGAATTTCATTTTACAGTATCTGTATGAACCCTGTCAGAAGATTTTAAAAGAAATTAATATTTTCATTCAGCAAGGATGCATTAAATTGATCAAAAGTGTCAGTAAAGACAATAATATTCTATTTCAAATAAATAATGTTCTTTTGAAATTTTGAATGTTTGAAAATTCGAATTTTCTTGAGGAAGGATCATGTGACACTGAAGACTGGAGTAATGGCTGATGAAAATTCAGGTTGTGTCTTCACAGGAATAAATTACATTTAAAAAATATTTATGTTAAAATGTCAATTTCCAATATTACTGTTTTACAGTATTTTTGACTGTATTGATCTAATAAATTCAGCCTTGCTGAGTATATAAGAAACGTTCAAAAACATAAAATCTTACTGACTCAAAGGTTTGCAACGGTAATGCATCTTTTCCTGTAAATGGATGTAATAGTCATTTAGATAAGATGTCTATGTAGGCGAGAATGTATGATTTAGAAAAATGCTGTCTTTTCACTGCAATTTACAGAACAACTCATTAAAGTGATTTTAAAAGCATTTTATGCATATGAACAATACATCTTGATAGCGTTTTGCTGTAGAGACTTTTTCAGCATGTAACAATCTTTATAATTATAAGTGAAATTTTATTTCATGTTTTCACTCCCAATCCATTTCCTTCATTTCAAAGACAAGCCCAGACATCTGCACTGCTGATATATTCTGTTTGACCTCTGTTTGCTGACCTGAACACATCTGTCATAAAAACTGTGTTGACGTGTTTTAACAACAAGCTTCCCTCGTCCGGCAGGAGACCATGTCCAATCAAACACAGGCCATAGCCGGTGCAGTAGTGAACTTAAAAATAGCACTAATGAGATATGTGGGCTGCATTGTCACAACCGAATGCATTTCAGGCAAAAAATAGACTCGATAAGCTCAGAGATTGTTGCAGTGGAAAGACTGAAAGACAACTGCAATGCTTGGCAGCTATGAAAGTTGAATTCCACATGGAAAATCGGCAGCATCACATGTGCAGCGTGTTTCTTTATCTATATGATGATGTCAAAGTTATTCATTTGTCCTGTTAAACCACTTTAAACTTCTTAATATTGATTTATAGGCTAATAATTTCAAATGTAAGACAAATTCTGCTTAAATTCTTCAGCATATTTGTTTTCATCACCTAATTTTAAATGGTGCAAAGGAAACTTTGTGCCCACTAGTTTACCTCAGCCAGATAGATAATATCTGTTACATTTCATTTCATGATTTTAGTCCTTTTTTTTATTTGTTTGTTTCAGGAAACTCAATAATTTACAAAGGTATGAAAGGCATTGCTTTGAGAGTTACTGAGTTGCCTTGTTTTGTCTGTTTGCATGCTTTAATATTTTATGAACTCTATCGAAAACCTGCTGCTACACTTGTTTTAAAATAGGTTAAATATGAACTTGCAATGTGTAAAGTAGTGTCTTTATTTAACTTTAGAATAACGTAATGGTACATAGCCTTAGGTGGTATTTAGACTTGGTCACTTTGTGCATTTTTAGCATGATAACATACATGTAAACACCCAGTGTTAATGGCCTCCAAGATGCATTTAAGCTGGACGCTATCTGATTAATTAAACCCCAGAGCAGATTTATATATCTATTTTGCAGTGATTTATATTACTGTTCAAGAGGTTTTTTGTTCTCACGTGTTTACAAAAGGTGCATTTATTTGACAAAAAAGTAATGTTAATATTATTACAATTTAGAATTGTTTTTCTATTTTAAAATATTATTTATTCTTGTGATAGCAAAGCTGAATTTTCAGCAGACATTACTCTAATCTTCAGTGTCAATCTCAAGAAATATTTAAAGCATAAAAAATAAAAAAGTAATTGCAACTTTTTTTCTTACAATTGTGAGTTTACATCTTGCGATTCTGACTTTTTTCGTAGAATTACGTGATATAAACTTGCAATTCTGACTTTTTTCTTCAGAATTGCATGATACAAACTTAAAATTCTGACTTTTCAGTATTGTGATATAAACTCACAATTCTGACTTTTTTCTCAGAATTGCATGAAATAAACTAAAAGTTGCGATTAAAAAGTCTGAATTGTGAGATAAAAATGTGCAATTCTGACTTTTTTTCTCAGAATTGTGTAATATAAACTTACAACAATGAGAAATGAAGTCAGAATTGTGAGATAAAATTCGTAATTCTGGCTTTTTTTTCTTAGAATTGTGAGATATAAACTCACAATTGTGAGTTATAAAGTCAGAAATGCAAGATATAAATTCACAATGCCGACTTTTTTTCTTTCAAATGCAAATTTGTCTCTGACTTTTCCTCAGAATTGTGTAATACAAACTTGCGATTCTTACTTTTTTCTCAGAATTGTGAGATATAAACTCACAATTGCAAGTTTAGCGAACTAAAAATTCTGATGCAACTGTGTTTTTTTTCTCGCAAATGCGAGTTCGTATCTCACAGTTCTGACTTTTTTTCACGCAATTCTGACGTTTTTTTTCAGAATTGTGAGATATAAACTCAGTTTCAAGTTAGTAAGTTAGAATTGCGAGATAAAAATTCTGACGCAATTCGGACTTTCTCACAAAGGCGAGTTTGTATCTCGCAATTCTGACTTTTATTTTCTTTCAAATGCAAGTTTGTCTTGTAATTCTGACTTTTTTCCCTCAGAATTGTGTGATACAAACTTGCAATTCTGACTTTTTTCTCAGAATTGTGAGATATAAACTCACAATTGCAAGTTTAGCGAACTAAAAATTCTGACGTAATTCTGACTTTTTCTCGCAAATGCGAGTTTGTATCTCGCAGTTCTGACTTTTTTTCACGCAATTCTGACTTTTTTCTGTTAAATTCAAGTTTATCTCGTAATTCTTGCAAGTTTGTCTTGTAATTCTGACTTTTTTGCCTCAGAATTGTGTAATACAACCTTGCAATTGACTTTTTTCTCAGAATTGTGATATGAACTCGCAATTGCAAGTTTTGTGAACTAAAAA
This sequence comes from Labeo catla, assembly GCA_012976165.1. NCBI lineage: Eukaryota > Metazoa > Chordata > Actinopteri > Cypriniformes > Cyprinidae > Labeo > Labeo catla. Next base: position 434,461 of record VONZ01000500.1, on the reverse strand, counting down.
TTCTAACACAATTCTGACTTTTTTAAGCAAATTTTGACTTAAAAAATTCTGACAATTCTGACTTTTTTCAGAATGTTTTCAGAATCACGCAATGCTGACTTTTTTCTAGAAATTTGAGATATAAACTCACAATTGCGAACTATAAAGTCAGAATTGGAAGATAAAAATTCTGACGTAATTCGAACTATTTCTCACAAAATTGAGTTTGTATCTTGCAATCCTGACTTTTTCACGTAATTCTGACTTTTTTTTCAGTATTGTGAAATATAAAGTTGCAATTGTGAGTTATAAGTCCAATTTTGAGGAGAAAAATTGAATTGTGTCTTCTTATGTGAAAGACTTAAAGTTGTGAGCTAAAAAGTCGCAATTACCTTTTTAAAAAACAAATTTATTCGGTAGTGGAAACAGGCTTACATAGTTTATCCAGAAAAAAAGACAAAAACAAAAAAAGCTTACTTACTTACTTACTGTCCCCAAACTTTTGAATAGCATTATATGTGGTCAAGTCTGATCAGTCTAAACACATGAAGTGACCAGGTGTATGTAGCCCCTCGGGGACCGAATGTCCTGAATAACAATCATCCACGTCAAGTCTGGGCGCACAATCACAAGAGATGTTCTGGAAACACTCAAAGAAGATGAAGCGCTATAAAGTCTGGTGGCATAGTACGTTTATCATAATACCAAGGAAGGGGTATTCTTAAATCAAGCCAGGAAGAGAACATCAAATCCTGAATGGAAAGTCCCCTGGCGGAAGCGCTTTAGAAAATAAATGGATTTGAAAGGAGCCAAGGAAATGCTGGGTTTATACACTACAAATAGAGATGTAGAAAGCTCATGCTGTAATTGACAAGTAGGATCAGACTGAGGTAATGACAATAATCTGGGCTCATACGAGGGGATGTAGGAAGTATCACAGTCTCTTAACTGTTACATGACTTTATGACCATGAAAAGTTTGTGATCTATAAGAGTGCATTTCATGAAAAATTATAATAGCAATATCTGCTTTATATTCACATGATAATGCACACAAGCTAATATTCAAACGGCTGACTTTTTCACTGCTGCCTTTCATCTTTTTGAGAACATCTGCAGCTTCCTACACATCCAATAAAACCAAAATAACCATTATGTTAAATACAGGGCAGCAGCCGGGTGATGATAAACACTCAGAGCTTTCACTTTGCCCATTTCCCTGAATTCAGTGTTGAAAAACCTTTTTTATTCTTCATAGAAGTCACAAGTGAGAAAGCACTATAGCTTATTAATTGTGTCAAACAATTACGACTTTTTAAGCTCTTTCGATTATACATTACAAATAGAAAATTGCAAATCTCAGGAATGGACAATAGGTCCATAAATCTGTACTAGGCACCTCTAATCTAATCTGTCTGATTCACACTGGGGGTGTTGACAGGCCTGAATTCCTCTGTGATGTGCATAATTTTAAGCCTTACTGGAAACATCAGCCAAACAGCAGGATGCCAGAATAGTTGGCTGTGCGAGTTTGTGTGACTGCGTGTGTGTGGATGGAGGTTTCTTTGTGCATTTATGGTACTTTGAATATCTCAGTAAGAACATTTAACTCTCAGGGATTTTTGTAGATGATTTTACACTGGCATATGTTGAATGAAATTAAAGCTTGTACAGATTTTTTTTTTTTATATAAAAGACAATAACTTTTGGATTACTCAGTTTGCATCCACAATATTGAATAAACCACCTGCCTTTATAATTTACCATGCAGCATTATTGCATTTCATATAAATTTAAATACACTGATCAAATGAAATATAAAGATATGGTTTTCAAAGACCGCTGTTGAGTGTATTATCTTCACTCATCTCTCTTTCTGTCTCTCTCTCCAACACCTGCTCTCTTCTCTCACATCCTTTGGCAGCTGCACAAAAAGATGTGCACGTCTTATCAGTCAATAAAACCCATCACATGTGTGAAATGCAGCTATATCCCAAGGAACATTTGACCTAAATAACTGGCATGCCTGATTTAGAGTCTCATTTAGAGGGTATTCTAAAAACCTTCGCTGAGATAACAATACAAGAATATGTGAATGAAATAGAATTTGTCACTATAGGTTTTTTATTTTTTATTTTTTAATATTTTAATGCAAAAGAACACCAAATGTACAAAAATATAAAGGCATGTTTTCATAAATTCAGACCCATTTGTACTGTGCATATGTGTGAAAGCACAAGCATTCTATTATAAAGACAGCATGTTGTTTCCAGGATTACTTTATTCTGACAAAATAGATAAATATTTATCTATTTATCGGGTATATTTGTAGCAATGGCCACCAACACATTGTATGGGCCAAAATTATCGATTTTTCTTTTATGGCAAAACTATTCCGGGATATTAAGCAAAGATCATGTTCCATGAAGATATTTTGTAAATTTCCTTCCATAAATATGTTAAAACATAATTTTCGATTAGTAATTTGCATTACTCAGGACTTTATTTGGACAACTTTAAAGGCGATTTTCTCAGTATTTAGATTTTTTTGCACTCTTAGATTCCAGATTTTCAAATAGTTGTATCTCGGCCAAATATTGTCCTATCCTAACAAACCGTACATTAATGAAAAACGTATTTATTCAGCTTTCAGATGATTCCGAAATCTCAATTTCAAAAAAATTGACCCTTATGACAGGTTTTGTGGTCCATATTGCAAAAAAGATTTTCTTTTTCACCACCAGAGAGAGCTGGCACAATGCACAGCACCTATAATGCATGTCAGACCATTATAGAAAAGAAAAAAAATCTTTGCACCATCTTACCCATTGATCTTTTGTATATGATTTATTTCTTCTGACTATTATTATTATTATTTTTTTTTTTCATTTTCTTGTCGTTGTCTGCCAAAGGAAACTGCATTGCATTCAAAGAACCTGGTAATTTTTATTTGATCATTTATTTTATTTACATATTGCAGAACTAAATAGAAAATAGGAACAAGGTTCCTTTAATTGTCCCTGAGTGAAAATGTTATATTATTTATTTTAGGACTGTAATGTTATTGTTTTGATCATAATGATCGTAATGAAACCAAAGAACAGATAATTTCATAATTACAGAAGCGTTTTAATTGTTCTGGCTGTGCTCTCTTATGAATGGATGAATGGAAGCATTGACCTGTTAAGTGCAAACTGTGATGACTGAACATCCATGGAACTTTTCAAAGATTCTTTCGATTTTTAAAATGTTCTTCAAAATATTTTTGTTAGGAACTGTTCACTGGAAGGTTCTTTGGGGAACCAAAAACGGTTCTTTTATGGCCTCACTGCAAAAACACCCTTTCGGAACCTTTATTTTTAAGAGTGAAGAAGGCTACACTGTGGTAAGATTTGTTATTGTATCGGTCGTTATTATTCTTTTCAGTTTTTGTAGAAAAAAATAAACCTGCGTACATAAATTAAATGTTTAGATTTCATTTAAAATGAAGTGTTGGATGTCATTGCTATTTAATTTTAAAACCTATAGCACAGTCTTCAAAAGTATTTATAAATAATATTATTAAACGTTATTTTAGGTAATTCTAATGGGTTTTTATTTGAATAGGAGGCTGTGGGATGCTAGAAGTCTAAAAGAAAAATACGATTTCTTCTCTAAATGAACCAAAATGAAAACGTAGTAAAATAAAACAGATACTAGTTTAAAGAATACGAAGGAATGCTAAAACGGCTTGCCATAATACGCCACAACAAGTCATTCCTTCTGAATTCATGCAGATCTGTCCCCGCTTGCCTATGTGTGACACTGGATACGACCAATCAGATCTCTCCGAACGCATTCCATCGTAAGCGTCAGCCAATAGCGTGAGAGCGGGGCGTGATTTCCCTCACACTGCTCCGCGAGGCATGAAGTTTATTGAGAGTGCGAGCTGCTCAGGGAGAATGATGCACCCTTGCACGGATGCGAATGGGAGATTGTTCTGTTGCGCGCTTTAACTTTGTCCACTTTCTTATCTTGCCACGGATTGTGCCGAACGTAAAATAGTAATTCTGGCTCACATTACAAATGGCTCGGAGTATAACAGAGCAGCGACAACGTAGAGCGTCTCATGTGCACTTGTTTCTCTTTATACTGACTTTGTTGTGCGATGCATCTGCACAGGGATTTGAGAGTTTGGGATTGACGTACGGTTTAAGATCTGAACTTTCAGAGGATGCTATTCTTGTTGCCAATAATGGAATACGGGTTCCTTTCGGCAGATCTGTCTATATTGATCCAATCAATGACCTGGTTATCCAAGTTCAACCCGGAGACAAGTGCACCGTCACAGTTCTGGATAACGACCCGCTGTCACAGAGACCGGGACAGCTCTCCCCGAAAAAGTTTCCTTGTGAATTTGGTCCTAATGATGTGAAATACTCGCATTTCGGATCCAGGAGCCCTTCAAAAGACAGAGTAAGACTTCAGCTCAGATATGATACTCAGACTGATACAGTCATTATTCCCTTTATGATGGAAGTTGAGGTGATTTTCACTCAGCTTGAGATTCTCACCAAACACATGCCTGTAGTTGTAGAGAAACTGCTTGGTATTAGTAACCCTATTGATAAGAAAATCCTGGAGTTCACTTATGATAGAAATGCTCATTTGTGTAAAGTTACATCTTTAGCCAGTGGCAGCTCATTACCCAGATACGGAAAGCTGATTGATAATGGAAAACTAGAGAAACCTGTGGACTGTGATGAATTTGTCAGAATGGACATTCGCTATCAGCACACTTTTGCACATCGCTCTCCGAACCGAGATTATATCCCCATGTATTTAGAGTTACAAGACAAAGAAGCGAATGTACTGAAACAGGAGTTTTTCCAAATTGTGGTGCTTATAAAAGAGGGTGAGGAAAACACAGCTCCGAAACCGAGTTTCGTAGCAATGATGATGATGGAAGTTGACCAGTTCGTAATGACTGCTATAACCCATGATATGCTTGCTGCTGAGGATGTGGAATCCAACCCTGATGATTTAATCTTCAACATCACTTCCCCGCTGTCCTTCGAGGAGGGCTACATTGTAAGCACGGATGATAGGAATTTGCCCATCACGTCTTTTTATCAAGCAGACCTAAAAGATCTTAAAATAGCCTACAAGCCTCCCTCTGTGGATTCGGATGTGGAGAGAATTTTCCAAATTGAGTTTGAAGTTGTAGACACTGAGGGGGCTATATCGGATCCATTTGCGTTTATGATAGTGGTGAAGCCTATGAACACTCTAGCACCGGTTGTGACCCGCAACACCGGTCAACTGCTTTATGAGGGTCAATCACGGCCACTGTCGAGCTCACAAAACCTACAGATTAGTGACGAGGACAACTTGGACAATGTCCAAATTACAGTTATCAATGGGCTTCGCCATGGAGAGCTCACAGTTCTGGGATCCAGGCGAAAATTCTTCACCCCGGCAGATCTTGATGTAGGTAGTGTCATCTACCAGCATGACGGCAGTGATACATACAGCGATAATATCATTTTCAGAATGACAGATGGGAAAAATGAAGTTGAGTTTTTGTTTCCCATTACAGTGGTGCCTACTGATGATGAACCTCCCATAATCAATGCCAACACAGGCTTAGTTTTGTTCAAAAACCAAATGATGCCCATTTCTCCTTTAATGCTTAGTGCAGCTGACATAGACTCTGAAGATTCAACTATTAAGTTCGTCATTGTGCCTCCTTACTCTGCTATCGGAGAAGTAATACTTCGTCAATCAGATGCACCTGAGGATCCATCAACGTGGAAGTTCAATTCTGAGGATGAGATGTATGAGAAAGTAGTGACAGAATGGTTCCAGCACGACATCACAGAAGGCAAGCTATTTTATAGGCATGTCGGACCACATAATACAAAGACCATCATGGACCAGTTTGTTTTCCGTGTGCAAGATGACAACGACCCGCCGAATCAATCAGGTGAGAACTCTTTCATTATCAAAGTTCTCCCCATTGATGATATCCCCCCAGAGCTGTATCCCGGGACCACTCTGCAAGTGACCGTTCATGAGTACCAGCTCACCTATTTTAGAAAGAAGTTCTTGCGCTATACAGATTTAGACTCAGAAGATAGAGATTTGAAATACACAATTACCCAGCCACCCACTGACACAGATGAGAACAGCCCTGGCATACTAGGAAGCATCGTTTTAACCGAGAGTCCAAATTCAGAAGTCACCGAGTTCACTCAGGCACAGATAAATCATCACAAGATAGCCTACAAACCTCCTGATCTAGAGCTTGGAATAACTCCGCATGTGGTGCAGTTCCATTACAAAGTTGAGGACATGGCGGGAAACGTCGCCAATGGCATTTTCACCATATTTTTACAGCCCGTCGACAACAAGCCTCCCCAGATCACCAACACAGGCTTTACCATTCAAGAACGAGGGGCGCACGTCATCACACGCGCTGAGCTGGACACCACAGATGCCGACACGGACAGCTCACAGATTCTGTTTACAATCACCCAGCCTCCAAAGCACGGTCAGGTTAAGTACACATTCACTGATATGACTAAAGGGAATTCGTTCAATTTGGATGATATATCTAATGGCAGGATATCTTACATTCATAATGGCGATGAGTCAACAAGCGATTTCTTCCAGCTGGATGTCAGCGATGGTGTCCACGTAGTCACAATCACCGTTAGGATCAATGTGAAGCCTGTTGACGACGAAGCACCAACTATTAGCCTTCCAGAGGGCACTATTGGTTCTTACATTGATGTTTTGGAGAACGGAGCAACTGAGATCACCACCAACGTCATTCAGGGACGAGACGAAGACACTGATGACCTCAGGCTGACCTTTATTGTAGAAGATCCCCCAGTGTTTGGTGAAATATTAGTCAATGGTGTGCCCTCCAATAGGTTCACACAAGCAGACATCATTAGTGGCTTGGTCATATATGCACATAATAGTGGAGAAATTGGCTTGACGACAAAACACGACTTTTTTAATCTTACGCTTACCGATATGTCTGATGAATGGACAGTTGGGGGAAATACAATCAAAGGAGTTCGCGTACAGGTCACTATTTTGCCGTTGGATAGCCAGGCACCTGAGGTCTTCGTGGGCCCCCAATTCACAGTCGTTGAGGGTGAGAAAAACGTTATTGATATTTCGCATATTAGTGCTAATGACATTGACACTCCTAATGATGATCTTCTTTGCACAATTATTGTGCAGCCCACTTCAGGCTATGTAGAAAACATCTCCCCCGCACCAGGCTCTGAAAAATCCAGATCGGGGATTGCCATTAGCGCGTTTACCATTAAAGACATTCGGGAAAACCACATTTACTACGTGCAAAGTATTCATAAAGGTGTCGAGCCAGTTGAGGACAGGTTTACTTTCAGATGTTCAGATGGGATAAACTTTTCCGAGAGACACTTTTTTCCAATCGTGATAATCCCATCCAATGACGAAAAGCCAGAGATCCATATGAGGGAGTTTGTTGTGATGGAAGGCATGAACATTGTGATTGACACTCCAATATTAAACGGCGCCGATGCTGATGTTCCAGCAGGTGAGCTCACGTTTATCATTTCAAAACCTCCGAAACATGGATACATCCTCAATCAGTTAACCTCAGGCACTGTTCCCGTCACAAACTTCACTCTTGATCAGATACGAGAGGCTTCAAGTATTGTCTATGAGCATGATGATTCAGAAACCATGGAGGATAGTTTTGAAGTTCTACTTACTGATGGCAAATTCACAGTGGAGAAAACCGTCATGATTATGGTCATTCTGGTTGACGATGAAACACCAAGGATGGCGATTAATGATGGTCTTGAAATAGAAGTGGGAGAGGTGAAAATAATCAGCAATAAAGTTTTAAAAGCAACCGATCTTGATACAGAAGACAGTGTTTTGATCTACATCATACGTTATGGACCAAATCAAGGGTTTTTACAAAAGCGAACACCATTTGGAATGCTAGAAAACGTAACTGTTGGAATGAACTTCACACAAAACGAGATTGACCAAGATATGATCATGTACATTCACAATGGACAAGAGGGAGTTCGTGACCTTATCAAATTTGATGTCACTGATGGCATTAACCCTTTGATTGACAGGTACTTCTATGTAACTGTGGGTGGAATAGACATGGTGTTCCCTGATGTGATCAGCAAAGGTGTTTCTCTGAAAGAAGGAGGAAGGGTGACACTAACCACAGACCTGCTCAGCACTAGTGATCATAACAGCCCTGATGAACACTTAGTGTTCACCATCACACGTGCCCCAATACGAGGACACCTAGAGTGCACTGATGCGCCAGGAATGCCCATTAGTTCCTTCACTCAGCTTCAACTAGCTGGAAATAAAATCTACTACATCCACACTGCTGATGATGAGGTGAAGATGGACAGCTTTGAGTTTGAGGTGACCGACGGTTACAATCCTGTATTCCGCACCTTCCGTGTGTCCATCACAGATGTGGACAACAAAAAGCCTGTGGTCACCATTCACGGACTGGTCGTTAATGAAGGCGAAAATAAATTAATCACTCCTTTTGAGCTGACGGTGGAGGACCGTGATACAGTCGATCACCTTCTGAAGTTTACAATCACCCAGGTGCCTGTGCACGGCAAGCTTCTGTTTAACAACTCACGACCTGTCACGTCCTTCACCAAGCAGGACCTGAATGAAAACATGATACGTTATAGGCACGATGGAACTGAGTCTGCCTCCGACAGCTTTTCATTTACCGTTACCGATGGAACTCACACAGACTTTTATGTATTTCCCGACACGGTTTATGCGACTCGCAAGCCCCAGGTGATGAAAATCACAATTTATCCAGTGGACAATGGAGTTCCGCAGGTTGTGACTAATAAGGGTGGTACAACGTTAAGGATTCTCCCTACTGGTCACCTTGGGTTCCTGATCACGAGTAAAACATTAAAGGCAGAGGACAGAGACAGCCCTCACGGAGCAGTGATTTTTAAAATTACTGTGGCTGCTGAACATGGCTACCTCATTGACTTGGGAAAAGGCAATGCTACTATCACCACATTCACCCAAGGTAAGATTTATGATGTTAGTTTATGATAGTATGCTGTGTTCACTTAAAAAATGTAAATAGATTCTTGTAAAGTGGATGATTAATGTTTAATTTATTAATATATACTGGATTAACATACAGTTGAGATAGTTTACATACACCTTGCAGAATCTGCAAAATGTAAATTATTTTACCAAAATAAGAGGGATCATACAAAATGTATGTTATTTTTTATTTAATACTCACCTGAATAAGATATGTCACATAAAATATGTTTACATATAGTCCACAAGAGAAAATAATAGTTGAAATTTTATAAAAATGACCCCATTTAAAAGTTTACATACGCTTGATTCTTAATACTGTGTTGTTACTTGAATGATCCACAGCTGTGTTTTTTGTTTAGTGATAGTTGTTCATGAGTTCTTTCTTTGTCCTGAACAGTTAAACTGTCCACTGTTCCTCAGAAAAATCCTTTAGGTCCCACAAATGTATTGTTTTTAAGTTCTGTGTATTTAAACCCTTTTCAGCAATGATTGTATGATTTTGAGATCTTTTCACATCTTTTCACATTGAGGGCAACTGAGGGACTCATATGCAACTATTACAGAAAGTTCAAACACTCACTGATGCACCAGAAAAAAACGATGCATTAAGAGCTGGGGGGTGAAAACTTATGAACAGAATGAAGATGTGTACATTTTTCTTATTTTGCCTAAATATCATATTATTTTAATTTTTTAATTTAGTACTGCCCTTCAGAGGCTGCAGAAGATACTTGCATGTTTCCCAGAAGACAAAATAAGTTAAATTTACCCTGATCTTTAAATTCAAAAAGTTTTCACCCTCCAGCTCTTAATGCATTGTGTTTCCTTCTGGTGCATCGGTGAGTGTTTGAACCTTCTGTAATAGTTGCATATGAATCCCTCAGTTCTGCTCAGTGTGAAAAGCTGGATCTCAAAATCATACAGTCATTGTTGGGAAGGGTTCAAATACACAAAAATGCTGAAAACCAAAGAATTTGTGAGACCTGAAGGATTTTTTTGTGAACAGTGGGCAGTTTAACTTCAGGACAAACAAGGGACTCATGAACAACTATCACTAAGCCAAAAAAAAAAAAAACCTGCTGTGGGTCATTCAGGTAACAGGAAACCAAGTGTATGTAAACTTTTGAACAGGGTAAGTGTTTTTAAATCAACTATTATTTTCTCCTGTAGACTATATGCAAACATTTTTATGTGAAATATCTTATTTAGGTACGTACTAAATAAAAAACAACATGCATTTTGTATGACCCCTCTTACTTTAAGTAATTAACTTCAGCAGAAGGTGTATGTAAACTTTTGACCTCAACTGTAAATGTGAGAATACAGTATTAAAGGGATAGCTCATGCAAAAATTAAAGTACTGTGATCATTTATTCACCCCCATGTCAGTTTCAGACCCAAAGGACTTTCTTTCTTTCATGCACAGAAGGTGATCATTTTGAAGAATATCTTGGCTGCTCATTTCCATATAATAAAAGTGAATTGGAACTGAGTCTGTCAGCGCCTGCTTCAAAAGAAATAAATAAGTTGTTTACCATCTGATCTCTAAGCCCAAAACCCTTCTGAAACAGACTGAGGAACTGGCAAACAAGTTTAGGTTGTTTTGACTGATTAATAAATTAATTTCAGCAGGGCAGTTACAAAATGGCAAAAAAGCACTATTAAATGATCATGAAGTACATATTTACAACATGTGTTAGCTTTATGTGAGGAACAAACTCAAATTTTATCAGCTTGAAAAACACTACAATAACAATAGTGCATCAGTGCTACTGGTTTAGTTTGTCTCATGATTAAATGACATTTTGACAATGATTTGAGAGCTTTTGCAGATGGGAAGATTATTTTAGTATAAAAAAGTCTGTCTGTTCATCACACAGAGCTAACATATGTTTCAGAAGTATATACTACATTTCCAGTGTTTTTTTTTCCTATTTTGGAGCTTGACAGCATCTTTTATCTTTCATTTTTATTATATGGAGAAGAGCAGCCTGGATATGAGGGTGAATAAATTATGGCAGTTTTTTGTTTTTATGTTCTTAGTGTTATGAAAGAGGATTTGTCCTAAAATATTAAAGCTTATCTGATAAAGTGCTCACGTTTTGACCATATAACCTTGCTGTCAAATAAGACCAATATATTCATTGTTTAAATAGATAAAAAATATTTAAATAAAATAAATAAAAATATTTTTTTTCCATCAACAGATGGTACAAAGGAAACAGTTGTTATTATGTTACACAAGTCATAGAGTTACAGTAAAAGCCTGAGCTTTCAGACACATCAAGAAAGCCTTAGTATAGTTGTTAAAACTTGTAAATGTCAAAACTAGCAGGGGACATGCTCAACTTGCCACTGTGCTTCCCCTTTCTAAATAAGCTCCTTTTTTAGGATTCTCTTTGAATATTTCAAGGGAATTTAGCACAGTTGGGGGGTGATGGCGTGGGCTACTGACAGTAAATAAAGTTGCTGTTCCCTTGTGGGCATTTGAAAATGATGGGTTTACATTTTTATGAGCTGGCCGCTTTGAAGAGAAATGTTTTGACATCAAATATTGAAGATAGGCTAGCGCTGTGGATGTAACACCCTCTCAGTAAAACCATGTACATGAAATGCTCTCCAAAGTTTGAGCGCTAGAGAGGGTGGTGGAGAAATTAATAGATGGGTGCCAGCTGGAGACCTGCTGCTCTTTGTGGCTCCTTTCAGTCAGAAGGAAATTGATGTGCCACGGCTTCAGTGCTTCATATTTCTTTCAGTCTAAATTAAACACTGCCGGGCTGATAAATCTCAGACATAATGCAATTTGGTGCCTGCAGGAGCAGATGGGCAAAATGCCCTTATTTGAAAGTGCTTTTCAGCTTGGTTCATGTAGACCCTGTCCCAAATGGCACCCTGCGCCCTTATGGTCTACACTTTGACACCTGGGCTGCTGGTAATAGTTCATGTGGAGTTCAAGTGGGTCATTTGGGTCAGGGATAATAAAAAACACAAAAGTTATATTTTCGGCAACTGTAAAAGCCTTTTCACACCAAAAATGAAATTAATAAGCCTCAGGCTCAAGGAAGTGCTGCTGGTCAGCATCTCACTCACAAATTCTCTTAACAAGAAGCAGGAGAGGTGCCAGTGAATACATTTGTAAATTTGAAAGTAATGTGTTACTTTATTGGTAATCTGATCATGCTACTGGTGTTGCTTGTAATGCATTACCCAATGCATTACTTAAGAGTAATTAAAGTCCAGCAGCAACCCACAATAAAATGTATTTATTTAGTGCAATAACAGCTCAAATGCCAATTGTTTAATTTTTAATACCACACATTACATTTTTTTTTCTTACCAGTCTTATTAGTCTTAAAATATATTGTATAGCTGCCTTCATATTTTTGGATCCTTTTAATGGGGATTATATTTTGACATCCTTGGCAGCAAAAGAGTTTAAAACCCCTGCCTTAAGATACTAATATGCATCTTTTAGGGGTGAATAAGAAACTTGCAGTATGGTAAAGCTAAAGGTATATTTTAGTATACAAGTCTATATGGACCATACAAAAATGGTTTAAAGTTGGAAATGTCTTGAAAGATTTTGTATGTATGCAAACTGTATAATATCCTAGGTATACATTTCTTGTAATTGTGCTGTTAATTCTCATATTGTATTTTTAGAAAGTTTTGGAATATTTGTCCTCTTCCCCAAATTTGTCACTACCGAAACAATAGTGTATAAGTTAGTAAGAAGGGTTATATTGGCCTGTTAAGCTTTAAAGGACAAGACGTGAGGCCAAGTATGGTGACCCATACTTGGAATTTGTGCTCTGCATTTAACCCATCCAAGTGCACACACACAGTAGTGAGTAGTGAACAAACACGCACACACACACACACACACACACACCCCTTAACAGTTGGGGGTTTGGTGCCTTGCTCAAGGGACTTGCTGGACCTGGGACTCGAACCCACAACCTTTCGGTTACAAGCCTGACTCCCTAACCATTAGGCCACGGCTGCCCCAAAAAAAAGTTTTCAGAGGTAAATCAATAATAATTACAATTTTAAAAATATTTCAAGTGTGATTTATGAGATTTGTAGTATTTTGAATCCAGTTTTTCTTTGTAAAAGCCAAAAAGATGATCATACTGATTTCAAACTTAGGGATTCATTAGTTGGAATGTACATTGAACCAAACACTATCATAACATCTTAGTTACTAATTCAGTTACTTTATTTTTAACAAAACATCCCATGTTTCAGCAGTGACAGCACATTTTCGGTAGTGACGGTATTGTTTTGGTAAAAACCACATCACATTACAAATTTTTAACCCACATACTAAAACACTACTAAAATAATTTGCATAATTGTACTAATATTTTGTGTATTTCCCCCAATAAAGGATTATGTTTTCCCTTCTGTCACTACCGAAACAGTAATGACATGTTTTGGTCGTGACTGTTACGGTAGTGACAATTTTAGGGAAAAACACCCAAAAAACAAGGATGTCACTACTGAAACTTTACCAAATGTTTTGGTAGTGACAATTTTAGATATTTTTGAACCTAGCTCAAAGATGCAAATCAGCACATGGTTAGCTAGCACAGTCCTGAACAGTGGTACACATATAAAAACTAAATGTTATAGAAGTGTGCTTAATTGCAGAAAAAGTTACACATGAATTTTTAGACTTTTGAATATAATTTACCTTAAAATTATGGTACCTGTCTACTCACACCTTGTAGCTATGAGAGAGAGGGACACAGGAATATTTCCTGAGCATGAATTTAGGGGTTTAGTTAAAATCTGTCAGTGTTTCAGTAATGACATGAAAAATGAAGGACACATTTTTTTTTGTTACATAAAATCTCATGATTTACAAAGGAAATATAAAATAAATATTTTTTTCTGAACTTCACTTTTTTGTAAAAATCCAAAAGGTATTTTTAAAAACAACAATGAAATAAAATATATATTTTTTCAATATTGTTTTCATAAGTTGAAATTTAGGGGTCAGGGTTTGGGACAGCCACCTCCCAACTGAAAGTACCCAATAAATTATGATTTTATATATATTAAGCTTACTAATATTTTAAATATCATTGTGGGTTTCAATAGATAATAAAAGGATCTTAGTAAACATCTAAGATTTGAAATGTGTTTTTTTGGTTGTGGAACAGTATTTTGCACCAATTCTGTAGAATGGCCCATGTATAGAAATGTTTGCATCTGAATATGTGAACATTATAAAAATGTATTAATACACAAAACCAGTCATAAGTCAGTCAGTCTCAATTAAAATTGCATAATCTAAAAGCTGAATAAATACGCTTTCCATTGATCTATGGTTTGTTAGGATAGGACAATATTTGGCCAACATACCACTATTTGAAAATCTGGAATCGGAGGGTGCAAAAAAATTAAAATATTGGAAAAATCACCAGTAAAACTGTCCAAATAAAGTTCTTAGCAATGCATATTACTAACCAAAAATTAAATTCTGGTATATTTACGGTAGGAAATTTACAAAATATCTTCATGGAACATGATCTTTACTTAATATCCTAATGATTTTCACAATAAAAGAAAAATTGATAATTTTGACCAATACAATACATTTTTGGCTATTGCTACAAATATACCAGTGCTACTTAATACTGGTTTTGTGGTCCAGGGTCACATATCTCTCTGGAGCACTTGGTCAATTGTGTCATTCTGAAAAAAAAAAAAGAAATGTATAATAAAATGGATCTTGATCTATATAGTATTTTAATAAAGCAATATAGTGCATCCCAACTTAGCTTAGACTCTAATATAGTTTGAAAAGTAACTCATCCTTTTGAATGTTTCCTCCTTCAGCTGACATCGATGAGATGCATGTATGCTACGTGCTTCGAGACGGAGACAATGCCACAAGCGACACATTCCACTTTTCCATTGAAGACAGTGGTAAGATATTTCAACCTCTTTTTATTGTTTTGGCCTCAGGATGTTTAAAATATGACTGGTTGGATTACAGATGTGTGCATTCCTATCTGCATCATCCTTCATTTCTTTGTATGCTCACCCAGTGCTTGTGAAGGTGTGACTGTGCAAAAGCAATAACCAGAATCCGTGCGAGTTAGCACCGTCTGGGATGCCTTTTGATTGACACGCTGGCATATTGAACTGGAAAACTTTAATAGAGCTGTGCTTGGTTTTTAATAATTTTATTGAAAAACATTTTTCAATCTCAAACTTTCTCTGATGGGTTGAATGAAACTGTCCAATTATAAACCTGTCAAGTGCACTTAGTAGCCAGTGAGGTCCCTGAAAGCATTATTAAGGACCTTGGACTGCCAAAAACATCTGAAATGTTAGAAAACATTACTTGGGTGATGAAATCTTCTATATTTAGCTACCGTAATATAATTTTAGAAGGGTGATTGTCTGTCTTAATGACCGCCTTTGTCAGGCTAATTAGCTGATGGTGAATAGGTTTTGTTTGAATTTCTAATCTGAAATTCTGACTCCGTTCCCTCATTATTTGATTTTCTTGTCAACCTACTCGTCTTCCTTTGCTTTGTTTTTTGTATACACAGCCCACTTGAAAACATTAAAGGCTTCCGCTTTTACGTATGCAAATGGCGATCGCTTGTTTTAGTGGGTTTGAGGATGCTTTACGTTTCAGAGACCGTCCTGACAGCCTGTTCATTGTTCTCCTACGCCATGGCTATAAAGAAACAGCGTGTTTTGTGATGGCACCGTTTCTCTTTTCCCATGAATATGAAAAAATGCTCTCACCTCCCACTCCCAATCTTTTGCAGCCACAGTGGAATCATCTGGTGAAAACCAGTCATTTCACACAGTTCTGTATGGAAAAGTACTGCAGATAGATATTTTTTTAAACAGGATGGGAGAGGAATAAATTGAAGTGTTTTTTATGGTTTAGCTTGGTCAGTATGAGTTTGAACTCTTCCTGAGTAGGTTAATTTATTAATCTTTTGCTTTCTATCATAAAAGCATTGGATGAAGCCTGACTTGATTTTGATGGATTTGGCATTCTCTGTTGTTGTTCTAGGTGCATGCTAATTAGATTATTCATTCGCTAAGTCAATTGACTGGCACAAAGAGCCTGTGTCTAACAGAAGTTGGCACGAGGTGTGTGTGTCTTCTGAAGTTTGGCAATTATACAATGGGATTCTGCAGTATGTTGTCATACGCTGCTTTCAGAAAGGGCTCAAGATGCCCTCATTGTGTCTTGTGGCCCTTGTTTGTTTTCTAAATGAAGTGTTCTCTTTTTCATTTTACAGCTTGTCAAATGAGTTTGAGGAATTTTGTGATTCTTCAGTTTTGAAGTCTCTTATGCTCATCAAGGCTGGATTTATTTGATGAAAAAGACAGTACAAATAGTTCTATCATAACAGCGCTCAGCAGATTTTGGCGTGGTAATGGATATGACAATGTTAATGTATTTGGTCTTGGCGGAATAGATCTGCTACGCTTCTGCTGCTGTTGGTTGTTGCTGTGGTTGTGGATTATTGCTGCTGGCAATGCAAAGCAGGTACAGGAACTTGCTACTGCCAATACATTCGCCTATATGGTGATAGATAGCCTACGGATGTAACAAAATCAAAATCTTACAATATCTCGATATAAATTTACATTGGCATGGTTCAAATCGTACTTATCTGACCGCCATCAATTCGTGGCAGTAAATGAAGAGGTATCATATCGGTCACAAGTGCAGTATGGAGTACCGCAAGGCTCAGTACTAGGGCCATTACTTTTTACGCTTTACATGTTACCCTTGGGTGATATCATCAGGAAATATGGTGTTAGCTTTCACTGTTACGCTGATGATACTCAGCTCTATATTTCTTCGCGGCCCAGCAAAACATACCAATTTACAGTAAATTTTTACTGTAAAAAAATTTCACAATACAATATTTATTGCGATATTTAAAAAAAAGACAATTGACAACATGGAAAAAAAATACAATTTTGTACATTTTAAAGTTAAATTATTCTATCTAATGCACTTTGAGAGTTCAAAATTAAGAGCTCCAACTCATGTTCTTAACTAAGAAAACTTAAGTCAAAAAAAAGTCAGAAAAATTGACTTGTACCTGAACTTTAAAGGGGACTCAACCCTCTTTTTATTTGTGGAATACTGTCTCAGTCTAAATTACATTCACACTGGTGTTTTAGGAAGCCAAACAAATTAGAATATAATAATACTACTACTACTAATAAAATAATAACAACAGTGACAGTAATAGCCATCTATTGTAAAACAACTGCACTGTAAATGAAATGAAAACTAACATTTCATAGGTATATTATTTTGCTTTACACTACAGTAGGGAAATCACAATACTTCTCTCCTAATTTCTACACTTGAAAGAGATATTTTGAATTTGGATTGCAGTAACGTTACCCATTTAAACCGCGGTCAGCAATTTATACTGCACTTTTAAGCTTTATATTAATGGAAACGGCAGTCAAGCTTTGATTTTGAAGGAAAACTCCAGCTTCTGTGAAAACAGGCTTACAAAAATGTGTCTAACTACAAACCTAGTGAAATGCTGTAATCATCTGTTGCGAAAATAAAGCATAACTGGTGGCCGTTGCGTTTCCAAATGTGCGTTAAACTCACAGCACATGCAGTAAACGAGTAAACTGCATTCACTGTGAACTGAGCCATTCTGAAGCGCGGAAAACAGCGTGGAGCTGATCGCCTGAACGTAATTCGCGCTTTGCTTTTAAACGTGCAGCGAAAACAGACTCAACAAAGGGATTCAGTTTTATTTTGACAGATGCTGTGCCCAAACATAATGGCCTAAAATACAACTTTAAAGACTTTTTATGTTAGAATAAGAAGTTTAAATATATTTTAAAAACTACACTTTTTCCACGGAAGACCTATCGTATTATATCATCGTGTAACCACGTTATCGCGATACCAGAGTATTGATAATACTGTTACATCCCTAATAATAACTCTTAGCAGATCTAAACAGGTGGAGCTGAAAAACTCCCATCTCATCTTCTACTCCAACTTCAAAATCATCCTACATTGCTGTTTCACCCTTTTTTTGTAAAGAGCATTTGACCTTCTTTGCATGTTCACTTTGTAAACACTGGGTCACGGTACTTCTGCAGCGATGTAGGACGATTTTGAAGTTGCAGGAGAAGATGAGATGGGAGTTTTTCAACATACCCTAACTGTCTTGAACTGGAATACACAGAGTTGACGCAGAGCTAGACAAGATGAGCATTTGAGTTTAAGAATGATATAAATTGTAAATTTGTTTTAGAAAATAACCCATCTTTTCACTTGATAAGACCCGTCTTCCTCGGCTGGGATCGTTTAGAGCCCTTTGAAACTGCATTTAAACTACATTTTGAAAGTTCAAACTCGGGGGCACCATAGAAGTCCACTATATGGAGAGAAATGCTGAAATGTTTTCCTCAAAAAACATAAATTCTTTACGACTGAACAAAGAAAAACACAGACATCTTAAATGACAAGGGGGGGAGTGAATTATCTGTAAATATTTGTTCTGGAAGTGAACATCTCCATGGTAATTTTTCAAATATTTATTGATAAATAGAAGGTTCAAGACAACAGCGTTTATTTGAAATCAATTTAATGAATCCTTGCTTAATAATTACTTACTAAAAACTAAAAAAAAATGCTGACCCCACACAGTAGCATAATAGATGCCTAAAAGTGTGTAGTGTTAACTTATGTGTCTACTGTAAGTAGTAGTGTAGGTTACCTTGATTTTTCTTTTTTGTTTTCTTCACATATCACATCAGTTTTATTAGTGGCAAAATTATTGATTGGTTAGATGATGCCTCAAATGTGGGACATGTGTTAGAAAAAGGAGCTTGATTTCCAAAGGCAGAGAAGTGCTATAGCTGTATGTATTCAGCATGCAGCTCGCAAGGATGGTTTGCACCTCCTTAAATAGACAGAATTTGTCCTCACCCTCATGAAACATCCGTGAAATGGACTTGATAAGATCTAGAGGCCCCCCTGGACCCTCATGTGGTTCAAGTATGCCTTAAAATTTGCTTACTGGTGAGTGCTCATGTTCCTTCCCTGAGAGAGTGCCTTACATGTTTAAAATTGTGCCCTCCAGGTGAACCGATAAGTAAAAAGAAAAACCAACCCAGGCCATCACTTCAATGTGGTCACCTTTTCTCTCCAGTAGTGGAAAATGTTACCTTAATTGTATTGGACATTTTCATTAACCATTCATTAGTCTTAGCGGCGTCCCAATTCCCTACTCATTTGTTTCATTTTGGTGCTTTTTCATGCTGTGGACACATATTCGAATGCAGGGGTTGTTATTAGATATTCAACCTGACCTGGAGTCGGTTTCCAGAATTTAATTTGCGAATTGTGTGCTTATGAAACTCTAATGCTGGATCATTGATAGCGAGGCTGCCGGGCTGCTGATGTTATTTGTAGGCATGAGAGCCACTATGGCAGCCACACTAATTCCCCAGGTACCTCCTGCGGCTGTTTCAGAGGCTGTGTATCAGGCAGCGTTGCTGGATTGTGAGTGTTCAGACACAGCTGTATCCTGTCATGTTCCAGCAGCCAAAATCACTCTGCAGGTAGTGCTTGTACTGTAAAGTAAGAGAGAAAATGGAGATGAATCCAAGGGGCTGTTTAGGCTTAATGCAACACTGCTGTACAGCTCATACAGGTTGTAAAATAAGGCATTTTTGTTGCATGTAAAGATTAAGCTTGGTTGATATAATGTTTATTTAGACTAAGCCAAATTGAGTCGAGAAAATGGTTCTAGTTGTGTGGTCAGATTAAGCAGCTTGTTTTATAAGGAATTGCTGTGTTTAAAAGTGTATCTGGCTTGTCAGATAAATATGTTTTGAACTCAGATGTGAGCTGTTTGGAAATTTATTTCGTCATACTGAAACAAAAAACAAACATTAGTTTTCCCAGTTAATTTGTTTGAGGGCTCACTTTCAGAATCATAACCAGATTTCATGTCTTTTAGCCAAACAGGGAATTTGGCTACAAAGAAGATGATATAATGATATAATATTATAAAAATGATAAAAATGATATAATATTAGATACGTACAGTTGAGGTCAAAAGTTTACGTACACCTTGTACACGAATCTGCAAAATGTTAATTATTTTACCAAAATAAGAGCGATCATACGAAATGCATGTTATTTTTTATTTAGTACTGAGCTGAAAAAGATATTTCACATAAAAGACGTTCATATAGGGTCTACAATAATAGTTGAATTTATAAAAATTATGCATTAAGAGCCAGGGGTGTACAATTTGAAGATGTGCACATTTTTCTTATTTTGCCTAAATATCTTTTTTTTTTTCATTTAGCACTGTCCTTCAGAAGCTATAGAAGATGCTTACATGTTTCCTAGAAGACAAAATAAGTTAAATTTACCCTGATCCTTAAATTCAAAAAGTTTTCACCCCCCGGCTCTTAATGCATTCTGTTTCCTTCTGGAGCATCAGTGAGCGTTTGAACCTTCTGTAATAGCTGCATGCTGCATATGAGACCCAAAGTTGTCCTCAGTGTGAAAAAATGGATCTCAAGATCATACAGTCATTGTTGGAAAGGGTTCAAATACAAAAAAATGTTGAAAAACCAAAGAATTTGTGGGACCTGAAGTATTTTTTTGAAGAACAGCGGGCAGTTTAAAAACTTTTGAACAGGTTCATTTTCATAAATTCAACTATTATTTTCTCTTGTGGACTATATGTGAATGTCTTTTATGTGAAATATCTTTTTAAGGTCAATACTAAATAAAAATAACATGCATTTTGTGTGATCCCTCTTATTTTTGTAAAATAATTGACATTTTGTAGATTCTGCAAGGTGTATGTTTTGACCTCAGCTGAAGTGAATAAATGCAGTAAGTACAATGCATTATACAGCAGATGCATGCAGCCAAGTCTGTCATTCTTTGAGTGAACTGGATTAAAAGTCTTTCTTATTGAATTATACATATTTAGATGCATATATCCAGTATTATTAGTGCCATTGGCTTTAAGTATGATTTGATTTTAAAGTGGTTGGCAATGTCAAAATTAATTTGTTGCCAATAACCTTTGTCCTTCTTCTACTCTAATGGAGGCCAAATTACATCTAGTTCAAGTAATTAATCAACATCATTTTATGAAAGGAGTTGAAATTGCCCTTCAAATTAATGTTGTTAGTTGGCACCGGATTCTTTTGTAGAGTTGTCCTAAAAGCAGAGTAAATGGCCCTTTGGCTCAGATTCACAGTGAGTAATATAATTGGTCTCCCAGAGGATTATTAAGTTTGCAAACTTTGACAGAGATATCAGCAGGTGGTTAATGAAGGATCCAAAGTTGATGATGGTTTTTGGATGATTACAGTTTCTTAGCATTTGGGGAAGTGGTTACATTGCCAAAAACATGCCAGATTGTGAATGCTAGAAGATGAAAATGCCAGTAGATATTATGCCTTTGACAAGAAACGATAGCATAATATTATTGAATTTTTAAAAAAAAAATTCAAAAGTAAAAATAATAATAAATAAATACCACAAAATAAGGATTTTGAATTTTTTTTTTGTAAAATTCTATCCTTATCACCAGTGGTGCATGACACATTTGTAATTAAATAAAATTTAATTTAAACTGATTTTAATTCTGGTCTGTTTGATATATTTTATATTAGTTATATTTTTTATCATTTAAGTTTATTAAAGCTTTGTGCATATGTAGGGTCCTATGAAATATGTTTTATTTTTTTTCCCAAATTCCATTTTATTTTTTTCCAAATTCAGTTTTTTGGTTAAAATTTTTAAGACTCTGCTTAATGGTTAAATTAAAAATAAAAATAAAACATGTCTAATAATTAGAAATCATGAAACTCGCACAATTTAACAGCAGTTTTATTAAAAGTTAAAAAACTACATTTTTAAGGCCCTGTGTTTTTTCAAGTACTGCTCACTGCAGAGCCGAATGGCCTCCAGCTCCACCTCTCTGGATGTCCAGCTCCACCTCTGTGTGAACTAATAGGTGGAGTTAGGGTTAGGATAGGGTAAGGGGTAGGGTTAGGGTGTGGTTAGGTGTCTATCTCCACCCATTACCTCCAGCGAGGGGGAGCTGGAGCTCCAGCTCCTCCCATCTGGCTCTGCAGTGAGCACCCTCTCGTTTTTTTTCTCAAATTCAGTTTTTAAAGAAAAAAAAAAAAGTGTATATATATATATATATATATTATATATGTTATTTTTTATTTTAGTTTTTTCAGATACGGTTGTGTGTTTACATTTTTCTGGTAAATAAATTCTGGTAAATAATTTTTCTTGTAAATATACCTTTAAAAATTATGCTTTAATAGTAATTTTATTAGTAGCAGTATGAGTAGTACTATAATTTCATATTTCTGTTACAATTTCTTCAAGCTAAACCAAGCTTAATATTTACAGACACTAATCCATACTGTGTTTTGATTTAAGTGTACTGCCCTACTTTTGATTTACTCATCCCAAATTTGTAAAATTCCATGACATTCCATGTTATACAGTAAATTTAATTTTAAAGACTGGATTCCACAATTCCGTACACGTTTTCCGCATAGCGGAAATCATAGAGCCCTTTGTATGAGACTAATGCAAAGTCCATGTTCTTTGGCAATGTGGGATATGAATGTTCTCTGCACTGATCCGTGAACTACAATTTTAGTTTGTGATCTAAAAATAGAACAGGCAAAACCTGAGGTGATTAAAAAAGCAGAGATATTATTCTTTTTGCCTTCATTTATGATTTGGAAGACAAGCCAAGTTTAAGTTTGGCCTGTTTAGACTCTGAAATGCTTTGAGCACTTTTAGACAGTTGGGAGGATTTTAAAAGTATAAATGTGTTTGAATTGGGTCACAGGATTTACATATTAACATTTGCAATTCTTTTCTAAATGTTTTCATTGTGATGTCTGTATTTCATTGTGATGAATTGCTGAGGCCTCGTACAGATCTGTCAAGGGACTGATGGCGGTCTTGTAGCGCCGTGATATGTTTTAGCTACAAAAATGCTCACAGCTCTCAATGCGAATAGAGAGAACATTGTTGTGACTAGGTGGTTCTGATTTGATCAAAAGTACTGAGAAAAAAGTTTGAGAAGCACTGTTCTGCCTTTTTCAATTCCCCCTGGGTTGTTCATACATACAGTTTCAGACGAACACTGCTCAACAATGAACAGATGAATATTACTTGTCATATTGCCAAATACACTCAGAAAATAGCACGGTTACCTAAAGGCACCTTGTGAAATCCACAGTGAAGTTTTGTGAAATGTTTGTCTGGCTTCACAAACAGTCAAGTGGCCCTTTTAATGTATTTTAAAGGATTAGTTCACTTCCAGAATAAAAATGTCCTGATAATTTACTCACCCTCATATCATCCATGAGGTTCATGTCTTTCTTCAGTCGAAAAGAAATTAAGGTTTTTGAAGAAAACATTCCAGGATTTTCTCCATATAGTGGACTTCAATGGGGATCAAAGGGTTGAAGGTCCAAATTGCAGTTTCATTGCAGCTTCAAAGGGCTCTCAGGCAAGGAATAAGGGCATTATCTAGCAAAACAATCTGTCATTTTTTAAAAAGAAAATAAAGTTTATATACTTTTTGACCACAAAAGCTTGTCTTGCACTAGTTTGACTTTACGCATTACGAAATCATGCATGCGTGATGTAGGCGGAAGTACCAACCCAGTGTTTACAAATCGAACATGCAAAGAAAGTCAAACGCCCTTTACAAACAAAGGTAAAACAACGATGTTGGATGATTTTGAAGATGGAAGAGAAAATGAGATGGAGATTTTCGCCCTACCCTACCTTTTTGAACCAAAGTACACAGATGAAGAACTAACCACGTCTGATCTTCCCAATGTGATTATGCAATGCGTAAAGACGTACATGTGCATTGCAGAGCTAGTGCAAGATGAGCATTTGTGGTTAAAAAGTAAATATCAATTTATGGCTGCCCTTGACTAAAGATGTTTCTGGTTGACTAGTAGTCATTCATTTTATTAGTTCATTAGTCATTTGTCAACTGTTAGTCGCATGTTTATTAATAAACCATATAAATCATAATAATGAGCCTTTAATTGCCTACATAGCCTAATAAGCGGTACAAAGCTGTCGCTTTCTATAGATATATTTTTCATGTCTGTAAGGCAAGCATACACAGAGTTCTGAAGTTTCACACTCAAGTTCACGGAGGCCAAGACGGCAGAAAGTGCATCCTGTTTGCTTTCATTATTTTACAAAAGCGCAACGTTTAGTTTTTTTGAGTGCACACAAATAAACATATGTCTTTAAAGATTCGAAAGTTATATTACTTTTATCTGTAGGACCAAAAATGACAGAGTCATTTATCTGTCATCCAGCATCCACACTCTTCGCACACACTTCAATAGTGCACGTTTTTCTAGGTTAACATTAGATTGAGTGGCCAAGTTGCTACTACTTACATATTTCAGATGAAGAGCCATATTTGAGCTTGATGAATGATAGGTGCGTGTTTGGATGTCCTGCCCGATGTACTGTATTTAGAGCCCTGCATTTCAGCCCGAGCCCGATGGTCCCCAACTTTTTTACGCCCCTAGGGCAGGGCTTTGGGCCAATTTTCATGTCATAGCTCAGGCGCGGACCAGACTTCAGGACTGTTTTAGGCTTCTTTTTTTATATTTTAGACACCCACCAATTAAGGTGATGAAAAAAAATCTGCGCTGGTGGAAACAACACGAGACTTTACTTTCGCTTTCACTTTCGAGAGTGTCTCCATCAGCAGCAGCAGCAGTAATTGCCTTCAGCGTAGCGGGAGGGGATCCACGTTAGAGGATTAATGTGTCGGGAGAAAATAGTAAGGAGATATTTTAACTATTAATAAACTAGTGTTTTCTGAGTCAGTGTCGCAATGATGAAGTTGCCGATCCTGACTCTCCATCTTCTCTTTGGACGTGCCTTTACAAAGAAATGCATCTTTACAGATTATATAATGAAAGAGTTATTGTTTTAGACTTGATTTATTTCATTAGGTAATAATTTAAAGCTTTCTGCAGATCTATTTATCGTGTCTCTGAGGTATGTATTTGCTGAGTTTCGGTTATTTTTTGTGAAGCGCTCCTGTTGAGACGACAGAAAGCGCATCATGTTTCTTTTCCTTATTTTATAAAAGCACCGTTTGCAACGTTTTGTTGACATTGGGAGTGCACACAAAAAAAATAGACCCTTTACAGTTCCGAATGATGTATTACTCTACCTTTATGAGCAAAAATGGGATCACATAGAGCCTTTTGAAGCTGCATCGGAACTGCAATTTGCACTTTCAACCCACTGGCTCCCATTGATCTCCACTATATGGAGAAAACTCCTGTTTTCCTGAAAAACAGGTACAGCTTCTTTGCCACATTTTTGCATTTGTTTGAATAAAGGGAGCTGCTAGGCTTGAAAAATGGCATTAAGGAAGGATAAACTCTGGAAATGGAGACAAAAGTGGCTGTAATTGTTATTTGTGAGACCTGCCAGGTTGCTGAATGGAGATTAACTGAGAGTTGTGCTTCTCTTTAGTTGAACCCAGCAAACTCTCTCACCTTTGTCCCTAAAGATTCCCCTCAGCAGTGGTCAAGCTACAGAGACATGTGGGGATAAAGATACTTCGTCTGGCTTTTGTTTTGTAGATGGACATGGAGGCCTAGGGGCCACTTTTTGGCATGTTTGTTCACTTAATTGTTCAGTGCAGCCACCCCAACCCCTCCCATCCATTTTCCTCTCTGATTCTTCTCCTCCTCCCCAGTAAATTGAGCTTACCTGAGCACACACAAGTTCTAGCACTGCCTGTGGGTTGTTTGTGGAGCTTTAGAAGAGCTGTCTGCCTCCAACCTCTAATCCACTCAGTCAGTCAGCGGTGGAGACGTCCCCACTGACAGATTCCCGCCTGCACCTTGCTCTTTGTTTTCAATTCCTGCCTTTTCTTTCTTTCTGTCTCTCTCTCTCTCTCTTTCTCACTCTCACTTTACCACCTTGTTTGTCTCTGTTCTTGCTCCTGTGTCCAGGGAGGCTTGTTTTCTCAATTTGTGTAAGAGAAATACACACATCTTCATGTTTATTTGATTATAGCAGTTGCTGTGGATTGATTTTTTTTTTTTTTTAGTTAGTTAGTTATTTTTGCCTTTTTTGTTTCTAATGAAGTTGAGTCTATCCACTCTCTAAATCTGTGCTTTTTAAATGTGAGCCATCTGTGAAGTATTATTATTAAGTGTTTTCTTTTCATGGCACAATATTTTTTTTTTTAAGACAAAGAAGACAAAGAATGCAACAATGCAACAAGTTTTGCTTCCTTAAAGGGATACTTATCCCAAAAATGAAAATTACCCCATGATTTACACACCATCAAGTCATTCTAGATGTATATGACTTTCTTCTTTCAGACGAATACAACTTGAGTTATATTAAAAAATGTTCTGGCTCTTCCGACCTTTATAACGGCAGTGAACGGGTGTTGAGATTTTGATAAAAGTGCTCCACATAGCTTTGGGGGTTAATAAAGGCCTTGATGCGTTTTGTAAGGAAAATATCCATATTTACAAATTTATAAACCATAATTGCTTGCTTCCGCTAACTGTCATACACAGAGTAGTGTTGTCACAATACCAAAATTTTGACTTTGATACGATACCTGACTAAAATATCTTGATACTACTACTAAACCGATACTGCGACAAAAACAAAATGACAGGTAAACTAATTGAATAATAGATTATCCAAGTGTAGGTTATAGTTATTTTATCTATTAAAAAAGGATTTCACCCTCCTTAAAAAAAAAAAAATAATAATAATAAATAACAAAGGCAATAAAAACAAAGGCACAACTGAAATAAATAGGGCCCTCTGAAATCCGTTTTATTCCCAAACTCTGTTTTATTTTTTTCCAAATTCCATTTTTGTCCGTTTTATTTTTTCTTGTTTCTATTTTTCCGACTCTATTTTAATGGTTACATTTAAAAAATATTAATCAAAAAGCGTGTCTAATTAATTGAAATCATGAAATTTACACAATTTAACAGCAAATTCTTAAAAGTTTAACAAAAATTTTAAGGCCCTATGAAATACATTTTATTATTTTTCTCAAATTCAGTTTTATTTTGAACAAATTCTATAAATTTTAATAATCAAAAGCATGTCTAATTAATTTATAAAGATTGATTTGATTTTATAAAAAATTAATTTATTATATTATTTATTACTTTTTTCCAGAAATACTGTCTTGTGTTTTTACGGTTTTCTTGTAAATAGATTCTGGTAAATAATTTTTCTGGCAAATATTCCTTAAATGTTGTTTTAATAATATTTTTATTAGTAGTAGTACTATTATATTTCTGTCAAGTTAAATCGAAACTTTTATTTTGACGGTTGGCTGCCTTTACCTTTCTGTTTCTATATGATATGACAATGTTTTTTCTCAAAAATACAGGAAAATGCTCATAAAGTGACTCTCAGAACAGTTCTAGAGATTATTTATGTGTTCATGTACTCATATTCTGAGGCGGCAGAGGCTGAAAACACCACAAGTATCACGTGTGCTTCAGTATGTGTGTAGTAAATAAAACCGCGTGTCTGCGCCATTCATTTATACAGAGACGCGCGGAATGTGCAGGATTCATATTTAAATAGGCAAATTCCGTGATATTCCGCATCATACAGTAAATTCCGTTTTTATGACTGGATCCTATCCTATCCTAATCGCAGGTCCCTAAATAAACAGTGTCAGTACGACTCTTACCAAAATGCATTCTTAAAGTACACTGTAAAAAAACTGTTTGTTGACTCAACTTAAAATAATTTGTTACCCCGCTGCCCTTAAAATTTAGTCAGTCCTTAAAAAGTTCAGTCAACTTAAAAAAGTTTAGTCAACTTGAAAATGTTAAGTTTTAATGTTAAGTGACAACTTAGATATGTGAGTTGATTTAAGTTAAAATTTTAAGGCAGCAGGGTAACAAATCCAGCTTTTAAGTTTAACAAACCAAATTTTTTTAGTCAACTCAAATATCTAAGTTGTCACTTAGTACAACTTAACATTTCAAGTTGACTGAACTTAAAATTTTAAGGCAGCAGGGTAACAACTCAACAAATTGTTTTTATTGTTTTTACAGTGTACACTGTAAAAAATAAAAAACACGATTTGTTGAGTCAGCTTAAAATAATTTGTTACCCTGCTGCCTTAAAATTTTAAGTTCAGTCAACTAAAATAACTTTAGTCAACTTGAAATGTTAAGTTGTACTAAGTAACAACTTAGATATTTGTGTTTGCTAAACTTAACAGATGGGTAAGTAACCCAGCTGCCTTAAAATTTTAAGTTGACTCAAATCAAATATCTAAGTTGTCACTTAGTATAATTTAACATTTCAAGTTGAATAAACTTTTTTTGAGTTGACTGAACCTAAAATTTTAAGGCAGCCAGGTTACAAATTATTTTAAGTTGACTCAGCAATTTGTTTTTTACAGTGTACCAGTACTAGTAAAATGCGGAATCATACCATTTTTAAAAGCAGGTTATTGCAATACCTTTTTAGTATCGATATATCATGCAACACTACTAGAAAGTGGCGTTCCAGCAGATGACGTAGGATGTCGGTGAAGCGTAAGCTCCGGTGAGAATATGCTGATCTGCCAAGAACCAAGTTTTGTTTACAGCAAACCAGTCTCCTCTTGGCTTATATTGAAATCCTCCAACATTTTTATTTACAAATCCTCGTTTTGTACTTCTGATTCATGACCGGTGTTTTGTTTTTCTGTTTCCTTTGCGCTTCTGTGTTTGTCACTTCACACTGGAGCTTACGCTATGCCTATGTGGATTTTGAATGTTCAAGTCACATAGACTTGCAAAACCTACACAAACATTGATCGCTCAACACTGAACTTTTGTGCTCATTCATAACCATTGACACTGGAGGGTCTCTTTCCAGCTCATCTCTAAAGCACCACCTCACTCCAGTCTCAGGTTAGCAGAAGGATTATGTTTCACCACATGCCAGTTGGTGCTACGAAGACAACAAGCTCATACATGTACCGGTCAGGTCAGAGCGTCGCGTACAGCCTTTATCCTTCATCTTCACAGCGGATGTGCATAGATCAGCATTTTTTTTCCGCTCTCTCATCTGTTCACATTCCATTATTAATGAAAATACCACCTTGGCTCTGGAGAATGGTGCTTTAGCTGCTTTAGATCCTCCAGCGATTAGAGCAAAGTCATTCATAATTACAGGTTAAGCACAATCATAAATCGCTGCAACCTATTTTAGGCCATAGACAAAAGCATGCTCTTCCGTGCATTTCATTGACGGCAGGTTGTGTAAGCAGTGATTTTGACATTATAGACACGGATTCACATAAACCATCTGGTCTCGGATTATAGAGCATACAGGTAACATCTGCTGCCCGCAAGGGTGTCATTATTACTTTCCCGGATCAACACATTGTTTCACAGGAAAATAAAATGTAGTTTGATTTTAATATCTCCTCCGTTTTCATATTTGGAAAGGCTCTGGAAATGTAGCCCAAGAGTTACAGTACAGAAGTAACTGCACTACACTTGTTGGCATAACAAGCGCTTCCTCATCCTCCTCTTCACACTTGTTCTGCACAGCAGTACCTTCAGTACTCTTGAGTGGGAGTTGTGTTTCTCACCAGCGTAGCTTGCTTACAAATACATGAGGTTAGCGGGTCATGAGAGCACAGCTTGAACTCCATTGCCATCTGTATCTGTTGTTTTGTCTGTCCGTGAATCGAATGCTTTAACACTGGAGTCTGTATAGCGCATCTCAAGTAAGAACCTTAAAAATAGTGTAGCTGTCACTGTACTGTTGGTTGGCTGTATAGCTCAGCCCTGATTACATTAATGGCACAATAAATTGGTACCATATCAGGTATTTGCAAGATATGAGAGATTAATATGAAAGAAATTTGTTTTATTTAGCTGTATTGGTTGATATTGAATATGTGATTATTCATGCTTATTTCCCCTGTTCTTACATTTGGATTGCCTTTGACTTATTTAACACTGACTTGAAGTTAATCTTTAAAAACACACAAAATTGATATCCCAACATTAATATCCTATTTTCGTAATGTACGTTATAATGTTATGATACCTAATTTAACTTAAACATTCTGAAAAAAGATGTTGTTTGTTCAATGTTGTTGTTATAAAATGAATAAAAACAATATTGAAGAAGAAAAATGGTACAAATCTGTCTCTGGGGCGATATCCTAAGCTACAAAAGCTGAAAGTGCATCTTTGTACCTAATTATCCCTAAATAGCACATATTAGTACTTTAAAGTACATTTAGTATTTTAAAAGTACATGTTAGCACCTTTTGAAACACTACCACTTCACTGACAGCTTTGTACCTTTTTTCTGAAAGTGAAGTGTTTAAACTGATTTGTTTCTATTTTAACTTTAAAAACTCTCAGAAAAAAGGTGCAAAGCTGTTACTGGGGCAGTATCCTAAGCTACAAAAGCTAAAAGGTACATTTTGTACCTAATTTAACCTTAAATGGCACATATTAGTACTTTAAAGGTACATATTAGTACTTTAAAGTACATTTAGTATTTTAAAAGTACATATTAGTACCTTTTGAAACAGTACCACTGCGTTGACAGTTTTGTACTTTTTTTCTGAGAGTGAAGCATTTAAACTGATTTGTTTCTGATACCTAATTTAACTTAGTGCTTACTGGGGCAGTATCCTAAGCTACAAAAGCAAAAAGGTGCATTTTTGTATCTAATTTATCCTTAAATGGCACATATTAGTACCTTATAGGTACATATTAGTACTTTAAAGTACATATTAGTATTTTAAAAGTACATATTAGTACCTTTTGAAACACTACCACTCCATTGACAGTTTTGTACCATTTTTTCTGAGTGAAGCATTTTAACTGATTTGTTTCTGATACCTAATTTAACTAAAAAAAAGGTACAAAGCTGTCACTGGGACGATATCCTAAGCTACAAAAGCTAAAAGTACATCTTTGTACCTAATTTATCCTTGAATGGTGCATGTTAGTACCTTAAATGTACATATTAGAACCCTAAAGAACATATTAGTATATTAAAAATACATATTAGTACTTTTTGAAACAGTACCACTCCACTGACAGTTTTATACTTCATTTTTCTAAAAGTGAAGCATTTAAACTACTTTTTTAACTTGAAACACACAGAAAAAAGGTGCAAAGCTGTCACTGAGGCAATATCCTAAGCTGCAAAAGCTAAAAGTATCTTTGTACCTAATTTATCCTTAATTGGCACATATTAGTACCTTAAAGGGATAGTTCACCCAAAAAAGAAAATAACACCATTTACTCACCTTCAAGGCATCCTAGGTGTATATGACTTTCTTTTTTCAGATAAATACAATTGGAGTTATATTACAAAATTTGTCCTGGCTCTTCCAAGCTTCATAATGGAAGTGAGTGGGTGTTATTTTTCAGTAGTCCAAAAGAAGTATAATAAAGCACATCCATCCATCATAAAAAGTGCTCCACACAGCTCCAGGGGGTGAATAAAGGCCTCCTGAAGTGAATCGATGCGCTATTGTAATAAAAATATCCATATTTACAACTTTACAAACCGTAATCTCTGGTGAGAAGTGTGAGAAAATGAGGATTTGTAAAGAAAAATGTAGGAGGATTTCGATATAAGCCAAGAGAAGTTTTTCCTTTGCTTTAAAAAAAGAACTTGGTTCTCACGAAACATATTCTCACCAGAGCTTACGCTATGCCTACATCTTACATCATCTGCTGAACGCCACTGTGAATGTGTGTATGACAGCGTAAGCTAGATATAATGGTTTATAAATTCGTACATTTTTCTAAAAAAACAACACCTGTCGCTTCAGGGGGCCTTTATTAACCAACCGGAGCAGTGTGGAGTACTTTTTACGATAGATTGATGCATTTTATTGTACTTCAAAAAAATTAACAGCCATTCAATCAAGTCATATACACCTAGGATGACTTGAGGGTGAGTAAATCATAGGGTAATTTTCATTTTTTGGGTGAACTATCCCTTTTAAAGGTACATATTAGTATTTTAAAAGTATGTATTAGTAGGTTCTTAAACAGTAACACTGCACTGACTGCTTTGTACCTTTTTTCTGAGAGTGAAGCATTTTAATTGATTTGTTTTGATTTTAGTTTCTAATGTTATATTTACTCTTTTAGTTAGATATAACAGTATAGGAATTCAGTATTGGCTTTATGTTGTGCATCCCTAATTGCAGCTAAATATGTAACCCTGGACCACAAAACCAGTCAGTTTTTTGAAATTTATAGATTTATACATCATCATCTAAAAGCTGAATAAATAACCTTTCCATTGATGTATGGTTTGTTAGGACAATATTTGGCCAAGATACAACTATTTGAAAATCTGGAATCTGAGGGTTCAAAAATATCAAAATATTGAGAAAATCACCTTTAAAATTCTCCAGATGTAGTTCTTAGCAATGTATATGTGACCCTGGACTACAAAACCAGTCTTAAGTCACTGGGGTGTATTAGTGGCGAAAAGCCAAAAATACATTGTATGGGTCAAAATTATTGATTTTTCTTTTATGCCAAAAATCATTAGGAAATTAAGTAAAGATCATGTTCCATGAAGATATTTAGTAAAATACCTACTGTAAATATATCAAAACTTAATTTTTGATTAGTAATGCATTATTAAGAACTTAATTTGGACAGCTTTAAAGGCAATTTTCTCAATGTTTAGATTTTTTGGAACCCTCAGATTCAAATATTATCCTATCCTAACAAACCATATATCAGTGTAAAGCTTATTTATTCAGCTTTCAGGTGATGTATAAATCTCAATTTTGAAAAACTGACCCATATAACTGGTTTTGTGGTCCATCGTCACATATTACTAATCAGAAATTAAGTTTTGACATATTTACGGTAGGTAATTTACAAAATATCTTCATGGAACATGATCTTTACGTAATATCCTAATGATTTTGGCATAAATAGATCATTTTGATCCATACAATGTTTTGTTGGCTATTGCTACAAATATACCCATGCTACTTAACACTGGTTTTGTAGTCCAGAGTCACATATGAAGTTGTTTAGTTTGACAGCCAGTTTAATTTCCTTACTGCTGAAAATGAATGTTCTATATAAATTGCAACAGTGCATAATGTTCAGTATCATCACCATCTATTTATTTTTGGCTGCGAACACAAAATTTGCAGTTTTGCGGGTTGAGAACCAGGGTGAGAGATCGCTTTGTCACATTGCGCCCTAGAGCAAGGCATTTAACCCTAGGATTCTCTAGGGTGAGACTTTCTGGAGACTGGAATTGGCTGTAAATCACTTCCATTCCAAATAACTAAACTGTCAGTTGACAAAAAGCAAAAAAAGCAAGTGAATATAACTTGATGTGGCATCTAAACTGGAGCTGTGAAGTCAACAAGATGCTAACCCTAATTATATCTCTGTATTATGTTTGTATTAGGATAGCGTTTTAGGGTCTTGGCCTGGGTTGCGTGCCCGACACACATTATCCCCATTCTGTCCAGACTTGCCCCACCGGATCATTCAGAGTGTCGTCATTCCCTCCCTCAGGATGTTGGTCTTGCATTGGAGGGTTTAAAGGCGAGTTTTTACCAGGCTGAACATTCCATTCCAAAATCAAAGTTTACAGAAAACCAGTTATTAAAACTGGGTCAGTTTTTCCATGCTATGGAAAGTAGTTAAAATTAAGGTTGAACCACTGTCACATGGACTATTTTAACGATGTCCTTACTAGCTTTCTAAGCCTTAAACGTGGTAGTTGCATTGCTGTCTATGCATTTTTGATTTCATCAAAAATAACTTAATTTGTGTTCTGAAGATGAACAAATCTCTTACTGGTTTGGAACGACATGAGCGTGAATAATTACTGACATTAAATTACATTTTTGAGTGCGCTGTCTCTTTAAATATCCAAAGTGAGTGTAACATTTGCAGACTTATAGGCTAGAAGCACATAAATAGACTTTAACAATGACAGCATGACTACTGTGACACAATGTATGATACGCTGTCAAGCCAGTGATACAGTTTTCTTGTTGGCACTGTAAGCATGAATACCTCTATATGGTAAAGCCAATCTTTCATCTTATTTCTGTGGGGCTCAGTCATGGTTTTCAAAGGTAATATCCCGCAAACAAAAAGACCTTGTTTGCTGTTCTTTCTGATGCCCCAGTGCTGCAGACACGCTGTCACTCTGTATCTGTAAGCCTGGCACTATCACTCAATACATCAGGCTGCATAATGCTTCCCTGGCCTTCGCTTTCTAACCGCCTCCTTCCTGCTTCTGTCTTTGAGGAGCTGCTGACAGCCTGGGCCAAGCTGCAGCCTCGCAGTCCCTTCCCGCAGGGCCTGGGTGTCTTGACTTGAATCTGACAAGCCTTCCTACCCTCTCCCCCCTCGCATTTCTTCCTCTATCTTTGTCTCCCACTCTCTGTTACCCTCCTACTTACTGAAAGTGATGAAAGTGATAGCTCACCTCATCGTAGAGCTCCGTCATAAGACTGTACCTGTACCGTCTTCAGAGTTTGGAGAGAAATGAGATCCTGTCTGAATTCCTCATATGAAGATGTAGGTGTTGTGTGGTGTTGTCCAGTATGGAATGAAGTGTTTGAAATGTTGGTTTTGGACTGGAGGATCTTTGACAGTGGCATAACAAAAATTAGAGATTTTGCTTTTTCCTTAAAAATGTTTTTTAAATATGTTTTTAAAAATTTTATTTTATTTTATTTTTATGAAAACTATTAAAACAAAACTATTATTTTATTTTATTTTATTATTTATTTTATTTTATTTTATTTCATTTCATTTCTGGTTAGAGACTTTTGGATCGCAATTTACCAGTGGAAGATCCTGTCCAAACTCGTGATGTAAAGATATAGATTTTGTTTGGTGCTGTGTAGTATTGAATATGTTTGAAATGCAGGATCTTTGACATTAATAAAAAAAATTCGAAATTAAAACAATGATATAAAACTGTTTATTATTTATTTTATTTTATTTTAGTTTAGTTTAGTTTAGTTTAGTTTATAAATTGTTATAATTTATTTATTTTTTTTTTTGTGCTGAACACATTTTTATTTGGAAAAAAAAAACTGTAAACAAACTGTAAACAAATAAGGCTTCATAAAACAAGTTTTATTTTTTGTTTTATGTTGTAAAAAATATTATTAAAACTATTAAACTGTTAAAACAAAACTATTATTTTATTTTATTTTATTTTGTTTTATTTTATTTTATTTTATTTTATTTTCACTAATGGTCAGAGATTTATGGCTTCCACTATACCAGTATAAGAACCCGTCCAAAATCCTGTTATAAAGATTATTATATGATTTTTTTTTCTGCTGTAAGGAAATATTATGGAAACTATTAAAATAGTGTTTTTTATTTTATTTTATTTTATTTTATTTTTTATTTTTTTATTTTCATTAATGGTCAGAGACTTACGGATCCCACTATACCAGTGGAGGATCCTGTCCAAATTCCTGTTTTTTTTTGTTTTTTGTTTTTTTATGTGCTGTCTAGTACATCTTAAACCGTTAAGTATTTAAAACGTTTTGGTTTTGAAAACACTTTTTAGTAGAAGTATAGAAAGTATAGTAGAATAAAAAACACAAAAAACCAAAACCGAAATGTTAAAAAAAGACCAAAAAGGGCTTCATAAAATAATTATTTTATTTTTTAGTATATGTTTTTAAAAATATTAAAACTATTAAAGCAAACTATTATTTTATTTTATTTTATTTTATTTATTTTTTCTAATGATCTAAGACTTTTTGATCCCACTCTACCCACTCAAATGCTTTCAAGCTGCCCTTTATGTTCTGGCATTGTTCAGCTGCAGGTATCTCAGGGGAAGGAGGTGTGAGCAGCCGGTGCTGTTGAGCATCTCCTCCCGGGAGTCGACCTGTGAAGCACTACCCACCTGCCCTCCGCCTCCACCTCCCCTCGGGATAAGGGAATTTTTAGAACTGTGTAATGACTGGAAGGAAGTGCAGGGGGAGATGAAAGATAGAGAAGTGGCTCAATCCCTTGTAGTGGTTATGAGCAACTTCCTAAAGCCCTGAGCCATGTCACGCCATTCTTTCATACTGTTGCCTCAAATAAATTCTAATTTCAGACTTCTAGCTATTTACTATTACATGGCTGTTCAGAAAAAACGCTCAGTTGAAAAGAAAAGCACAGTTTAGTTTGGTTCTGGGTTTTCTTAAAGGATTAGTTCACCCCGGAATGAAAATTCTGTCAGCATTTACTCACCCTCATGTCATTCCAAACCTGTATAGCTTAATTTTTCCTGGAAAACATAAAAGAAGTACTTCTGGTTGGTTTTTTTTTTGACATGAAATTACATTGAATGTAGACTGAGGCTTTCAAGATTCAAAGTGGATTCAAAAGTATCTTAAAAATAGACTCATATGACTCGTGCTCTATATTCAAAGTCTTATAAAACCATGCAGTACTTTTGTGTGGGAAACAGACAGAAATCTAAGTTATCAAAAATGTTGTTATTCACCTTAGCACTCATTGATGCGTTTATGAGAGAAACAGAGATATCTCATTTGTAGACCCTGCACCCTGAGCTAGTTGAAAATCAATACAAATATGTGACGATTCAAATCGGTTGAGATGTTAAATGAATCGTGATACAGTTGGGGGTGGAAGTTTATATGAATGTATCTCTAAGGGAAAATCTTGAGAAAACTTTAGTTTTGAGAAAATGGTATTTTATTTTCATCTTGCCTCTGTATATTGCATATTAAAGTGGTTTCATAAGCGCAAGGAATCGGTTTAGTGCTGCTGTTCCATAAGCACCACCTGCTGTCAGAGAATGAATCTGCGCCTCGTTCAGTCCATCTGATGTTAAAAAAAAAGTTTTTGTATATACAATATATGTTTGTGTACTGTGTAAGACACACATGCAGTATATATTTTGAAAATATTTACATGTATATATTTATATTCATATAATTTATATTATATATAAATATATTTAATATATAAACATAGTATAACTTTCTTAAATATATACATACATCTGTGTGTATTCATATATGCATAATACATATACACAGTACACACACAAATATTATGTACACAAAAACGTTTATTTTGGATGCGATTAATCGGGTTTAGTGCCCAGCACTAAACTATATATTACATTTATTTCTTAAATGTATACATGTATGTGTGTATATTTGTATATACATATAAATATACACAGCACACGGTAATATGTTAAATAAACAAACTTTTATTTTGGATGCGATTATTGTGATTAATCGTTGCCCAGCACTAAACTATATATTACATGTATTTCTTAAATATATACTTGTCTGTGTGTATATTTATAAATACATGTAAATATACACAGCACACAGTCATATGTTATGTAAACACAAACTTTTATTTTAGATGTGATTAACTGCAATTAATTGTTGCCCAGCACTAAAATATATATTACATTTATTTCTTAAATATATACATGTCTGTGTGTATATTTATATACATGTAAGTATACACAGCACACAGTCATATGTTTTGTAAACACAAACTTTTATTTTGGATGCAATTAATTGCAAATAATTGTTCCTCAGCACTAAAATATATATTACATTTATTTCTTAAATATATACATGTCTGTGTGTATATTTATATATACATGTAAACATACACAGCACGTGGTCATATGTTATGTAAAAACAAACTTTTAATCGTTGCCCAGCACTAAAATATATATTACATTTATATCTTAAAGATGTCATCGGATGCCCATTTTCCACAAGTTGATATGATTCTTTAGGGTCTTAATGAAAAGTCTATAACATGCTTTGGTTAAAATTTCTCAATGGTAGTGTAAATAACACCTTTTTTACCTTGACAAAATCAGCTCTGCAAATATCATCCTGTTCTGGTCGAGGTTGCTTTAAATGTTAATGAGCTCTGCTCACCCCGCCCCTTTCTTCTCTTTGTGCAGTGACGAGCCTGTTTATTTTAGCCGTGTTTTATACATGTAAATGTACACAGCACACGATCATATGTTATGTAAAAACTAATTTTTATTTTGGATGCAATTAATCATGACTGATCGTTCCCCAGCACAAAAATATATGTTAGATTTATTTCTTGAATATATATTGTCACGGGTGCGGAGCAAAGCGACAGACACAGTGGGCGTGACGGCAGGCCTCGGAGGGGCTTTTATTAAACAATAAACAGAAAGTGTCCAAAAAGGGGGAAAAAGTGTCCAAAATAAATGGGGGATCTGGTGTCCTCGACGTGAAGGGAATCCGTGAAGGAGGGGCAGTGTTCAGAAGGGAAGGGTCCAGGTAAGGGGCGGAGTCCGGCGGCCGCACTTGCTCCCCGCCGGGGTCCGCGGCAACGTGGCGGGTAGCGGCTTCCTTTAGCGGCTTCATCCATTCCTTAGCGGCGGCACTTCCTCAGGCGGGTGAGAAGGCCCGGCATCCTGGCCCGCAGCCATTTCCATGCGGCTCGCACTCGGACCACGGGTCCGGCAGCTCGTCCATCACATCGGCGGCGCTCGTCCCTCTACGCACCCTTCCTGGACCCACGAGGACACCAGCGTGCATGCACGGGGAAGAGACCGGTCTCCTGAGGAGAGGCGCACTCGGCATTTTAACAGCGGCGGTGATGAGGCTTCATTCACATCAGGTGTGCCTCATCACACGCCGCCAGACCTGGATGTTTCAGCGCCCCTCCTCCTCCCACACGCCCACTCCCGTCGGGAGCCTGGTGAAGGGCGGCGATTACCGACGGGGTGAAGCTGACAATTAGGGGGGAGGCAGCCGACTCGTCACATTATATGTATGTGTGTATATTTATATCTACATGTAAATATACACAGCACGCAGTCATATGTTATGTAAAAACAAACTTTTATTTTCGATGTGATTAATCGCGATTAATCAATTTGACAGCACTAGTTATATAGTTTCACAAAGCTAAAGTCAGACACTTTTTTGCACATTTGAGTTCAGGGTTCAGGAAAAAGTTTTTAAAAAAACTAAACGCTATGATATACAACACAACCAGACATGTTATGCACCCACAGCTGAAAATGCCTTAAAAGTGAGTTTTCCAAGGCATAATTTTCTAGTATTCCGGATGACACCAGCACTCATTAACATGAATGATGAGCACTGTAACTGAACGGCTTTAAGGACCATGAGGGATAAAGCTAATGAAAGGACAGGCTTTGCAGCAGTAAAGTGAAGCTCCCTTTTTTCCTTCATTCAATCAATTCATGTATTCATTTATTCATGATTAGTCAATAGATGTCGTTAACACTGCATGTCTTTAGCACTTGTCTAATCATCAGTCAACGCCTTTGCCCAAGCTGTAGCACTTTTCGCCGCTGTCCTCGTAACCTTGAGTTTTACAAGGAACTAAAGGGGATTTAGCGCATGTTGCAGACTGTGAAAGAGCCATCAGCGAGTGCAGCCCAATCCCAGGGGATGAAAGTCAATCTGTCCTGGCTGTGAGTGTAACCTTCGTCCTGTAAATCAATGACACGCACACTGACCGCCTCTTCAAGCCCCAGGACAGCAGCGTGAGCACCTTAGCCTGTAAAAGCTGCACAGCTTTTCCTATTCGCTGTTCTTCATTACAGCACTGTACTGTATGTGCAAGCTTCAGCATGCCTTTTTTGCCCTACTAAATCAAGTAAATCACTTGATTTATGTTTTTATGTGTCACTGGGGCTTTAGTTTGTTTGGGAACTTGTCCTGGAGGCCTGAAAATGGCCAGTGTTTAACAACATGTATTTACATAGCCATAAGATTCATTGATATTTAGATTTTAAGATTCCAGGGTTATTACTTCATAGTATTGAGCTGCAATTATGGCTGCAGGAAAAGTTTGCGAACTCTTTGTACTTGTTTCGCATGAATAGCAGGGTTTTTATTCTGTAGGTCAGAACAGATCTGATCAACACCTTCCATCTTGTCTCAGTGTTTGAACTCCAGGTTAACTGACCTTTGAGTTTAGTTAGCTTTTAAAGTCATTGGTTTAGGGATTTATATACTTTTTCCACCCTGTATTGTGAATGTTTACACTGTGAAATTATTTTTGTATGTTAAAATGAGTCATAATGCACTGATATTAAAATTCAGACTATTAAACCAGTAAGCAGGGTTATAGTTAACTAAACATAAAAGTAAAAACATAAATATGTAAAATACATTTAAAAGTTTGGAGTCAGCCTTTTTTTTAATTAAATTATTATTTTTGCTTAGCAAAGACACATTACATTAATCAAAAGTGGCAGTAAAAACATTTTTTAAAAAATGTTTGTATTTTAAATGGCTGTTTTCTGTTGTTTAACTGGTGCATCACATTATTAATTTGCAGTATAAAAATGGGTATTTACTAGGGCTGGGTAAAAAAAATATAAATTTCTCGATTTTAAAAGATTTGTAATTAATTATTATTAATTATTATTATTATTAGGCTTTGTGCTTTGTTACTTTTGATATGAAACAAATTCTCAGATTTCAAATTCTGCCCATTTTATTACAGTATTCAAACAATAAATGGTGTTTTTGGTGCTGTTTAATGTGGAGTGACATCGCTGTAGTGTTTCAGTTGAAGGGAAACAGCATGAACATGAACTGATCGTCTCCTCCGTTTTACTACTAGTTACAGCATGAAATAAATATTAATGAACATCTGAAGGTATGTTAAAAGAAAGATGTTGGCATAACAGCTTCTAAACAATGTCACGTAACATCGCATTTACCTCAGAAAAAACATATTCGTGACCATAAACTCATTAGTCATCTAGAAAAATGAAATCTAGTGAGGAGCATTTTGCTAAATATATATTCACCATATAACAAATTCATTATAATTTTTTACTGTTATTCATTGTTTAATTTATTTTTAAATAAATCCATCAAGTTTTTATGACAGCCACCTTTGTATTTCAAATAACAGATTGGAGTAGAAATGTAATTATATAATTGTAACTTTATCATTATAGAAACTTCAGAGTGTAATTTAAGCATTTGTATACAAATCAGTTCATTTTAACCTTCAATATTATAGAAATGTAGTTCCATCTGACTCTCATGTATATTTTACAGCATTAGTTGAGAGATTTTTTTTTCCTTGAGAAAATTTTTCATGAGCTGTACCTGATATTTATCCAAAATAATCGTTGTCGAATTGAAATCGAAGCAAATTGCAAGCTTGTGAATCAGAATCAAATTGAATCATGAAAGTTGTGTCAAAACCAAGACCTAGTATTTATTTTGAGATTTGCTAATGTTTACCTTTAACAGTGTTATTAAATTATTCGTTTTTAAAGCTGCAGTTTATAACTTTTTTTGGGTTCATAATTTACAAAATCTATATAATATGCGAGTACATCACGCATCCATTTTTCAAACCGTGTTTTTGGCTTATCCTGAATCACTGTAGTACACCTATAATAGGTTTTTATATTCAGACTATTTTACGCTGGTTCTGGTAAGAACCGCTGAGGAGTAGCCCAGTACCTGTGTGATTCATCATAGACATAAACGGAGAGAAGTAGCATATATTGGGCATCTCTAATTGCGATTTATTTGAAGATCAGATCAAATTTCATTGCTTATTTATCGCTGAAACTGTACATTTTCTTGTATCAGATTCTGCTGTATCCTTCTCTTGTTCACAGCATTTTGATTGTCAGTTTTCCACCCAGCTGTGTTGCTCTTCTGCTTTGCACAGCCTTCTAAGTGGAGCTCTCTTAGAAATGGCACCCTGAATACCACTTTTCAGTGAAAAGGTCACCGGCTGTCCAGAATGCATCAGCACGCCACTTCAGAACATGGTAGTGGCCTTTCACGCTTGTGCACCGAGAAAGTTAAGGGCAGTGTTCATTTTTAGGCACTCTTAAGGTCTGTGTGTGCCTTACAACACATTATACGTCAGACTACTCAGGTATGATGCTAACTGTGTAATATAATGCTACATCAAACCAGTCTTCTTCTTTATGATAACAGTTTTTACTGACTTCCTCCTGGGATTCTAACTTAATTTCCTTCTTTTCAGTATGTAGGAACCACACAGTGTTATACATCCAGGAATCTTATCCTGTAATTTATTTCTCAATTTTGTGGACTGCCACTAGGGACTTCAATTTGGTCTCAAGCAAAGGTCTTTGGACGAGGGAGATGAATGGGATAGAGTTTCATGGCAGACAGGGAATAAACTAGGCTTATACGGAATTAACTCAGACTTTGTTAGTCCCATTAAAAAGTTTTTCTAGTCTCTGGAGTAAGACCGAAAGGGACATGACGGGCATTTGGAAACTTTGTTTAGAGCACTTTGTTTGGAGGTTTTTGTGGTGTGCTTTAAAACCAAATAGGGCCATTTAAATACTCTGTTGGCTGCTCAGTGCTTTGAAAATTCACGTCTTTGCTGATAAGCAGGGAAATGGTTGCAGTTAATTAGCTGTGATGAAAGAACAGTGTATGAAAGCATAAATATGTGTTTAGACTGCAGATTGCATTAACAGATAAGTGTTAGTTAATAACTCTAATTAAACCTTTCAGTGCATATATTAGTTGACCAGAGGAACATTAGCAGCATTGTTTATGTGTACAAACTATAAACTATAAATAAATGTATATCAGTCAAAAGTTTTTGAACAGCAAGATTTTTAGTGTTTTTAAAGAAGTCTCTTCTGCTTACCAGGTCTGCATTTATTTGATCCAAAGTACAGCAAAACAGTAAAATTTTAAAATATTTTTACTATTTAAAAGAACAGTTTCATATTTGAATATAGTTTAAAATGTAATTTATTCCTGTGATTTCAAAGCTGAATTTTTAGCATCATTACTCCAGTCACATGATCCTTCAGAAATCATTATAATATTATGATTTGCTGCTCAAAAAACATTTTTTTTATTATTGTTATTATGTTGAAAACAACTGAGTAGAATCTTTTCAGTTTCTTTGATGAATAGAAAGTTCAGAAGAACAGAATTTATCTGAAATAGAAATCTTTTGTAACATAAATGTCTTTATCATCACTTCTGATCAATTTAATATTTGTAATATTTGTAACATATACAATTTAATAGTGTATATGTTACAAAAGTTTTTATTTCAGATAAATGCTGATCTTTGGATCTTTCTATTAATCAAAGAATCCTAAAGATGTACTTAACTGTTTTAAATAGTTTAAATAAAAATGTTTATTGAACAGCAAATCAGCATATTTTTGAAGTAATGGAGTATGATGCTTAAATTTAGCTTTGATCACAGGAATAAATTACATTTTAAAATGTATTCAAATTAGGGCCATCAACCAATTAATCGCGATTAATTGCACACAAAATAAAATTTTGAGTTTGCCTGATATATGTGTGTGTACTGTGTGTAATTATTATGTATATATAAACACACACAAATTAATGTATATATTTAAGAGAAATATGTTATGTACAAAAATATTTTTATTTATATATAATATAAATTCTATAAAAATTATAATAAATGCATATACTTGTGAATATTTCTTAAATATATACATGGATGTGCTTGTATTTTTATATGCATAATAATTACACACAGTACACACACATATATATTAGACAAAATCAAACTTTTATTTTGTATGCGATTAATCGCGATTCGTTTGCCAGCCCTAATTCAAATAAAAAGCAGTTATTTTAAATAGTATAAATGTTTCACAATATTACTGCTTTTGCTGTATTTTTGGATCAAATAAATGCAGGCTTAAAAGCAGAATTTAAAAAAAAAAAACATTAAAAATCTTGTATATATGCATCTTTTGCTTATGTTTCCCCACTTTCCCCC
This sequence comes from Labeo catla, assembly GCA_012976165.1. Classification (NCBI taxonomy): domain Eukaryota; kingdom Metazoa; phylum Chordata; class Actinopteri; order Cypriniformes; family Cyprinidae; genus Labeo; species Labeo catla. The sequence goes on along the minus strand of VONZ01000500.1, from coordinate 390,461 downwards.
AAAAATCTAATTGATTGCAGGAAGTACTTTTAGTCCAGTATGCTTTTTTTAATCTTTTTTCATCTCCAATGTTATGCAGTAGAATATTGCATCAAATGTTTCTCCTTTTAATCACTCCAACAACACAGAAACTCCCTTTAAATCTTGTGCTTTTGAAGTGCACTGTGTTTTTATCTTCCCAAAATTTGATCTTATATAACAAATGCTGGCCAGTTTTCTATAGAACAATTTAAAAACCCTAGCTTCTCTCCAGTAGCTAGTTAAAGCTGAGAAACATCACCGTAGGCAGTCTTTTTCCAGTAACTCCCCATGTTACCTGTTTGACAGGTCGAAAGCAGTTGTTTCAGGCGGCACAAATTGGCATTCTCTCTCTGCGTGTATTTGCAGGAGAGATCCCTCTTTTTGAGCCTAGATTTGTGGTGAGCCACTCAAAAAAGTAACAAGTGACTAACGCTGTTCAAACATGTCCTTCCAAAAGAGGCGGCTCAGTTGGAACTCTCCCAGAGGGGAGAACAGGCTCGCCACAAACAACCTGAGAGCTATTAGCATGAAGCTCGACAGTCAGGGGGCCCAGCTTTTACTCGCCGTGTCCTTGCGCTGAAGCCATTCAGCAAACAAGCTGTCATTATTCCGCCTGATGAGCCAGCAAACACTGGGCATTGAGGGGTCAAGAAAAACCACGGTCCCGCTCTCATTGTCACGTCCCTCTCATCCCTGACTCGTTATATGCCTGTGTTGTTTTTTCCTTTCTGCTTCTAGTGTTCTCATTCTGGCTCTTTCGCCGCCTCCTCTTCAAGTCCCATTAAGATTTTCACTGGTCTGACAGTAAGGAGAAACGCACTACTGCTTTTCTAAGTTTAGTATGTAATGCTCCTTTCAGCCAGTTGACATGTTTGTGTAGTCTTTGCCAAACTTGAAATGACATGCTACCATGCATGACTTAAGTAAAAACAGATATTTTACTTTAGGGGAATGTTGTTGGAAATTAGAACATTGGAAAAGCAGCAATTTAATTTGAGGTAGCAAACAAGATGATACATTGCAGTTAGAATTTGAATGTAAGGAAATAATGGTAAAATTAATTGAAATGTAAAGAAATTCATATCTATCTATCTATCTATCTATAAAAAAATATAATAAAATAGAAAATAGTTTTAAATCACAATATTTCATATTTCTTACTGTTTTTACTGTATTTTTAATCAACTAAATGCAGCCGTACTGATTCCAAATTTAATCTTATTAATAAATATATATTTAAACTTTTAAATATCTATCTATCTATCTTTCTATCTATCTATCTATCTATCTATCTATCTATCTATCTATCTATTTAATCAAAAGCACAGTAAAAACAGTAATATTATGAAATATTATAATTTGAAATAACTGGTTTTTGTTATTTTCAAAAGTTAAAAAGAACAGCTTTATTTGAAATATTTTTTGTAACATTACAAACATCTTTACTGTTACTTTTGATTAATTTAACGTGTCCTTGCTGAATAATTAACTAACTTGCTAAAGTATTAATTTCTTTAAGAAAAATCATAATAAATAAAAATATATTATATTATATTTTACTATGTAATAAAATGGGTTTGTAAATAACATTTATTTTAATAATATTTAATAATAACATAGTTAAATAATATATAATCATTAATAATAATAGTAATCATAATTATTAATAAAATAACTTTTGTGAATAGGAATGGAAGAACATTTAATTTCCCAGAATGCATTATGTCTGTTGAATTTCCTTGAATTACAACTTACTAAATTCCTCTTTCTGTTATTCAAGTGTAAATTATTTTACATCGTTAGTTGTTACAAATTTTGTTAAAATTCATGAATTGAAAGAGAAAACATTTATTTTTTAATTATTATTTATTATTATTATTATTATTGTGATATATTCTTTTTCATATACTGTAAACTTTCCATTAAAAATTGTACATAATAATTGCATTCATAATAATAGCAATAATATTTATAATATCTATATTTATAAATAAATGTTGTGGATCAGAATGGAAGAACTTACTTTCCCAGAATGCATTGCCAGTGGCACATTTCCTTGAATTACAATTTATTAAATTCCTCTTCCTGTTATTCCAGTGTAAATTCTATATTGTGAGCTGTTACCAATTTAGTTCAAATTCCTGAAATGAAAGAGAAAAGTTTTTTTGTGGCAGTTTTATATACTGTAAACTTTCCATTACAAAATGGTCTGTAAAAATATAATTCATAATAATAGCAATAATATTTTTTATGAAATAACTTGTGGATCAGAATGGAAGAACACTTAATTTCCCAGAATGCATTGCCTGCATTAAATTCCTCTTAATGTTATTCCCATGTAAATTCCATATTCATGTGGGGATTTGTGACCAATTTAAAGGGTTAGTTCACCCAAAAATTAAAATTGTTAATTATTCACCCTCATGTCATTCCAAACCAATGTGTTCCAATCTTCTGAACACAAATTAAGATATTTTTGATGAATTCTGAGACCTTTCTGACCCTTCATAGACAGCAATGCATCTGTTACACTGCTGTGTACAGAGGGTCAGAAAGCTCTCTTGATTTGTATTCCAAAAATGTACAAAGGTCATACGGGTTTGAAACAACATGAGGGTGAGTAATTAATGACAGAATGTTAATTTTGGGGTAAACTAACCCTTTAATTATTACTCTTTTTTTATATTTAAAAACAACAACAACAAAACTGTAGCCTCTACTCAGTCAGACACATCTCTAAGTGGACTAGTCAATAACAGCAACCTGCTAAAATGTCCATGTTATGCTTTGGGTAAATAAAAATGTTTGTGAAGTGCATTTGACATGCCAGTATCGGCTCACAGTATTTCCGAAACGTTTGATTAATGTCACCTCAGTAGAGATGTCCTCTTTGAGCTCTCAGAGGCTGTGCATAATTGCTACTTTCAATATTTAATCGTCAGTGACCTTTATGTGTGCACACTGGAGGTTCTGCCATGCTAAAAGACTACACTTTGTTGTTGTTTCCAGTGCCACCATGAATTCCTGATCTCAACATTGCAACAAAGGTGGTAATTAAACCACTCAGTGGGTGGAGAGGACTTTCCTACGGATATAATAGCTGCACAAGGACGTAAATGAACATTTTTGAAGTCTCTCATCATGAACCGGTCATACCGACTGCTTGATAATTCCCTTGTTCTATTTCTGCCGCAATTTTCCATTAGCAAATCAGCGGATCCGCAGCGAGTTATGAATACAGTGATGTGCACTTCCCAAAGACGAGGGGAATGGGAATGTATTTGTGCTGTTAATTGCCAAACTATTACTTGCTGTAGAAATAGAAAAGGGTTGGATTATCCTGGAGAGGTTGTGTTATCTATCCTGAAACTAAAGAAAGGAGAAGCTCTCACGTTGACCTGTTTCATAGTTGAATTTGGCCTTTATTTTTTTTTAGGGGGAGGAGAGTTTACATTAGAACAGGCTCAATAATGTGGATTACACCTACTATCGCTTACTTGTATTCAAACACTTGCCTGATCCTTGAGAAACTGTTTCAGAGTGGGCCATTCAATCAGAAAGCAGTGAAAGAAAGCACTGTTAAATAATCTTGTGTCCATCCAAGTCTGTGCTCTAATCCGCTTTTTTTAATGAGCAGCGGTCAGGGATAAGACCCGACCTTGGTGCTTTGGAATGACATTCTGCCTTTCTCTGCCTTTAAAGGAGATCACAGAGAAGGGAGAGGGAACTTTTCTTCTACTTAGTCTATGGTTTTGTGTGTGGAGAAACTTTAAATGGCTTTCCTTTTTGTGGCATTTGAGAATGGTGTATAATATACAGTGGCATTCGAAAGTTTGGGAACCCCTTGCAGAATCTGTGAAAATGTGAGTCATTTTAACAAAATTAGAGAGATCCTACAAAATGCATGTTATTTTTATTTAGTACTGTCCTGAATGAGATACTTTACCTAAAAGATGTTTACATATAGTCCACAAGACAAAAAAATTATTAAAATAATCCCCTCTTTTGGTTCTAAATACTGTGTGTGGTTACCTGAATGATCTATGACTGTTTTTTGGTTTTGTGATGGTTGTTCATGAGTCCCTTGTTTGTTCTGAACAGTTAAACTGAGCACTGTTCTTCAGAAAAGTCCTCCAGGTCCTGCAGATTCTTCCGTTTTCCAGCATCTATTGCATATTTGAACCCTTTCCAGTAGTGACTGTATGATTAGACTCAAATACAACTATTGAAAAAGGTTCAAACATTTACTGATGCTCCAGAAGGAAACACTATGCATTAAGAGCAGGGGGGGGTGAAAACTTGTCAAACGGATGAAGATGTCAAAATGTTTCTTATTTTCTTGAAATATAATTTTTTTCTCCATTTAGTACTGCCCTTCAGAAGCAGCTGAAGACACTTGCATGTTTCCTAGAAGACAAATTAAGTACAATTTACCTTGATCTTCAAATTCAAAAAGTTTTCACCCCCTGGTTCTTAATGCATTGTGTTTCGTTCTGGAGCATCAGTGAATGTTTGAACCTTTTTTAATAGTTGTGTTTGAGTTGCCTCAGTTGTCCTCAGTGTGAAAAGCTGGATCTCAAAATCATACACACTGCTGGAAAGGATTTAAATATGCAAAAGATGCTGAAAACTGAAGAATCTGCAGGACCTGGAGGATTTTTCTGAAGAACAGCGCTCAGTTTAATTGTTCAGAACAAACAAGGGACTCATGAACAACCATCACAAAACCAAAAAACAGTCATAGATCATCTAGGTAACCTCACACAGGGTTCCCAAACTTTTGAAGGGGGTTATATTAATAGTTTCAGCTATTTTTTGCCTATATGTAAACATCTTTTATGTAAAATATCTTACTCAGGACAGTATTAAATAAAAAAACATGCATTTCGTATGACCTCTCTTATTTTGTTAAAATTATTCACATGTTAACAGATTCTGCAAAGGATTCCCAAACTTTCGCATGCCACTGTATATTCAATTATAATTTTTTTTACATGTTTTTACACAGAAGAGAAGAAATTGTTGAATAAAGTCCTTGTTTTGTTTTCTTTGCGCACAGATAGTATTCTCATAGCTTCATAGTATTACAGTTGAACCACTGATGCCACATGGACTATTTTGAAGATGTCTTTACTACCTTTCTGAGCCTTGAACACGGTAGCTGCTGTCTATGCAGGGTCATAAAGCTCTCGGATTTCATAAAAAATGTCATAATTTGTGTTCTGAAGATGAACAAAGGTCTTACAGGTTTGGAAGGAGATGAGGATGAGTAATTAATGACAGAATATTCATTTTTGGGAGAAGGGGATTGGTTTATGCATTTGGTTCAGAGTCTAACATGAATTTGTGTGAATGAAATAGCTCTAATAGGATTAAACTCTAAATTACAGGATTTAGTTTTTGTGTGCCAGTGTTTTCCAGGCATATAGTGAATGCTGACCTTCAGAAATCCCTCTGCCCAGTGTGATAGCAGAGTGCATGCACAGCAATGCTCACAAATACGAAGCTCTAAACGAAGGAAGTGCACTGCAGATTTGTCCTTTAAAATGATTGAAGAATGTTAAAACACCTTGCACAGCTGACACCTCCGGGGAGCTGTGAGGTGAGGGACAGCTGCAGACAGGCTTTATAGGTGCAAAGCATTTACTGACAGCTTTGGTGGAAGGCTATCTCATTTCATTGACAATGTGAAAAGAAAAGTCCCTGTCATCCCTGACTGTCACAGGATTTAGTGCTTTTAGAAGCTTCAACAGCCTCTTAGCTTGTCTTTTTCCATTTGGAAAAGTGCATAGTGAAAGGTACTTTGCAATGAAAAGGCAAGGTGTATTCAGGCACTTCCTCTGTCAGTATGGGGGGTTGGGATGGCAGGAGACTTAAGTCAGTGTGTAAGGGAACTGACCTTAGCGGCGATTGCAAATGCAGTCACTAGAGCATGGTGCAACTCCCAAGGCTCAGGTTGACCTTTAGCCACAAACACACTTGATTTCTCGCTCCCTGTCTCCTTGAGGCACACATAAATGAGCTGCGCTGACTTTAGTGCATTCCAGGCAGCTCCTTCTCACAAGAGTGCATGGGAATCCTGCTTTTGTGACCCAGGAAGTGAGCATCAGAATGGTTTCCACAACAACCCTGCTTAGCAATGTGGAATCAAAAAGAAATAAAAAGGAGAGAGAAAGAGTGTTTTAATTTGTGAAAATTATATGTTCTCTCTCCGAGGAAGCAAGGGAGGCAGGGCAAATTATTGGATAAGAAAAAAATCAGTACAAAAATAAATCAAAGGCAGTATTACAAAATACAGCAGGTAAAGTTACAGCGGGATTCAGCGTTTCTTTCGCCTCCCCTGAGCCAATTGAGTTTTAACAGACACCTTTAAGTGTGCCGTGAGTTTAGTGGGGTGTAATTGAGAATGAACGGGGTAAAGTCAGATGAGAGGGGGCAATGCTTGGTTCATGCGATAAATCCCGCCTCTTGTGTTTGTGCGTGTTCCACGTTTGCGAATCAATCTGAATGAACAATACAATGTCATTAATGGGAAGACTAACCACTTTGTTACATCAAAATAAGACTTAAAATGGCATGAAAACATGATCTGTAGAAGTTTTTAGTCAGTAACAGCTTGGTGAAATTTAAAGAAAACTCTATCTGTGACCAATATTTACAGAGCTTTGATGACGATCCGAAAAATGAAAAAATAGTTAAAAGTTAGCTTTTAAAAAGAATAGCTGAACAAATTCACAAATAAAGTATGTTGTTTAAATTGTTACTGCCTTGAGTTATTATTTTGTAATAAATGTAAAATGCTTAAAAACAGTAACTTGATGAGATTTATACTTGGCTTTAAAGGGGTCATCGGATGCCCATTTTCCACAAGTTCATATGATTCTTTAGGGTCTTAATGAAAAGTCTATAATATACTTTGGTTAAAAATTCTCAATGGTTTTGTAAAACAACACCCTTTCTACCTTGCCAAAATCAACTCTACAAAAATCATCTCATTCTGGTTGAGGCTGCTTTAAATGCAAATGAGCTCTGCTCGCCCCGCCCCTCTCTACTCTCTGTGGAGAGACGAGCCTGTTTACTTTAACCGCATTTAGCCGCGTTTAGCCACTAAACTTGCTAACTAGCACATTATTAGGAAAGGCGATCACAAAGATTCATAAAAAAAACCTTATACTCACTTCTGCTGTAAGTGAAGCTGGATCATGAATGATTCGCGCGAACATAGACAGATATATGTAGATGGGGAGGCGCATTCCCTTCATAAACAAGCATAACCTACTGCATCTTCAGCTGCTCAGATGTTGGGAGTAAATGACGACCACTATGTTCATTATTACATCCAGCAACACAACACCTCAATCGCTCAATTGGAGATATTCTTGTCTAACTTACATCCCTGCTTCGGCATCGAAACAAAGAGGGCGGACTGTTACAGCTGATCTGAGGTAAAACGCTCATGTCAATCAACTATTGTGGTAGCGGCCTCTGTCGGTGTGATCCCACAACAACAGGCATCTGAGAATGGCTCGATTGAAAAAGGAAATATTATTTTTACAAATAAATTAAAAACCACTGCATGGATTTTTATCATTATAGGGTAGATTTGTACATACACTGCCAACACACATTAATGTTCAAACAACATGTAAAAGTGAACTTAGCATCCGATGACCCCTTTAAAGAGTAGATCATATGGTTTTTTAAAGAGTCCTAATATTTTGTTGGAGTCCACTACAAGTTTAAATGCAAACAGATTTTCTTAGAATATACATTTATACATAAGAGTCATTAGTCAGTGATTTCGAAAAGATTTGTTTGAGTCAGTTTTGAGCATAATGTCTGTAAACCCCTCCCTTCCATATGCCTACTCTGCTCTGATTGGTCAGCTGGTCAAGCCTGTCGTGATTGGCACAGAGAGGAGTACTTGAGCAGGTTAGCGAGCGCTACCATCTGTGTTGCCAAGTCCGCGGTTGTTTTTGATGTCCATGGGTTGAAGTAACCCCACTAACGTCATATTTAGCTCCTGGAATGCGTATTTACCATGGGAACCCAGACAAAAAGTGTGTAATTTACACCCCGAAACGCGATTTTTAACGGGATCCCCCTCGCTAGCTTTAAGTAGCAATTGGGCGGGTTTTGTTGTGACAACCTGGCAACCCTAGCATGCACCTTTACATAAAACAATATTATAGTGCTCCAATCCATTCTTAAAATAATGACATAAAAACATTTTGTTTAACACTTATGCAAGTTTAACATTAAAGTTTAGCTGCTTAACTGTAGACACTTAAAACAATAATGGTGGATACGTTAGCCGAGTTTGTACAATACAATATAGTTTGTAAACCAAGATATGTCTAAGTTACATTCTTCATTTTTAAACGAAGTAGTTAGAACAACGACAGTGTACATTAATCATCACATTCTTAGGAAATAGTGGGTTTCAGCCTAAATCACAAACTATTGATTGGTACTCTGTAATTTAAGAATCGCCTTAAAGAGTAGGTAAAGAAAGTAAAATTAGTGAAACACCTCATGTTATTCTAAAAAAAAAACTGGAAAATTAGGTCCTATTTTTTCTTCTATCCAATAACGATATCCACACACTTTCCATTTTGCTGTAAGCTGGTCCTTAATTTAGCCACAGACCGTCAGTGTTCAGCAGTGATTCCTAACAGGCAGGTTTGTCTGATGGAAGAAGAATGATGGTGGGCACCGTGGGCCCCTCGCTCTCCTCGGTGACCAAATAAGGACAGTCTGCAGACTCGGTGCTTATGGAGGAGACAGGGGGGCACAGTGTTGGCACAGCTCAGGCTGAGCGGAGCCTCCGGTCTCATTCATAACAAATCTGTCCATCAAAAGCCGATGTCATGCTTATTATGCTCTCGTGAGAGACAGGACATGCTGTGTTAGGACTGTAGTGACTACTAAATCTATATTAGCTGTGCCAAGAGAAACTTAAAGGCATACATCATTAGTGACATCGTCAGTTCTGTAATGTATCCACCTTATTTTTTTGTGTGAGTGGACGTGGCCATTTGTAAATTTTATGATTCTGGCTTTCGGTCTCATCCACATCCAGCTCGTTTTGCTGCTTGCTATTGCAAACTGGTGTGACTTACCATATTATTTTAATGTATTATCTTACTTATGAACACACTGGTTTGTAGTGCTAATAGTTTTACTGTTTACTGCACTTTGTTATTCTTCTCGTTATTTCCCTATAGCGGCTAATAAACTGGAAGTCTCGCCCATAGGCTTACTTACGCGTGTAAGTGCATAACGTGATGGGCGATTGTTCATGAAATGGAAACCCTATATTGATATTACATATACATTTCATTACTGTATATATAATTAAGTTATTGCTAATGTTTCTTTTTTATTTTAAGCTCATCATTTTTAATCAAATATCAAAAATCTATCTTCCGGTGAAACAACAGAGTGAAATATGCCAGACTTCTTAATCTTTTAGTCCGCTTAAACCCCAAACCTTTTTTTTTTAGTCAATCTCTGGCTTGCATTCAGACCTGCCTTTATCCAATCAAAAACTAGTGAACTGAACCAAGTCCCCTAATTTCTTTTTCTATTTCGACAATCCGTTTCACTCGGATGTGTCACAATAAAGAAGAAAAAAAATGTGTTGCTGCTTCCATCACCTGACTGACAGTTAATTATTTTATTTTATTTTATTTTGTATTATTATTTTATTTTATTTTATGATAACTTTACAATAAGGTGCCATTTGTTAACATTAGTTAGTTTATTAATACGAACAAACAATGAACAATGAACAATCTTTGTTAATGTTAGTTAATAAAAATACAGTCATTCGTTGTGTTCATGTTAATTCACAGCGCATTAACTAATGTTAAAAAACAACTTCAGATTTTAATAATTCAGTGTTCATTCTTAGTTCATGTTACCTAATGTAGGTAACTAATGTTAACTAATAAAACTTATTGTAAAGTGTTACCTATTTTATTTTATTTTATTTATTTCATTTTATTTTATTTTTTTATGGTTACACTTTACAATATTGTCATTTGTTAACATTAGTTAATGTATTAACTAACATGAGCAAACAATGAACTAACATTTATTACGCTATTTATACATCTTTGTTAATTCTAGTTAATAAAAATACAGTCATTAGTACAGTGCATAAACTAATGTTAAAAAACACTACTTCAGATTTTAATGCTTTGCTCATTCTTAGTTCATGTTAATTAATGTAGTTAACTAAGGTTAACCAATGAACCAATGATTTTTTTATTTTACTATTTTTATTTTATTTTATTTTATTTATAAATAAAATAAAATAATTTGATTTTAATAAAATAAAATATTATATTTTAATAAGCTAAAACATTTTTATTTTATTTTATTTGTTTTTATGATAACTTTACAATAAGGTGTCATTTGTTAACATTAGTTAATGTGTTAACTAACACAAACAAACAATGAACACTGCATTTATTACATTATTTATTAATCTTTGTTAATGTTAGTTAATAAAATTACAGTAGTTCATTGTTTGTTCATGTTAATTCACAGTGCATTAACTAATGTTAACTAACAACTTGTGATTTTAATAATTCATTAGTAAATGCTAAATTGACATTAACTAAGATTAATAAATGCTGTAGAATTGTATTGTTTATTCTTAGCTCATGTTAACTAACTAAATTTAACCAATGAACCTTATTGTAAAGTGCTCCCTATTTTATTATTTTATTTTATTTTATTTTATTGATTTTATTTTCCCAAAATATGCTGAATAGGAAGCAAAAAGAAACAGTGTCAGCGCTTATTGTGAATGAGTTTTTTTAATGAAATGATAAAAGTGTGCTTGCTCTGAAATTGTGTTCTACAGTATAATGAAATTAGTAGTTTAGTTTTCTTAACATATTGCTTTCAGCAACCAGCATATCATCAAAGAAAATGGGGGAAAAAATCATTTTAAGCTGTTTTTCAAAGCAGTGGGTAGTGCCTCTGCTTTACAAAGGGGGTTCGGGAAAAAGCATTAGACTGTGACCTAGAAAGGAGGACCTTGAGAAAACACTGGTGTTAACGAAACCCCTGCTCAGCAATCTTAACCTTCAGTTGTAGATTAACTGGGAGGTTTTCCTTGAACTCTTTGAAGTCGGTTTATTCAGCTGAAACGCAATCTCACCTCTAATACCTGAACTGCGGGCCGGATCTAGAACAATGGTAGGCCTTCCGTATGTTGGTTGAACATGACTTATCATATTGCACGTGTGTATTCGCATTAAAATCAAAGCATGCGGTGGTCGTTGTGGTGCGTGAGATTGCCTCTAAAATAGCCTTTGAAGGGTCCTTGCAGATAACGTAGAGTGAATGAACATGATTTTCTATAGCATATGAACTAGCCGTCTAATCTCTCCTACGCGCAAACAACTATACAAACCTCCAAGGAGACTACTGCAACCAAAGGTCTTTTTGAGTTGCACTGAGGAGAATGAGATTCATTTTGAGTTGCTACTTCCACATAGTTGCTGTATTTTGTCATTAGGAGGAACAAAGCCTCTAGATACAGATCGACATTTCACCTCACGTCTTTCTTCTAAGGTGAAGTGAATCCTGTTTGTTCGCCATGTGACAGGGAGCGAGCTTCGGCGCAGTCCAAAAATCTTTGTATTCTGCAAAATCTCGAATTCTCTTTCATCAAAAGCGCGTTGACGCAGCCAATTATTCTGCAAAATATCGGACTTTGAAGATGAGCCAGGTACTTCAGCTCACATCTGAATCTTCTGTCATTCTCGGTTAATTTCTTCGTTCTGACAGGGCTTCATGGAACTCATTTTCTTGCAGTCGGGTGCTTGTTACGTTTCATAAAACCACATCACTGGAAAGTGGCTTGTTGTTTTGTTGATCCATATTTGTCAAGGTTTGAAAGTGAAACATTAAAGGCAATAGACTTTTAAAGGGTATTTGTTGAGTTGTTTTACTTTTCTTTTGTAAATCTTCCTCATTGACCATGCTAGATTGATGTTTTTCTGAGAATTATAGGTGTGAAAGTATAAAAAAAAGGGGCTACTATAAAGTTTTACACACATGCACATTCTCGCCCTTTGCTTGAAAGGGAAATGGGGATCGTTGAACGTGACGGGTTTGCAGAGCATGACAACTGGACAGTGGAGGAAGGAGAGGAGGAGTGCTGGGTGGGTACGGCCTGTGTAGTGTTGCCAAAAGCAAACAAACCGCAGTCCACTGATAGCTCAGTACAAAGAAGACAGAACAGAACGGACCTATAGATTGAAGTCTCTCTCATTTTCTTTCCCACTTCCTCTCTATCTCTTATTCTCTCTTAACGTGCCAGCTGGACGGCACCGGACGAACGATTCATGCCAAATGCTGATTGGACAAGTCTGTCATACAGATCAAGCTTTCTCTTTGTTATACAAAGAATGTTTTTTTTATGAGTACAAGACTTGCCATTTTCTGTTGAAACAGGAAGGATGTTGGATGGAACATATCAATAAATAAACTATTCTTTATAATAAAATTAATTATGAAAAGTAACTAGTTTTAAATGTATCATGTCTCTGTATTCCCCACTTCAAAACAGTCAATTTCTCAGTTGTATTCTGTGATTAAAATCAATGTTGTATAATAGCAATGTCATCATTTTTGCAAATCTGCTGAATTAATAATAAACCCATGAATTATTTTTAATGTATAGTTATTTAGTATATTTAATTTTTAATTTAAAGTGTTAAAATTATGTATATATAGTTTTATATATTACATAAATAATAATAATTATATAATATAAATTAGTATTAGTCGTTATAATTTTAAATTTAAAAACATATATATTAAGAATATATAAATGTAAGAATATATATATATATATATATATATTTATTTATTTATTTATATATTAATAATTATGTAAATAATACCAATAATAATTATGATCATAGTGATTATTTATTATTATTATTATTATTATTATTATTCAATAATGTCTGCACGAAATGGTTATTGTACATGCTATTAATAATTATATAATTAATAATAATAATTATTATTATTACTGGCATTCTAATTTTAATTTTATTGAATTTTACAAATATTATTAATTAAATAATGAATAATTACTTACACATGCACACATGCACATGCAATAATAATATACTACTACTACTACTAATATATTCTTATTATTCTTATTATTATTACTGTTATTATTATATAATGTGTGCATGAAATGATAATTGTATCTGAATTATAAATGCTAATTTATCAAAGATTGACATGTTATTAATATGATTAATAATAATAATTATTATTAGACATTCAAATTTTATTTTTAAAAATATTATTAAATAAAATTAATAATTACACACACACTTAGTTATTAGTAATAATAATAATTATAATAATAATGTTATTGTTATTAATTATTATATAATTAATAATAATAATTATTAGACATTCATATTATATATTTATAAAATATTGTTAAATATTATTTTGTTATACTATTAATAAAATAAATATAAATGTAGTTATTTTGTACAATAATTGTGGCCCACATTCTGTGCAGAAAATGGTTACAAAAACTTACAGAAAAGGTCAAAAAGCCACAAAATTCCAATTTTGCTTTTATTAAACCATATCCTGTATTTACATAATTGTGCCTAAATGATAAATATTTAATTTAACATAGATTGTGTACTGTAGACATACTGCATTTTATATGTGTATATATGTATATGTAGTTATTTTGTATAACAGTTGTGTTCCACATTTTGTGCATAAAATGGTTTCGAAAGCTTACCGACAAGGTCAAAAAGCCACAAAATTCCAATTTTGCTTTTATTAAACCATATCCTGTATTTACATAATGGTATCTGAATTCTGAATATTTAATTTAGCATAGATGGACTAGACATATTGCATTTTTCTTTTATTTGCATCCCAACATGGGAAAGAAAGCCATATTTGTGTGTGTGTGTTTGATGTCTGTGTGTGTGGCTGTCTATGTGTGCAGATTGTAACTGGTAGGGATGCCCTCCAGGAGCGAGCCCTCACTTTGAATCCCACTTCAAACACTGACGATAAAACAGACGAACACAGATAGAAAGCAGACAAACCTTTTTTATTTTAATTAGAAAAGAAGCAATTAGACCTACGCTTCCCCTCACCACTGCATCAGAGATTTTGACTGATATCACACTGTTCTTGTTGAGATGAATAAGGTACCCCGTATGAATTGGAGGAGTCAGCTCCATTAAACCTCAGTGGGCCATATTAATGCTGTTACTTCAAAGAGAAAGCCTTTGCATACTTCTAACAAATATGGATAGAGTCAAGTCTAACTTTTGTACATTTTTACCTGGATTGATACAATCAGTACACAGCAAACAATTCTATCTAAATTATTACTGCACCTTTGATAATAATATTTACCTGGTTGTTTGTTCAATACATTTTATCTGTTTTCTCTACAGGGGGCAACAAGCTAAAAAAACAACATTTCCGACTAAACTGGGCCTGGATCTCCCTGGAGAAAGAGTACTACCAAGTGGATGAGGAGACCAAGTTTCTGGAGGTGGTCTTGAGACGCAGAGGTTACCTTGGCGAGACTTCATTTGTTAGTAAGTGATGTTAAGAGAGTACTTAATTTCCCATCATGCTCTTCCGATAAGATTTTATCAAGGAGAAAAGCCTCTCTGTAGTGTTAAATAACTGTGACCTCTAATTCGCTGATTGGATAACATCACTGTTTTGGGCTCTCTGAACTTCTATTGATGTTGCTCCTCATGTCATCAGATTTGGTTGCTTGATTTGCGTCAAGACTTCTGCCTACATCCACAAGTATAATACTAGTTTTTATGACTCATTACAGTGAAAACATGATTTTAAAATCAGCAGCCCACATATCAGTCAATTGCAAGTTGAATTTCCACCGTCAGCAGGAAAAACTTTCAATTCCTGGAGAGAAGGTCTTAGATCAAAGTTAAGCTATTGCATTACCATATGTACATAAAAAGAGCTTAATTAATGCAAGAAAACAACGATGTAATGAATTTCTGTTTTGTTGATGAGATATACTTGTCTTTTATGCAGCATATGGACCATAGCTTTACATTACTTTTTATAGTAAGTAGTAAAAACCCTTCAGACAATTACATAATCAGAGTCTTTTCTGGCTTGAGAGGAAGCCAAGATTACTCTGTACGGTAAAGGCACTGGTATACAATTACCTACACAATGTATGCTTAATGTTTATATCACTTCTAGCACTCCAGGGTCTCTTTCTTTATTTTGAAATCATTTACTGCTTGACTGTACTCTACCATATTAAAATGTTTGGAGTCAGAAAAGATTTTTTATTTTATTTTATTTTATTATTTTAAGTATTTTTATTCAGCAAGGATCCATTATGGAAGTAACGGAAGCCCGTTTCCCACACTGAAAATAAAAAATGTATTGCAACTTTTATCTCACAATTAATTGTGAGATATAGACTTGCAAATGCAAGTTATAAAGTCAGACTTGCAAGATATAAACCCACAATTCTGACGCGATATAAACTCACAATTGTGAGAAATGAAGTCAGAATTGTCAGATAAATATTCGCTGTTCTGACTTTTTCTCGGAAATGCGCATTTGTATCTTCTAATTCTGACTTTTTCTCGCAATTGTGAGATATGAACTTGCAATTTCAAGTTATAAAGAACTGGAGAAATAAGATATAACCTCAAAATTGCGAGAAATTAAGTCGGAATTGTGAGATGAACAGAGTTATAAAGTCTAGTTTTGAGGGGAAAAAAGACTGATATGCTTTTTAGAATTGCGAGTGTATATCTCACAGTTATGACTTAATAACTCGCAATTGCGTGTTATAAAGCCAGTATTGTGAGATAGAAGCTTGCAATTCGGAAAAAAAGTCAATTGCGAGATATAAACTCACAATTCGAAGACAAAAATTACAACTGTAAGATATAAACTTGCAATTTTGAGGGAAAAAGTCACAATTACAAGATAAAAACTTGCAGTTCTAAGGAAAAAAGTCAATTTTAAGATATAAACTTGCAATTTTGAGAAAAAAGTTACAATTGATATAAACTTGCAATTTTTTTAAAGAATTTTTTTTGGCATTTTTGCCTTTATTATGACAGGACAGATCAGAAGTGACAGCAAGCGAAGTGGGAGAGAGAGATGGGGGCAGGATCGAGAAAGGGTCCTCAAATCGGGACTTGAACACGAGACGGAGCACAATGCCGCTGTATGTAGACAATAAACTTGCAATTTTGAGGAAAAAAGTCACAATATCAAAATATAAACTTGCAATTCAAGCCAAGTCAATTCACCATTATTTATATACCACTTTTAACAATACACAATTGTGACAAACCGGCTGTACAATATTAAATAGAAAATAGTGCATCAATAATGCAAAAGGGCAAGAGTAAACACTCAATTTTCAGGTAAAGGCAGTTCATCATTGGATTCAATGATGTCATCATCTAGCTCAGTACAATTCTCAAAAAAAGTCAATTGTGAGATCTAAACTTGCAATTCTGAGAAAAATGTCACAATTGCGAGATATACATTTTTTATTCAGTGGCGGAAATGGGCTTCCGTATTAAATTGATCAAAAGTCACAGTAACAACATTTACATTGTTACAGAAGATTTATATTTCAAATAAATGTTGTTCATTTGAACTATTCATCACAAAATCCTGAAAACAGTGTCATAGTTTCTGCAAAAACGTTAAGCAGCACTCCAAGCTGCCGTTCACATATCACGTCTTTTGCGCGCTTGAGTTCATTATTTGAAATGTAGGCGCGCGCCAGCTCCGCTCATAACGGAAACGACGCGGTGTGACAAGCTTGGTTTTTCCAGGCGCGTCCGCACTGCATCGAGATAAAAACATCTCAACTTTTCAGAATGCCTCAAGCGCACCGCGGGTCGTGTGACTAGAAGCAACCAATTAGCTTCATCCTTTCCCATAACAACATTGAAATCTCAGCCAAGAAGAAGGAACAGCTGATCATAGCTGTACAGGGATAGCATATTTAAATACATTTAGTAGCAGAGCTACAGCAAGCGATTTTTAGTGCTGGAAATCCATTTGTCCTTTGCTGAAACTTTCATGTCTTCACTGAGAGCTCAGGTCGTGGTTGCTTATCAACGGCAGACGCCACGGGAGCGCAAGCTACACAGCGCTTTGGAAAGAAAGAGAAAGCGGCGCGCCTAGCGTTTTCCACGCGTTTTTAGGCGCGACATGTGAATGGCACCTAATATTAACAGCAACTAATATTTAATTATAATAATATGTCACTGCTCACATCTTTTTTTGTTTGTGTTTATCATATTTTTATTAAATCAATTCAATAAGTTGCATTTTGTTAAAAATGTTAAATAAATAAATAAATAAATAATAAAAATCTTACTGATAGGGCTGTCAAACGGTACCGGGTAGAGGTCTTCACGGAGGACCCGGGACCCGTACGGGTTCGGGTCTATATTTTAAATGGTCAGCCGGGTCCGGGTCGGGTCCCAATCTATTACCTCGGGTCCCGGGTCTGTTTAACATTTGTGTGTAATACCCGAATCGATCGGAGAACACAGCACCCGCCAGTGATCAGTGTCGGTCAGCACTTTGCGTGTGTTTTGTAACTTGCAACTTGTAAAATTAGGATAAGAAAAGTGTAAGCGGGAAATAAGGTGGGAGAAAAAAAACACATGCGTGACGCGAAGTTAACGCTAGTACTGCAAGCCGACGGTATCAAGCTGTCTCATGTGAATTCCTCCTTTAAGCTTCATAAGATTAACTAGGTGGAGCTTTAAGCTTATGTTTTGTATTGTTTTCTTTTACTGAAGAAGAGACGCACCTGTTATTGAACACGCACGGTGGTACATTGCAGTCGGCTTTGTGTATACCCACTTCTAAATCCACTCTGATGCGCATCATTCAGTAGTGTCTTGCATTAGCCAAAATCATGACAGTCGACCACATAATATCTTATCCATTTGCACGTGAATAAATGCAAATACTCAGTAAAAGCAAGACCGTGGCGCCGGCTTTCTTTGAAATATGATTGCGCCCGCGCCCGCTTCGTCCTGCTTCGTGACAGAAATGCCGCCTGGCTGCGCGAGAGCATGTAACTCAATAATTGTCAATCGATTAATTGTTGATTACTAATTTGAATCAGTACATTACAACGAAAACAATACCTTAAATAAATTAAATAGTTCTTACTTCTCCAGACACCACTACACCACTGCGCACGCGGTAAAGTGTAACGCACTTCTTGTTCTGTGCGCTTTTTGAAAAAATACAAATAAAAATAAAAATGCTCCAAGCTGGAATAATAAATAAATTAAAAAGGTTCATTCACTCGGCAAGAGAGAGGAACAGCCTAACATGGACGAAAATGTTAGTGTCAAGGAGGATTGATTGCAGTCAGGGCTGCTAGGTAAGCCAAAAAGTGTTTTTCGCAAATTGTTTATTGACTTGTTAGCAGTTTGCTGTGTAATATGTGCCGACCGGGTGCAGTCGGGTCTCTGTTTTCCCAGCCGGGTTCGGGTCCAATTTACGAATAACGGTCGGGTCTGCGTCCGGTCCGGGTAGTAAATTTAAGGCATTTCTCGGGTCTGCACGGGTTCGGGTCCCACTTTCAAATTAAATACGGTCGTGAAGACCTCTAGTACCGGGTTCGGTACTTTCGGTTTTACAAACGTCCTTTTCCTGCTCACATTTGAGCGCTGTTGAGCAGATTTTTAAACATCGCTGATTGGCCATAGTGTTCAGGCGCTCAACAGACATGACTGTGATTGGATACAATGATAAGCGCTTCACGCTCCTCACCGAGCGCTCACAAAATAAGCACAACGGGAGCGTTTAAAAGCCGCGTCTGTCAGGGAATCCGTCTATATGCAGATGTATTAGGGATCCGCTGACACATGTGGCTTTCAAACGCTCCCGTTGTGCTTATTTGTGAGCGCTCGATGAGGAGCCTGAAGCGCTTATCATTGTAGCCAATCACAGTCATGTCTGTTGAGCGCGTGAACACAATATGGCCAATCAGCGATGTTTTTAAATCGGCTCAACAGCGCTCAAATGTGAGCGGGAAATGGACGTTTTTAAAATTTCAGTACCGAAAGTACCGAACCCGGTACCGTTTGACAGCCGTAATTACCAACCCCAAAACTTTGAATGGTAATACAGAAAAACATGGTTGACAAATATGTGTAGCCTACCTCAAATTCAAGAATTCTTGAAGAACAGCAAAATTTCATGAAAATGCCTCAGATAGTTAAAATATTACAGCGCGCAAAAAAAAAAAAACTAGAATAATTTAGGAACTAGTTTAGTATTAGTTTAATTAATGCTTAGGATTAATGCTTAATTCATGCATACATTTCCCTCATTCAGGTCAAAACACCCCTGAAAGTCATTTCTAAAGGGAAATGTTACTCCTTAATGAAACATTTCAGATTCTGGAATGAATGTTTATTAGATTTTATTCTAAATCAGTTCCTGTAGCCTAACTTGGTAAAGCATGATGCTGGAAACTCCTAAGTAAAGAGAGTTTTCCATTTGCATGAGCTACAAACTAGCATGGAAGACTGTAAAAACGAGGGTTACACTGTCAGGATCACACTGAGAGTCCTCCACAAGCTCTGATGAAACAGATGAATATTCCATCCACATGCTGAGCTTGACCACCATTCGTCAACTCACCTCGGTTCCGGTCCAGGGCCTCTCGATAAGACGAGCTGCTGGCCCGCTGTTCATCTGCCACTCGCTGGGCCTGGATCAGAGACCTTCTTGTATTGAAGTGGGAAGATGAGGAAGTCTTTGAAATGATGATTTTCATTCAATTATTATTTTGATTTTTCACATTCTCCCTAAGTTTCTCTTCAAGGACTGATGTTCTTTGAATAATTGCATTTTATGCAGGCACATGCGCAGGCAGGACATGACAGGACCCCCCTCCTTTTTTGTGATGTACCTTAATATCAAAGCGCTTCTTTCTAAATTTGCTTCAAAGAAGGCAGTTTTTTTCTTTGGCAACACAATTTCCCTTCCCTTGCCAAAGCTCTTCACTGTGTTTCCTGCCGATCTGGTTTTTCCCCTAAAATTATTCTTGTCTTCAAGTTATTTATTTGTTTATGGGTTATATTAATATCTCATTATATGTTAGTGACCTTTGAGATTTCTGTGGTGAGAAGGAAGTGTTGAAGTCACTAGCTGACAATGCCCACCTGGCACACCTGCTATGAAGCTGCTGGCACCCTACAAACCTTTGTCAACCCGAGTGGACAGAGATCCAGCAGCGGGACTTGCCAGTCTAGGAAGAGCATCTGATCTTTTGAGGGATGTGGAAGGACTAGACTTTATAGTTTTGACTTTATTCTCTTTCCAAAGAACAGCACACCGCGCTCTTTGAAGCTTTTATTACAGAATGGTTGCGTCACACACACTGCAACGTCTCTACATTGGCTGTTAGCAAAGCTCTTCTGTGATTTATAGAAACACAGACGAGGTGATATAAACAAGAGTTTTGTCAGTCCCTTGACAGTGGTTTTCATTTGCTAGCACACTTACTGTATATAGCAGTGTGTCAAAAAGACACTAACAATGTTTTTGTCAATGTACATCTGTAAAACGTTACGTTCTTTTCACTTCAAAGCACTAGAATAGATATATTTATTTATTTAATGTATTTTTTTTATTGAGTTTGTTTGTCTAGTTCCAGTGCAAAAACAGTCTTAGTTTAGATGTCTTCACTGCAGCAGTTTGTCTTTTTTATTTTATTAATTTATCTTTTTTGTTTGTTTTATAATTTCAATATGAAAACAATCATAGCTGGAAAACTACATACTGTACATGATTTGCATGAATTGTAAACATTTAATTCATAAATATCATGAAAAAACACATAATTACAGTTTTTTTTAAAAGAAGAATTAATGTATTACAAAGTAATTCATTAGGCTCTGTTTTCTTCATTTGCTGATGTTTGCGGCAGTTTGTATAGGTTCCAATACCAAACATTTTATTTTATTTTATTTTATTTTTATTTTTTATTTGTTGAACAAGTCTCTGTTTTCTTCATTTGCTGACATTTGCAGTAGTTTGTTCATTTGTATAGTTCCAGTAACAAACTTTTTATTTTATTTTATTTTATTTTTTATTTTATTGTTCATATTTTTGAACAAGAATTCATGTATTACAAACTAATACTTATTACAAACTATTAGTTCCAGTAACAAACCTTTTTATTTTATTGTATTTTTAATAGTTCCAGTAACAAACATTTTATTTTATTTTATTTTATTTTATTTTATTGTTCATATTTTTGTATACATTACAGATACTAATACATTAGGCTGTTTTCTCTGTTGCTGACACTTGCAGCAGTTTGTTTATTTGTACAGTTGTAATACCAAATATTTTATTTTATTATTTTTTGGTATTTTTTTATACTTCCAGTATGAAAACAATCATAGCTAAAAGACAAAAAATGCACTATACAGATTTGCATGAATTGTAAACATTTCATTCCTAAATATCATGAATGAAATGACACAGTTCAATCACTGTTTTTATTTTATTTTATTTTATTTGAACAAGAATTAATGTATTACAAAGTAAGCTCTGTTTTCTCTGTAATCTAGTGCTTAACCACTGTTATAAAGACTTTCATTTGCTTGCTTTTCTCAGCTTTATTTAACATTTATTTACGCTTTCATTCTTAAGGTATCGGTACCAAAGATGGTACAGCTGAAAAGGACAAAGATTTCCGAGGGAAGGCCCAGAAACAAGTCCAGTTCAACCCAGGCCAGACCACTGCTACCTGGAAAGTGCGTATCTTGTCGGACGGCCTGTATGAACAGTCCGAGACCTTCCAGATCGTCCTGTCAGAGCCTGTTATGGGAGCACTGGAGTTCCCAGAAGCAGCAACGGTGGAAATTGTTGACCCCGGAGATGGTGAGCTCACAAAAAAACATGAAAACATAGTATCCAGGTACTGGGAATGGGTTAGGGTAGCAACAAAGATCAGTAGGGGGGTTCAAAAGCCAGCATTTTTCAAACAAACGTCAACTCTATGTAAACAAATTCAGACTTCAACCAATCATTAGAAATGTTGATTTAACACAAAATATATTTAGAATATAAATTTCTGTGGTTGATTTACTAACAATGCGCAAATTAAAGAACACAGACGCAACATCTATTTACATTTCGACCAACGCAATATAACAAGCGCAGTGCAAATTAGTGTAGCCGCAAATAAAGAATAAAGAAATAAAGAAGCCACAGTACGTTGATAGGAACTGGAGGCCAAAAAATTAAGGTTTGCAAGAAGTTTTTATAGACACAACATTGCATGACTCTTAGTTGAGGGTTCCAAGTTGTCTTTTATTTCCTGAAGCAAATTAAAAATAACATGGCTTGGCAAACGATATGTTCAAATAATGTGTTCTTCTGGCATTCAAAATAAATTAATACATGTGGAAAAAGTCCTCCGGTACCTCCTCCTAGCAAAAATAATTGCAGCCATTTCAAGTGCAAAAAAGACTTTTTTGGGGCGTTAAATAATGGCTCAAATACCAGTAATTTGACAATTGTCCGAATTACAAGATATAAACTCACAGTTCTGACTTTTTTTTCTCAGAATTGCAAGTTTATACAGTATTTCGCAATTCTAAAACATGCAGTTGGAAGTTATTAAGTCAGAATTGTGAAATATAAACTTGCAATTCTGAGAACATCAGTCTTTTTCCTCCCCCAGAATTGGACATTGTACCTCACAATTTCGAGTTTATATCTCACAATTCTGAGAAGACAGAATTGCGAGAGAAAAGTAATAATTGCGAGATACAAACTTGCATTTGCAAGATGTAAAATTGCAATGATCTTTTTTGTTTTTTTATTCAGTGGCGGAAACGGGCTTCCATATTGTGGACTTTAATATCAGTCAAATATCTGAACTCACAACTCAAATGACAAATATTAAAGTCAACATGAAATGTCATTTTACTACTTCTGTGAGCTAAATTATTTCTAGCTGAAAAAGATGAAAAAATGTAGGACGGGACTTGATTTTATCAATTAGGAATTAATTGGATTTTGAAAAAGTGGCTGGAGAGGCTGGGTTAAAAAATAAAAGTCATTGGCAGTGTCAGCCAAAAAGGAAAGCTGTTTTTTTTTTTTTTTTGGAAATAACTTGCAGTGATGAAACTTAGATAGCATGTATTTAGACAGTAAAGTAGGTCAATTTTTTGTTACTCCAAGAGTAGATCAATAAAATGAGCAGCATTGCATTTTATATTTCATATATTGAAAGAGTGTGCCTTGTAGGCAATGTAATAATTTGTGTATGAGACAAATAGCCCGACCAAGCAAAGGTAAGCCAAAAAATGTGGAGAAGGAGTGTCGGTGTGGGTGGACATCACAGCTGTCACCCTTCTGTACATTGTAATCATAGCATAATATCTCCAGAACATGTGAATAACATCCTGGTGCCTCCTCATCAAAACAGAGCAGCCAAGCCTCTGAAGTTGTGACGGGATCTACGGCTGATTTAGCACGAGCAGTTCCTTTGTTCTCTGATCTGACTGAATGAGCACTTTCTTCACAGATCTTACACTTACACTGCTTAAGATGGCAAAACTCACACATCTTGTTATATAGAACTTATATATAACTTTGCTCCAAAAAAAAGACTTCAAGCCACATACATCAAAGATCTATTTCGATCTTCTCAATCTTTTTTTTTTTCAGTGCTTATTTAAGAGGATAACATTACATAGTCTATTTGAGCTGGAGTGGAGCGATCGATGGAGAAGCACATAACATTGCAGTCACTGTGGCCTCATATGACATTTATCAGTTACAGAGATAAGGCTGTGTTGTTCCTTTGCACAAAGACATAAAAAACAACTTAATGCCACAGTCTGAAAGGTTAAATCTCATTTAATTATCTTCTGCCTCTAAGGGCATAGAAAGCTTCATGCAGATTCGATCAAGGCATATAATTGAGTTTTTTCTGAAAGAAAACCCACAAAGCTGTGTGTCCATAGAGAGCTGCTCAGCCATACATTGTCTCAATAGTGGCTAAAAAAATCAAGTCTTACATGGATAAAAAGGATTCATTTTTCTGAAATGGTGACTGTGAAGTTGGCTCATAAATAGTGTCACAAATACTATTAACTTCCCATCTTTAGTGTTTTCTACTAGGGTTTATGTGATTCCCATCCCACCTGATAAGGGTTTTCATATCTTTCCCACTACAACGCATCAATGGTTGAGGTTTTCTTATCATGAAGCTTGGGTCTGTCAAATTACTATACAGTTCTGAACCTTTTGACAGCAACGCAGAGAGATCAATCCCACATTAAAACACAGTAACAGAACCTAAGTTGAACATGCATTTTTAAAAGGTTAGAAACTTTGAGGACTGAAATGTCAAGCTCTGACAGAACTTTAGATCTGAAGCGCAGCCGAATCCACCTGGACTTCTCACACAATAATGATTTCACTTACTCTCTCCTGTCTTTGTCTATAAAGTTTTATTTTATATGCATTTATACTAAGTGTGATGGTTGCTTTTTGCCCTAGAATCCACAGTGTTCATCCCCTTGGCTACATACTCGATTGAGGAGGATGTTGGAGAGCTTCTGATTCCTGTGAGAAGATCTGGAGATGTCAGTCAAGAGCTCATGGTTGTCTGCTTCACCCAACAAGGTGAGTTATAATAGAAACTTAAAGGATTATTTCAGATCCAGAATGAAAATTTCCTGATAATTTACTCACCCCCATGTTATCCAAGATGTTCATGTCTTTCATTCTTCAGCCGAAAAGAAATTAAGGTTTTTTGAGTTAACATTACAGAATTTTTCTCCATATAGTGGCCAATGAGTTGCAAAAGTTCCAAATTGCAGTTTCAATGCAGCTTCAAAGGGTTCTACACGATCTGGAATAAGGGTTTTATCTAGCAAAAACACTGGTCATTTTCTAAGAAAAATACAAATTTATATATTTTTAAACCACAAATGCTCCTCTTGCACTAGCTTAACTTCACACATTACGCATTCACCGATAGGTGGAAGTACCGACCAGAGGTCGTGTTAACCGAAAATTGTCCGTCATTGACGGAAAAAATCTGAAGGCCGTCCGTCACTTTGACAGATTACACTGAGGGTGATCTATTGTAACTTGTAACTGTAATTCCCACCCCTGTCCATTTGATGGCAAGTGCGCTCCAGAACAAAAACGAAACTATCACGAATGTTTTCCTATGCGTTTGACTACGCACAGGTGAGTACAGAAACTACACTATCTATCACACCGCATTAAAGAGCACCAAAACAGTATTTATTGCTTGGATTTCCTAATTAAAATGGACAGACTTTGAAATCTGAGATTTTGTTACGTGTCAGAAGTAGCACAAATGAGAATCTATTAAATTGATATAATCTATTAAAATCGAGAAATCGTTTTGTTTTTTGTTTACCCAACCCTAGCATAATTTGTTGTTTTTAAACACTGTGCTGTCATCTTGTAGGTTCATGATTAAAAATTAAAATGTGAACAAAAATAAATGCAATTTAATGTGTTTTTATAATTAAAATATGAAAATTAAAATGACGGGTAATAATAGATTATGACGGAATTTTTACGAAAATGACGGACAATGTTATAGTCTACCGCAATCTCTGGTATCAACCCAGTGTTTACAAAGCGAACATGCAAAGAAAACCAAACGGCCTTTACAAAAAAAGGTAAAACAATGATGTCGGATGATGTTGGAGGAAATTTGAAAGTTGGAGGAAAAATTTTTTATTTTTTTGCCCTACCCTAACTTTTTAAACCGAAGTACACAGAAGAAAAACTTACCACGCATGACTTTTCCAACGTGATGTGTGAAGTCGCACATGTGCATTGCAGAGCTAATTTAACCAATAATGATTAAAAAGTATAGAATTTTTAATTTTTTAAAGAAAATGACCATTCATTTGGCTAGATAAGATACTTAGTCCTCGGCTAGGATTGTGTAGAGCTCTTTACAAATTGCAAATAAGACTTTCAACCTGTTGGCCGCTATTGAAGTCCATTATATGGAGAAAAATCCTGGAATGTTTTCCTGGAACGTAATTTCTTTTCAACTGAAGAAAGAAATGCATGAACATCTTAGATGACATGGGTGTGAGTAAAATATCAGGAAATTTTTATCCGGGAAGTGAACTTCTCCTTTAACTTAAGGGTATTTCCATTTCTTACTAACCACATCAAACTTCATGAATTTAAAGTTTCAAGCTCATCAGATTTCTTCAACTACATTTTTGAAGTGCCTTTTATCCCTGACTAAACCTGTGAGATTCAATTTGAATGCTCCAAACTTCCTGTAATCTTCCCTTTATCCTCATCCGTTCAGGTACAGCCAAGGGCACGGTTCCCACCACGGTACTTTCCTATTCTGACTACATTTCTCGACCCGAGGAACACCACAGCGTGCTGCGTTTCGATAAGGGCGAGACGGAGAAGCACTGCCGCGTGGTCGTCATCGATGACTCACTCTATGAGCCGGAGGAAAGCTTTAATGTCACCCTCAGCATGCCTATGGGCGGCCGTCTGGGTCAGGAGTTCCCCACCACCAGGG
This sequence comes from Labeo catla, assembly GCA_012976165.1. Taxonomy (NCBI): domain Eukaryota; kingdom Metazoa; phylum Chordata; class Actinopteri; order Cypriniformes; family Cyprinidae; genus Labeo; species Labeo catla. The sequence goes on along the minus strand of VONZ01000500.1, from coordinate 363,781 downwards.
TCACCATCCTGCCTGATGCAGATGATGGTAAGATGCTTCAGTGTGTTGGGTGTGTTCGACTTGTTTGGTACGCTAAGTTTTGTAATGTTTCACCAAGAGAGCAAGTGAAGTTTGAGTTTGATGATTAGAGGCTTTAAAAAAAATCTGGGAAATTATCCAGTGGGATTCAGTTCTGCTGTGCATAGTAGAAAATATAATTGCAAGAGTTTGTAACAGTTGCAGGACTTTTTGAGTGGGATTTAACTTAATCGGTAGTGTTTTCCAGCTGTTTAAGTAATGCACACCGAAGACTAGAGTATTCTTAATCTAAAGATATTTATGAGCTCTCTAAAGTTTTTTTAGGGAGGTAATCTTATAAAACAAACTATTCTTTTAAATCTTTGGGGCACTTGCAGGGTAAGAGATGGTTAAAAGCATTTTTTTTGACAGGTGCTTCCATTCGAGGCAGCAGTCTGGGAAGCTGTCGGAGGCTTTGTTTTAACACGGTCCCGTAGCGATCTAGCTCAGAAATTTGAAGGCAAGATCACACTGAATGTTTAATCTAAATTCATAGGATTTATTGAACACCACAGCAAACCTTGAAATGATTTTCCAGACATAATTCATGAAGTATGAAAGCAAAGAATGGTGGAGTCTCACCTTAAAGTGGGGAGAATGGATTATTTTGTCTGTAGAGAGATAGTTATTATTCCAATATGGTGTGTTTGGATTTCTTTCTGTCTTTTTGTGCCTGAAAGAATCACCTGTCTGAACCTTTCAGAGTGAAGTTTAGCTTGAAAAAAATGATTTTGGGGAAATTTTAATTAGCAGTATTAGTGCCTAAGCACGGTGGTGTGAGGTCTAAACATGCTCGAAAACTCACAAAACATAAGTGGCGAAAATTTACATCTAATATAGGTTTCAGAATTAGGTGTGGTAAAATGACTCAATAGCGCCACCTATCTTGAGTTTTCATTGAAAGGTGTGAAAAATTTCGATGTTTTGCCATGAAACAGGAAGTTGGCATTAAATGTCTGATCTGCCCCAAACTTCAGATGTTTGATAAGAGTACTGTCCTGAACACATACCCATGCCCATATTCAGTTGTAGTCATAGCGCCACCTGCTGGCGACAGGAAGTGGCATATTTTACATTGTAACCAACTCCTCCTAGAGATTTAATGACATCAACATTTTGTTTGGTCAGTCTAGTCTAAAGGCCTTTGCGATGTTAAATTGTTCATGGCGGACTGACAAATTTTTTGTTCAGGCCAGGACTCTTATCAAACATGTTAAGTTTGGGGCATATCAGGCATTGTATGAGTTATAACAACTTACTGTTTTTGTTGGGAAACATCGAAATTTGTCAGGCTGCCACGGACACACCCCTCAGTGAAAACTCAAGATAGGAGGCGCTATTGAGCCATTTTGCCACACCCAGTTCTGAAAACTATACCAGACTTAAACTTTTGCCACTTCTTGCGTGTATGCAAGTTTTCGAGCATGTTTAGGCCCTCAAAACTGTGATACATTTTAGAGTATAATAATAATAATAATAATAATAATAATAAATGGAGCAATTCCAATAGAGTCCTCGAGGCTTGGGCCCTAACAATCAGTGGTTTATGAAAAATTAAATTGAATTAAATTTTTATATATATAAAAAGTGGTAATTAAAGCAAAAATTGCACCATGGAGCTTGGGCCCTAATAATCAACGGTTCCTAAAAAAAAAAAAAGAAATGTAATTACGTGTTTATATATATAAAAATTGATAATTAAATAAAGCTTTTACCATTTTAGGCCAAGTAAAATGTATTTAATTTTATGCATAATAAAATTAAAATTCTTCTAATTAAATTAGAAGAAATTTTAGAAAATCTTCTAATAAAATTAAAACAATCTACTCACCTGCATGTTGCTCAAAATGTGCATTTATCAAATTTAATAAAATTCACTGACTTTTAAAATAATACAAAATCCATAAAATAGCTAAGTGTGAAAATAAAATTAATATGGGGTTCAAGTGACATGATAAAGATTACATGATTATATGATTTTGTTTTTTAAACCTATCCCTTAAGAAAATCAAATCATTCATGACCTGATTAGAAGAATCCAAACCATTTTCTGAGTTAATCTTTACAGAAACTAGTAGTTTTTAATGACAGAAACATAACATAACAGATCCGGTCATGTACATTTTATGTTTAAGGTTTGATTTTATCTAATATGACTTTAAGTATGCATCAAAAACAGGGCTATCCATTGTGAAGCTGAAAGCTGTCCTCAGGCGTGTACATGTCTACGGGTGCACATGTGCATCTGTGCCCCAGAAAGCACCTTATCGCTCATCTCCAGGCGTAGTTACAGGTGCTGTTCTCTATCATATCTCCCCACGGTGCCTCTTTGTTCAGCGACACCTCCGGGCCTCCCCTCCCCTCCCCTCACAGCTGCCCGGCTATCTCCTGAGACCGATGCTTATCCTGAACAGACAGGGTAGACTGGAAGTAAAAGATCCAACAAAACCACAGATTTTTTAATTTCTACCTACATGGAACTCAGATTCTGCTGGGAAGCAGGAGCCCTCGAATTTGTGGGAGGCCTGAAATCTATTTGCATTTACACACGCACACACAAGCCAGAAGAAGAATCTTCGGCGAATTCAATTTATTCAGTTTGCTTTTGATGTGTAACAGCGTTTGAAGTAATTTGGTTTTATACACGTAAATCTTTCATTAAAAATCTCATGGAAAACAAAATGTCGGGGAAATCAGATGATGGACAGCCTATGGATTGAAGCTGTCCTATCTCTGGGCAATTGAATAATGGATAGATTGCATTTATTGCTATTTATGGCAGCATTTTATGGTGGTAAGTGTCCTTCTTTTTAGAGGACAGAGGTTACATGCCTGAAATTCCCAGCAGTTGGGTGCTGCGATGTAATTTAAAACTTTGCGTGTCGAATCGCTGTGTTTGAGACTCTAGAGTCAGGTCTGGAGGCGTCAGCACAACTGTGGTGCCACATTGATGTCTCTGTCAAGATTTTTATGAGGGTGGACTTCATGGAATCTTTTCGGGTCTGTAACCCTGTCCAGAATGTCATCAAGCCATTCCAAATGTCAGGAAAGTGAAACACTGACAGGAAGCATTTGGAGATCAAGTGGCTGAAATAGTAATGGTCTCATTCATGATCCCGTTTACTGACTTTTAGGATAGAGAGAGAGATAGCTAGATAGATAGATAGATAGATAGAGGTGCATCTCCATACATTAGAATGTCGTGGAAAAGTTCATTTATTTCAGTAATTCAACTCAAATTGTGAAACTCGTGTACTAAATAAATTCAGTGCACACAGACTGAAGTAGTTTAAGTCTTTGGTTCTTTTAATTGTGATGATTTTGGCTCACATTTAACAAAAACCCACCAATTCACTATCTCAACAAATTAGAATATGGTGACGTGCCAATCAGCTAATCAACTCAAAACACCTGCAAAGGTTTCCTGAGCCTTCAAAATGGTTACTAGGCTACACAATCATACACAATCAAGACTACTAATATGACAGTTGTCCAGAAGACAATCACTGACACCCTTCACAAGGAGGGTAAGCCACAAACATTTATTGCCAAAGAAGTTGGCTGTTCACAGAGTGCTGTATCCAAGCATGTTAACAGAAATTTGAGTGGAAGGAAAAAGTGTGGAAGAAAAAGATGCACAACCAACTGAGAGAACCGCAGCTTTGAGAGTCTTGTCAAGCAAAATCTATTCAAGAATTTGGGTGAACTTCACAAGGAATGGACTGAGGCTGGGGTCAAGGCATCAAGGGCCACCACACACAGACGGCATCAAGAAATTTAGCTACAGTTGTCGTATTCTTCTTGTTAAGCCACTCCTGAAACACAGACAACGTCAGAGGCGTTTTACCTGGGCTAAGGAGAGGAATAAATTGACTGTTGCCCAGTGGTCCACAGTCCTGGACAAGCAAGTTTTGTATTTCATTTGGAAACCAAGGTCCTAGAACCTGGAGGAAGGGTGGAGAAGCTCATAGCCCAAGTTGCTAACTGTTGAGGCAGTAATTAAAGCAAAAGGAGCCCCTACCAAGTATTGAGTACATATACAGTAAATGAACATACTTTCCTGTAGATAGATAGATAGATAGATAGATGATTGTACTCTTGTATTCTGTTAGTTGTGATATTCTTCTTTTTTATACAAGGAGTTATGTAATACTTTACTGTTATTTATTCAGATTTATGTACGACAGGTCAGATTTTCAGTTTCACAAGTCTTTGGTAATGTTTGAGTTCACTGAAATAGGACAAAAGATGTTTTGTTTAGCACATTTTTTTTCATTGTACCTCAGCTCTTGATTTTCAAGGTGAGGTAAATGACAATTGGAAGTCTCTAACACATATCAGTTCGCAGGTTGATCCTATTTCTTACGGGTGATTTGTCAAGTATAAACACACAGGGTTGCCGTGTAGAAACTGGCTTTGTTTGCATCTTCATTGTTATCTTGTTTTCCATTCCAGACTCTTGGCTGATGTCAAGAATTTGAGCAAGGAGGAGTTAAAAAAAAGGAGAGAAAGAGAGAAAACATTGCCTGGAGCTACTGTCTGACAGCAGTGCTGGTTCGCTTTTGCAAATGACGCATACACCTGAAACCTGATCGACTGTTTTTAGACAAGACAGCACCGTGTCAGCTTATTGAGTGCCACCTACTTAGAGTACTCAGAGCACGCACAGACAGCAACAACTCCGGGTAAAAATAGTCTGCTTAGACTGGACTTTACTGCAGTGGGTTAAAGATTTTCATCTAAACAATAGTTTGTTGTAGTAAATCAGCAAGTTCTTATTATTAGTAGTATTATTGTATTTTTGTGGATGAATGGATAGGTAGACAGACAGATGGGTGGATGGATGAATGAATGGATAGATAGATAGATAGACAGATAGATAGAGGGGCCGATAGACAGACAGATAAACAGACAGACAGACGGATGGACAGACAGATAGATAGACGGACGGACAGACAGAGACAGAGGGACAGATAGATGGACGGATGGACGTACGGACGGACGGACAGATAGACACAGACAGAGACAGAGTGACAGATAGATAGATAGACAGAGACACAGACAGAGGGACAGATAGGACAGACAGATAGATAGATTGAATGATAGATAGAATGATATGATAGATAGATAGATAGATAGATAGATAGATAGATAGATAGATAGATAGACAGATGGACAGACAGATAGATAGACATACAGACAGACAGATAGACAGACGGACGGACAGAGACAGAGGGACAGATAGATAGAAAAGGATAGATAGATGGTAGATGGAGAAGATAGATAGATAGATAGATTACAGATGGACAGATAGACAGACAGACAGAGACAGAAAGACAGATAGATAGACAGATGGAGGGACAGATAGGTAGACAGATAGATAGATAGACAGACAGACAGACAGACAGGCGGATGGACAGACAAATAGACACAGAGACAGAGAGACAGATAGATAGATAGATAGAAAGACAGACAGAGGGACAGATAGACAGATAGATTGAATTATAGAGAGAACGATATATAGAACGACAGGATGATAGATAGATAGATAGATAGATAGATAGATAGATAGATGGACAGACAGACAGACAGATAGATAGATAGACAGACAGACAGATAGATAGATAGACAGACAGACAGATAGGTCGATTGATAGATTGTCTCTTTCTGTCTGTCTGTCTATCTATCTATCTATCTATCTATCTATCTGTTCCTATGTCTGTCTGTCTGTCTATCTGCCTGTCTGTCTATCTGTCTACCTGTCTGTCCATCTGTAGATAGACAGAGATAGACAGACAGACAGACAGGCAGATACAGTAGATAGATAATAGATAGATGATAGACAGACAGATAGATTGTTCTGCCTTCACCCCAAAACCTCTCATATTTCCCTCATGTAAATCTTTTCAGGTTTTACTATTCTTATATTTTGTTTATAACAAATTTAATTGTACTGGTAACAAGAATCAGCTGGCAGCACCATATTTCGAAAATCTGTGTGTTGATAATGAGTGCGGTGGGACGTGTTCTCACACGTTGAGGTAATTGCAGCTGGATATGGCAAATATCACCCTCGCATGCGTCGAGGAAGACCTGCGTGAGAGTTATTGTAACTAAAACAAGAGGATACTTGTACCTCAGGATCAGGCTCACTAATATACTGCTTGATGTCAGGCTGTGAATGTGTGCTGGGCTAATAAAGCTATGATTATGGACCACTTGGAGAGAGAGATTGGAAGGAAGGATCCGGAGAGGGCAAAATGAGCTTAGGTGGTTGTCTGTCTGGAGCCTATTATTAAGATTCAGTCTTCCGATTCTGGGTCAGCCCGGAGGAGACGAGGCAGAGGTCCTATGGAGAAGTTGGTGATTGAAGGAAATCCTGTTAGGCCAGGTTTCTTTCATCGTCCGTTTGTTGGTTCCTGGCTATATTAATTGAAGAAATATTTTGTCAACAATAACTTAAGGGATGCTTCAAAGCAAAATTTAAAGAGAATAAATGCAAACACTTGACGGTAGCCATTGACTTTCATTGTATAGAAAAAAATATAATGGCTATCATCAACTGTTCTATCAGATCTTAAATATCTTCTTTGTATTCAACATAAGAAAGAAACTCATACATGTTTGGAACAACATGAGGGTGTCTAAATGATGAAAAAAATGTTCATCAGGTATTTAAAATGTAAATCTACAGGATTCATATTCATCAATCATCCTTTATTCTTCTTTTGAGCATATAAAAACTTGGATGTTTAACTGAAATCTTTCATTTTTTCTCCACAGTAAATGTAGTCACTTTGTAAACAGTCAGTGGCAATGCCAATGTAACATGGCATTAGCCTGCAATCACAGATTTAGCATTGTCAATCACAGCAAGCACCCTGGAGAGTCGACTGTTTTTTTATTTGTTTTGTTTTTGTTTTTTGTTTTTTTGCGGTTGAAGTACACGTGTCCTGATACTTTTTTGCAATTACCTGTTCTGGTGTTTTTTTTTATTTAAAAGAAAATTACAGCAAATCAATTCAGCTCCTGTGGAAATGCGTACAGTGTGTTCTTGCGGAGAAACACTTAGCGCTGTGTTAATGTGCTCTGCCATTTTCTTCCACCCAGAGGTCTTTGCTTTTTATAAATGCTGTCGCTCTGTGGGAATGCTAAGGAAAGTTCAAGCGCACGTGTCTGTGTAGACGTGTGAACCACACACCAGACTCCCAGGGTGCATTCTGCATCTCTCCCAAGACAAACGCCAAGTGGTTAAATCATTTGTGCACTGTGTGTGTGCACATGCATAATTTTATATAATATTATGTCATGTTATGTAATTTATAATAATTATATTTTTAAATTTTAAAAGTTTTAAAACTTTAAAACTCAGTGCTCAGGGGAGCATCATATACATACAGCCAATTACTTAACTTTTCTGGTGTTGCATGAACACAGTTGGCTAGCATCTGCTCTAGTGTATTTGCGTAAGGCAGTCTGATTGGCTGGCACCTGCTTTGGTGCTTGAAAAGTTGAAAGTTCAACTTCTTCAAGTTTCAGCTTCTGCCGCGAGCAATGCCAGTGGCGTGACGTGATGGATCCACACAATACAGTTTGGCAACGCATAACATCACCCATTTAAAGTAAACGAGAAACCTTAAAGGGGTCATCTGATGCAAACTTCACTTTTATATGTGGTTTAAACATTAATGTGTGTTGGCAGTGTATGTACAAATCTACCCTATAATGATAAAAATCCATGTAAGTTAGACAAGAATATCTCCAATTGAGGTGTTACGTTGCTGGATGTAATTTATTTAATTTAATTATTCACTCCGACATTAGAGCCGCTGAAGATGCAGTGGATTACGTTTGTTTGTGCAGGGAATGCACCTCCCAATCTACATAAATGTGTCTATGTTCGCGCAAATCATTCGTGATCCAGCTTCACCTACACCAGAAGTGAGTATAAGGGTTTTTTTATGAATCTCACCTTTCCTAATAATGCGCTAGTTAGCAAGTTTCGTGGGTAAACGTGCTAAATGTGGATAAAGTAAACAATCTCTCAGAGCAGCTCATCACTCCACAGAGAGAAGAGGGGGTGGGGCGAGCAGAGCTCATTTGCATTTAAAGGAACAACCCTCTCAGAATGGGATGATTTTTGCAGAGCTCATTTTGACAAGGTAAAAAGGGTGTTGTTTTACACAACCATTGAGAATGTTTAACCAAAGTATATTATAGACTTTTTTAAGACCCTACAGAATCATATCAACTTGTGGAAAATGGGCATCCGATGACCCCCTTAACACTGACACACCCTTGTGAATGGCTGTAACTGTGCAACTATTTGTCCTATCAACATGAAAATTAGTGTGCACGGTCTTGGTCCAAAGTGCCACAAGTGTCTATAAGAAGATTTGCGAATCTCAAAAAACATGGCCGCCACTGGCAGACGAATTTTGAGCACCTGTTAGACAAGGTTAACGGAGGCCGAACGGAAGGAAACTCAGTGGTCCTGTTCGACTCCTGCTTTTTTCTCGCACAGTTTTTCGCACATATGCACAATATTTGTATCATACGATAGACCTCCTCATTATGAACAACTTTACCTCTGGAACCACTGCTGTCAATCAAATCGTTTGTTAAATGATTGAGAAGATGTAAAAAAACGACTTTTGCGAACTAGTCGTAGGGTTTTTACTCAGCTTGAAAAAAAAAAATTACTGCAGTACAATTCTCTGGACTCTCTAGGCCAATAATTGTCAAAAATTGTTAAAATTTACCCTTTGGGAAGCTATGACAGGGTCGTTTAGAAAAGGGGCCTGTCCAAATTTACCCCAAATCCTATAAAGCCTAAAGAAAAACTCAAAACTTCACAAAACCTGCTGAGCACATGCGACAGGTGATTTTAAACAAGCATGCAAAGTTTTAAGAGGATCGGTCTGGTCACCCTACCATAGAAATATGATGTATTTTTTTACCGTTTATGACTGTTATGGTGCCAGCTGTGGTCAGATCCGAAATTCTGTGCTGATCGTGTCCACGGGAAGTGGCACGTCTGGTCACCCTATTCTATGGTAAATTACCTGGATTTGCCAAAAATGCTTTTTTAATAATTGATGTTTATAATTGATAATCGATTAATAATAAATGTCTTTTTCCATATATGCTTAAATGCCTTAACCGCTTGAACACCTGAATAATTGCTGCTTGTTTTATTTAATGTTATATGTGACCCTGGACCACAAAACCAGTCTTAAGGGTCAGTTTTTTGAAACTAAGATTTATACATCATCTAAAAGTTGAATAAGTAAGCTTTCCATTGATGCATGGTTTGTTACAGAATCTGAGGGTGCAAAAAAAACAACTAAATATTAAGATAATTGCCTTGAAATTAGTCCAAATGAATCAAAAATTAAGTTTTGGTATATTTACGGTAGGAAATATACAAAATATCTTCATGGAACATGATCTTTACTTAATATCCTGATGATTTTTGGCATAAAATCATCGATCATTTTGACCCATACAATGTATTGTTGGCTATTGCTCACAATAGGGTCACGTATTTTGTATTATTGACATTATTATTGACATTTTTCTTTCTCATCCAATACTTTGAGCGGGCACTGTCTCTCTTGCCTCCTTGGAGGAAACGCCCCATACATCATGGACATACCTTTCAGCCATAGCATTTTGAACCGAATCTCTCCCTCTGCTGATGAAACATTTACGATCTCCGTTTTGCGCGAGAAGAATCAGCAAACAGAACTCTGAAACATAATTTTGATGTGCAGTTGTTATGAGAGGTTCATCTGAGAGAAAACATTGACAAAAAAATCAAACAAACTGCCACGTGTGAGGATATACGCTAAACAATCATTTGGAAATAAGAAATATTTCACGGTTCAGAAATCATACTCGTCTTTGATTACATTTCGCTGTCTTTTGATTACATTCACTTTGGCGCTTTCCACCGGGAGTTTTAATTACAGTGAGTTGAAATGAGGTGAGAGGAAGCTGTGCATTAACGTCTCCTGGGTTTGTCCTTGTGAAAGGTTTGCTGGCTGGAGTTTCTTTGAAGAGCAGCTTTTGACCAAAGTGGTCAAACGTGCAGTGAAGTAAAATACGAGTTAAGAGTAAGTGTCAGAGCGTACTATGGTGTTCAAGCCAGATCATTCAAGTTTTAGAAAGATAATGCATTAGCGTCCCGGTCTGCAGTGCCTTTAAAGGAAAGAAAACCCTCAGTAGTTCAAATTTAGCCCACTAGCAGCATGGCAGCCTGCCACATGGGTAACCTAATCTACTCAGTGAAGCGCCTGAGTTTGGGTTTGGGTCGTGTAGGAGCCAATGGTTTGCTTTTCAGTTAATGGACTGTGGTGCTTTGAAGCTGACTGTTTGTCCCTTTTACAAATGAACCTTATCTGATTGCGGGAGCAGCGAGACACACACCAAAGCGCACCCACACAACAAGCCAAACCAAAGCACTCATTTCATATCACCTAGCGATCGCCCACAGTACTTTATGTCTCTGCAGAGACGAGCGCTGGCAGTGCCAAGGCACATCATGCAATTATATTTAATGTGTCTCCGAGACCTAGATAAAGCCAGAGATAGCTGCCTCTCTGTTTTTCTGAAGTGTGCGCTTTATAATGGGATTTTCACCACATGAACAATTTAGTCTTATTTTCGCCCTTGGATTCAAACCTCTAGGCAGTGCCTAAAGATATATTTGCCCCCCGAGAGCTTTAACACAACTTCACACGAACGTAACGTGCGTTTTATTGCAGGTAAAACATGTCGGCCTTTCTGTGAGTTTGTTTTGTTTAGCCTTTGATCTTTAATGAAAGTTGGTAATTTAGTAGTTTCAGCACATTAAACAGGAAACATAAAGCATGATATAATTACTATCGCTCTTACTTAGGCAATAGTAATTAGCTGCAATGGGACTACAAGTTTGGAATAGAAATGCACCACTTGCACTGCCGTTCACAAGTTTGGGGTTGGTAATATATTTTTTTAAATGTTTCTGAAGGAAGTCTTTTATGCTGTCTAAGGTTGCATTTATTTGCTAAAAAAGTAAAATAATAATATTGTGAAATATTATTACAATTTTTTAAAAAAGTTTCTGTTTTAATGTATTTAAAGATGGAATTTATTCTTGTATTGGCAAAGCTGAAAACAGTTGTATTGCTTAATATTTAAACATTATATTTTTCAGGGTTTTTTGAACGTTTAAAAGAACAGCATTTATTAAATAAAAGCAAACTTTTCTTTAAAAATTGTTATACAATATTTAATAATTATTAGAAAATCTTTGACCAATGGTGTACATTATTTTATTTTTTGTTTGTTTTATTTGTTTGTTTGTTTTATTTGTTTTTTTATTTATATTTATATTTATATTTAATATTTTAGTTTAGTTTTTTATTTTATTATGTTGGCAAAGCGGAAAACAGTTGTATTGCAACTGAACAGCATTTATTAGAAATCATTTGTTACAATATATATGACTTTACTGTCACTTTAGTTTAATGCATTCCTGCTGAATAAAATCATAAATTTTCTTAAAAAGTAATGAATAAAATATTTAATTTATTATATTTATATTTATATTTATATTTAATATTTTATTTTATTATTTTATTTTATTATGTTGGCAGAGCTGAAAACAGTTGTATTGCTTAATATTAATATTTTATAGAAATCTTTTGTTACAAAGATATATATGACTTTACTGTCACCTTAGTTTCGGCATTCCTGCTGAATAAAATCATTAATTTTCTTAAAAAGTAATTAATAAAATATTTAATAATTATTAGAAAATTTTTCAACTTTTGACCAGTGGTGTACATTATTTCATTTTATTTTTAATTTTTTTTACAATTTATTTTATTTTAAATTTCATTTCTTTTTTTTAATTTAAATTTATTTAAATTTTATATTTAAATTTAAATTTAATCTTATTTTTTCTTAATCTTAATTTTTTATATTTCATTTCATTTCATTTTTATTTTTTTATTTTATTTTTTTTTTTAGTTTCGTTTTATTTTATGTTTTATTTTTCATTTATTTCAATTTATTTTTATTTTTTATTTCATTTGTTATTTTATTTTATTTTATTTTATTTTATTAGTTGATTTTATTGTGTTGACAAAGCTGAAAACAGTTGTATTGCTAAATATTTAAACAAATAAACATTTTCCCTCTTTTTTTAGGGTTCTTTGAAAGTAAAAAAAAAAACAGCCTTTATTAGAAAACCTTTGTTACCATATAAATGAATTACTGTCACCTTTGATTAGTTTAATGCATTCCTGCTGAATAAAAGCATTGATTTTCTTTAAAATAATTAATACAATATTTAATAATTATTACTTTATTAATTATTTAACTATCTTACTGAACCCAATCTTTTGACCAATGGTGTACATTTTATTTTATTTTTATTTTTTTTTTATTTTATTTAATTTTGTTTTGTTTTTTGTACTGTGACATTACAAACTGTTTGGTTATAAAACTCAAGATGTATTAATTTTTCAGGATTTGTTTTAAACCTAAAATGAGATTCTGTTATACTTGCTTGCCATCGTATTATAACAAACCTGTGTCTTATTTATTTATTTATTTAAGAATGTCTAAGCTACTCTGTTCATTCATGCTTGCATTCAATTCTACACAATCAAACGTTTCATATACTGATCAGTCACAAGACATGCCTTCAGACATCAAACCTGCCATAATGTGGCATGAGATATTTGTCAGAATTTTCGTTTTTCGGTGCTCTCTTTCTGTCACTCAAACACTTTTCTTTGTCTCCATCAGTATTTTTCTGTTTCACTTTTCATGGTTGCTGGGTTCATAATGTAAGAGTTGGAGCTTGTATTTCTTCAGTGCCAGGTAAAACCATTGAATAATGGGGCCTAACAAAAGCTGAAGTGGTTCTATTTTAAGCTTTTAAATGGAAAAAAGTGCAATGATAACAAACCCATCAGCAAACACCTTGCGTGACCTCGTCTCAGTGCATTCCATCCTAATGCGTCAACAGTTCATTGTTGGTTTAGGGGTAAAAATGAACTCGCTGTTTTTGTATCACGTCGCCTGTGAGGCCTCTATGCCACACAAGAATAAAACGAGAGGAAAAGAATCTCGTCACACGTATTGTATGTTTTCCTGAGGCTTAGATGCGCTTCCTACCGTGGACGTATAGCAGCTTAAAGTCCCTCAACACCCTCAGTGTCTTATCCTCAGTCTGATTCAGTACATGACACGGTGTCTTCCAAGAAAACACATTTGGAAGCTGAGTGTGACATGGACCTTTCAGCTGCAGATAGGGTGTTAGCGAGCTACGAACAAGGATTTGTCAGTGGATTCTAAGTCGGGTAAAGTGTTAATTGCAGGCAGACAGGTCCACGCTAGCCCGTCTATCTCCACATCCCCCGTACCTTCTGTTAAAGCCGCCTCAGACAGCTCCTCACTCTTAAAGAGACAGTTCACCCAAAAATGAAAATTCTGAAATGAAAAACATTTACTTATTCATTCCAAACTTGTATGACTTTATTTCTTTTGTGGAACACATTTTGAAAAATGTCTGTCTTAAAGGGACAGTTCACCCAAAAATGAAAATTGTGTCATCTGTTACTAAACCTCATTTTGTTTACAAACTTGTATGTCTTCTGTGTGTTTTTGTAAGTTTTAATCGATTTTTTAAACATATATTTCTATATAGTTTTTAAACATTTTTATTTCAGTTTTTCATGTACTAATGTTGCATTTGGTAACTAGCTCAAATTATTATTTTTTGTTTAGTTAACGTTTATTTGAAGTAACAGCATTTTTATGGCTTTTTTTGTCAACTCAAATTATTATTATTGATTATTATTACTATTATTATTATTATTATTATTATTTTGTTAACATTTATTTAAAGTAACAGCATTTTATGGATTTTTGGTGGTTCAGCTAACACAAATTATTTATTATTATTTTGGTAAAGTTTATAATATTATTATTATTTTTATAATGTTTATTTTAAGTAACAATTTTTATGGCTTTTTTGTGGTTCAGTCAACAAATTAATATTATTATTATTATTATTATTTTGATAATGTTTAAAAGATTATTATTTTGATAACATTTATTTCAAGTAACATTTTTTTATGGCTTTTTTAAAAATTATTTTTATTTTTTGTCAACATTTATTTCAAGTAACAGCATTTTTATGGCTTTTTTGTTGTTCAGCTAACTCAAATTATTATTGTAATTATTATTATTATTATTTTGTTAACATTTATGTCAAGTAAAAGCATTTTTATGTTTTTTTTTGTTGTTCAGCTAACTCAAATTATTATTGTAATTATTATTATTATTATTATTATTATTATTATTATTATTTTGTTAACATTTATGTCAAGTAAAAGCATTTTTATGGCATTTTGTGGTTCAGCTAACACAAATTATTATTATTATTATTATTATTATTTATTCATTTATTTATTTTTTGTTAACGTTTATTTCGAGTAACAGCATTTTATGGCTTTTTTGTGGTTCAGCTAACTCAAATTATTAGTATTTTATTTATTTTATGTTACCATTATTTTAAGTATCAGCATTTTTATGGCTTTTTTGGTATTAAACAAGCTCAAATATTTATTATTTATTTTTAAAATATAATAATATTTTATTTTTTTATTTAATTATTTTTTGTTTTAACGTTTATTTGAAGTAACAGCATTTTTAATGCATTTTTTTTAGTTACCTTTACCCTGGTTATGGCGTTAATCATTTAGTGCTCAACCTTACATCTTGTAGATTGTTCCCTCATTAAAACATCTCATCTCTCTTTATTGTCCAACAGCGCCAGTGTTTTACTTCGGAGAAACTGAGTACCATGTGGATGAGAGTGATGGCTATGTCGAAGTCCGGGTTTGGAGAACTGGAAGTGATCTTTCCAAAACTGGAACAGTCACAGTACGGTCTCGAAAAACTGAGCCTGTTTCAGCCGAAGGTATGTATCAGACAGATTCCTAGTATTACATGTGTAGACGCTTTTATATATAATTACTGTAAACATGTTCAGCTGATCCAATAGATTGTCTAGCTCGTATTTCGAGAAATCTACACCATGAGACAATAATATGTTGCTACAGGCCCCTCAGGCTTCAACAATAGACAGCACCAGACGACAAGAGCCCATCCTATGACTTACTGACAAGATGTAAACACGGCTAGGTCTTCAGCACCTTGATCTAAAATGATCTAGAAATATATGTTGTACAAACATCCACAAGTATAGTGTTTTGAACACTGTACAGATTGTTGAAAGCCTCTATTTATGGGTTGTCTTTACTCAATTTACTAGTAGAGTCAGACTATCGACTGTCCAGTTCACACTGTAGCTCATTCTGGCCAAGAACAGTTGAGACGTGTTCAACCACAGTTCATTTTATTCAACGAGTCAGTGAATCTGAAATCAATGTCACCACAATAATATGCCAGCATGTAACTACTGTAAGTGGCAGCTCATTTAAACAATGGCACACATAGCAAAAATGCCTAGTGGAAAATCATTTCGATGTATTCAATATTTAATTGAATCAAATTAGATTAAAACTACAGCTGTCAAATTGATTAATCGCAATTAACCATGATCAATTGCATCCAAAATAAAAGTATGTTTACATAATATATGTGTGTGTACTATGTATATTTATATTTCTATATATTTATTTATATACACACAAACACAACACACACACACACACACACACACACACACACACACACACACATATATATATATATATATATATACACCGTTTAAAGTGGGGTCAGTAAGACTTGTAATAGTCTTTAAAGAAGTCTCTTATGCTCATCAAGGCTGCATTTATTTGATTAAAAATATAGAAAAAAAACAGTAATATTGCAAAATGTTTTTACAATATAAAATAATGTTTTTTATTTTAACATACTTTAAAATAGAATTTATTCCTGTGATGAAAAGCTGAATTTTTATCAGCTGTTACTCCAGTCTTAAGTGTCACATGATCCTTCAGAAATCATTCTAATATGCGGATTTATTATTAGAATGATCAATGTTGGATAATATCAACAGTTGTGCTGCCAAATATTTTTTGGAACCTGTGATTTTTTTTTTTCAGGATTCTTTCATGAATAACAAGTTTAAAAAGTACAGTGTTTATTCAAAATATAAATATTTTATAACAATGTAAATTATTTATTATTAACTTTTAATAAACTTTTAATTATTAACTTAATACATCCTTGGTGAATAAAAGTATTAATTTCTTAAAAAAAACAAAAAAACAAAAAAGAAACTATAAAAATGTACTGACCCCAAACTTTTGAACGGTAGTGTATATATTAGGTATATATGTAATATATATTTATATATAACATAAATCATTTATATGTGTGTATGTGTGTGTGTGTGTGTGTGTAAAAATATTTCTTTAATACAGTATATACATGTAAGTGTGTGTATTTAAAAACACACATAAATAAACTTTTAATTAAAATTAAATCAAATTAAATTAGATTAAAACTAGGGCTGTCAAATCAATTAATCATGATTAATCGCATCCAAAATAATAGTTATCTTTTATTTCTTAAATACAGTATATACATGTATGTGTGTGTATTTAAAAACACACATAAATCAACTTTTGATTAAAATGAAGTCAAATTAAATTTGATTAAAACTAGGGCTGTCAAATCGATTAATCGTTATAAATCGCATCCGAAACAATAGTTATCTCTTATTTCTTAAATACTGTATATACAACTGTGTGTGTGTGTGTGTTTAAAAACACACATAAATCGTTTGATTCAAATTAAATCTAATAAAATTTGATTAAAACTAGGGCTGTCAAATCAATCAATCTTGATCGATCGCATCCGAAATAATAATGATCTCTTTTTTCTTAAATACAGTATATACATGTATGTGTGTGTATTTAAAACACACATAAATAAACTTTTGATTCAAATGAAATCTAATTAAATTTGATTAAAACTAGGGCTGTCAAATCGATTAATCATGATTAATCGCATCAAAAATAATAGCGATCTCTTATTTCTTAAATACTGTATATATATATGTATGTGTGTATATTTAAAAACACACATAAATCAACGTTTGATTCAAATTAAATCTAATAAAATTTGATTAAAACTAGGGCTGTCAAATCGATTAATCGTGATTAATTGCCCCCAAAATTATAATGATCTCTTAGTTCTTAAATACTGTATGTACATGAATGTGTGTGTATTTAAAAACACACATAAATCAACTTTTCATTTAAATTAAATCAAATTAAATTTGATTAAAACTAGGGCTGTCAAATCGATTAATTGTGATTAATCACATCCAAAATAATAGTTATCTCTTATTTCTTAAATACTATAAATTAAATCAAATTAAATTTGATTAGAACTAGGGCTGTCAAATCAATTAATTGTGATCAATCACATCCAAAGTAAGTTATCTATTATTTTTTAAATACTGTATATACATGCGTGTCTATTTATAAATACATATAAATATACACAGTACACACACATACATAATCTAAACACAAACTTTTATTTTTGATGCAATTAGCTGTGATTACTCAATTTGACAACCCTAATTAAAACATGAAAAAATCTGCAAAAATGGATTGACAAAATACACTTTAATTATTCAATTTGTATTATTATTTCAATAATACATTATGGCATTCTGCTACAAAGGTCAATGTATTTAAGGACCGGGTACATAACAGTAACATTTATTTTCTCACAGTTAATTTACTCATGAGAGGAATTTATTTTTTTGCCATTGATATATTTCTAGAATTCTTTCCCCACTGACTTACTAACACTTTGTAAACCTTTAACACAGCTGGTGTGGACTACGTTGGGATTAGTAAGAACCTAGACTTTTCCCCGGGTGTCAACATGCAGACATTCAAGGTTACAATCCTGGATGACCTGGGACAGCCAGTGCTGGAGGGGCCGGAGAAGTTTGAGCTGGTTCTCCGCATGCCCATGAACGGCATATTGGGAGAACCGGGAAAGGCTACGATCTACATCAACGACTCCATCTCAGATTGTGAGTGATCTTACGCTAAACCTAAAAATAGTATACAGTTTAATTCCTATTATCTTAAAATTTGAGTTTGAATATAACACTTTTGTTTTTTTAGTGCCCAAGGTGCAATTCCGAGATCCTACGTACACGGGTAATGAGAATGATAAACAGATATCTGCAGTTGTTTACCGGAGTGGAGATTTGAGCTACAAGTCCAGTGTGCGGTGCTACAGCCGTCAAGGTTCGGCACAAGTCATGATGGACTTCAACGAGAGGCCAAACACAGATGCCTCCACCATTGTCTTTTTACCAGGTATTATTCTTGGAGTTATTATTAAGAGTGTTTGTCTCTTTAAGCTACAAAAGAAGCAATTCTTTGAAGTGTTTACCATGTTTATTCATACTAAACAACAACTCGATATTGATTGCTTGCATAGGAGAGGTAGAGAAGCCTTGTGTCCTCATCCTCGTGGATGACACCGAACACGAGGAAGACGAGGAGCTGAGATTGGTGCTGGGAAGCCCCAAGAGCGAATCTCCATTTGGAGCCTCCATAGGGGCTCAGAATGAGACACTCATCAAGATAAAGGATGATGCTGACAGTAAGACTTTTATCTCGCACTTTCTCACATTTCTGTGCCTGCTTGTGTTCCACTTGCAATTGCTGTTATCTGTCATAGTCCTAGACAGTACATCTGTTTAATTGGCCTAATAGCAGAAAATGAACTGTAAGGCAGTGAGTTTTTTTATTCTAAAGAGGAAAACTTACAAAATAGTATGCATTATTTCACAATGAATGGTTTAAATAATATGAAAGGAAAAAATGTAACATTTTAAATGCAAATATCTGCTAGATGACTAAGGTCAGGATAAATGTATTAGGTCAACTCTATATATAGATTAAAGTCCTGGGACTAGAAGCTACAAAACCATCATTTTGATGCAATCTTTAATCATCAGTCTAAGGTGATTGGTTGATATCACACCTGACTGAAGTGGTATTTCAGTGCTGACATACATCTCTCCTTTCCCACGATCTTTCTTCCCCAGAGGCCATTATCAGGTTTGGAGCAACCAAATTTAGTGTCAGTGAACCCAGTGAGTCAGGGCAAATCTCAGTGGTGAAGATCCCGGTCCAGAGGACAGGAGACACATCCAAAGTGTCTGTGGTTCGGGTCCACACAAAGGATGGCTCGGCTTCCTCTGGAGAAGATTATCATCCCATCTCTGAAGGTGGGTTCAAACACAACATCATAGCAAGGTTTTGAAAGACAGGTCGCTGGGGAATCTCACAAAACCTCCAAAGGACATGCCCAGATCATATTTTACCCCATTATTTAAAAAAAAATCTAAATCTGTTGCTCAAAGAAAAATAAGCTTTTTTAGGATGATTTTTGATTTTATTTTGATTTTATTTTATTTATTTTAATTTTAAATTTGGACTTTCTTGCATTATTTTCATACTATATGATATGGTAAGAGTAAGAAGTTAGACAAGAATATATACAAAAGAATAAGATAGATTAAAAATAGAATTTTCATTACTGTAAAAATGTTTTAAGTTTTACAGTATATATCATAATAGTATTTGTGTTATATTTATGCAAATTTAAATATAACAAATACTACTATGAATAGTTTTCCATTTACTTTATGCATGTTTAAATAAATACATGCATGTATAATTATATAATTGTTATTTGCCTAATATATGCTGCTTTAAACATGTTTTCACTGTAGTGCTGTTAAAAATGAATGTATTACAATAATGAGAATTAATGAGAATTATCACTAAGAATAACTATAATTAGAAAACTACACAATGTTAAATATTTGAAGACGTAAAGTAATAATGTCACAATGCAACATTTTTATTTTTAAAAAGGAAAATACCTTTTTTTTCTTTCTTTTTAATTCGGGAGTGAATCATGAGCTGGAGATTTTTTTGTGAGGTTGACCTTTACATATGTGTTGTCTCTCGCTGGTTATTCATCGCACTTTAAAAAAGGCATTGTACTATAGATGTACTATACAAACATCACCAAAATCAAACATAAAACTGACAATTTCCCAACTGCAGATGTGGAGTTTAAAGAAGGAGAGACTGAGCACATTGTGGAGGTGGAAATTCTTTATGATGGTGTGCGAGAGATGAGAGAGGCCTTCACTGTCCACCTTAAACCTGATGAGAACATGGTAGCAGAGATTCAGGTACTCCAAAATAGGGGGGAAAAATATATGACTGTGTATAATCTGGCTTTTTTAAATCAGTAGCATTATACCTGTTTTTATTAGATTACCAATGAAGGATTCACACTGTGTTCATTATAGCTTCTTTTCCAAACCTTTAGGTGACCAAAGCCATCATCTATATTGAAGAGACGAACAGTATGGCTGATGTGACCTTCCCCGCTGTGCCGGTAGTGATGTCTCTGTTGCAGTACGACGATACAAGCAGCACTAGAGATACTCAGCCAGTCGCAGGATATCCTGTAGTCTGTGTCACGGTAGGTTCATTACATAGAGAAACAATGAGAGAAAAACAGTGGATTTGGATACAGTAAATGAACTTGCCTAACAAAAATAAAACATTATAGTTCAGATTGAAATGCATTTACAAAAAACTGATTTGTATTTATTTGTTATACATTTATTTAAATATTTATTTTAGTCATGCAACCCCAAGTATCCTGACTTTGACCGGACGGGCTCCATCTGTGTTGCTGAGCACATCAATAACACCCTGACCCGGTACCGCTGGCTTGTCAGTGCCCCGACAGGACCTGACGGCGTGACCAGCCCCATGAAGGAAGTGGATTTTGACACCTTCTTCACCTCCTCCAAAACGATCACATTAGACTCAGTGTATTTCCAGGCAGGCTCACGTGTGCAGTGTGCAGCCCGGGCTGTCAACTCTAATGGAGATGAAGGCCTGGAGCTCACCAGCCCCATAGTCTCCATCAGCCAGGAAGACGGTGAGTTTAGTGCATTTTCAAAATTAACACCAATATTAGACTTTTGCTAGGTGCATAAATTTGATCCTGATAAAAATCTACATATTCTTCTCGCTATGCTGTTTTTCAGGACTTTTATAATTTTTACACTCACTTTTTGGACATTAATCTGTATGATAATATCTGAAAGTTTTTTATTTTTTCATTTTATACTCAAAGTCCACTTATAATGTTAGTCAAGTTATCTTGTATCAAACCCATAACTTTTACTGTGTAATTCACACTAATTAATCTGATCCACTCAGTTCCCAGTGGATGGAATTAAAGGAATATTTCACCCAAAAATAAAAATTCTGTCATTAATTCCTTCTTGTCTTCGCAAACCTGTAAGACCTTAGTTCATCTCCGGAACACAAATTAAGATATTTTTGATGAAATCCTAGAGCTTTCTGACCCTGCATAAACGGCAATGCAACTGACACGTTCAAGGCCCAGAAAGTTAGTAAGGACATAGTTAAAATAGTCCATGTGACATCAGGGGTTAATTCAAATTCAACAATTTCTTCTCTTCCGTGTCAGTCTTTGACGCTATTCACCGTGGTACCATGAAGCATTTGAAATTGACGCAGAAATTGTTTAATAAAGTCATTATTTTTGTTTTCTTTTCACACAAAAAGTGTTCTTGTAGCTTCATAAAATTACAGTTGAACCACTGCTGTCACATGGACTATTTTAACAATGTCTATACTACCTTTCTGGGGCTTCAACGTGTCAGATCCATTGCTGTCTATGCAGGGTCAGAAAGCTCTCGGATTGCATCAAAAATCTCTTAATTTGTGTTCTGAAGATGAACGATGGTCTTACGGTTTGGAAGGACAACAGAACGAGTAATGACATAATTTTAATTTTTGCGTGAACTATCCCTTTAAGACTTGTCTTTTCCAGTTTTTCTAATGGAATTTACTCTTTTACTCAGAAATTGAGTTGTAAACATTGTTTCATGTTAATTTAAGAGTGCTCTTCCTATTGATACGGCTCCTTTAAACGGCTGCTGTTTTTCCTTTTGTCATCAGGTATGTGCCAGCCTCGGGTTGTTGGCACAGTTGGAGCTGAGCCTTTCTCTGCCAGGCTGCGCTACACTGGAGCAGAAGATCCAGACCACCCAAACCTCATTAAACTGACTGTTACCATGCCCCATATTGATGGTCAGTGCACCTGCACACCAATTTTACCATAGTAACAGGCAGATTAATTATAAAATAATACACTCTTAAAAATAAAGTCTCTAAAGGGGTGTTTTTGCAGTGAAGCCATAGAAGAGCCATTTTTGGTTCCCCAAAGAACCTTTCAGTGAACAATTCCTAAAAGAACCATTTTTTAGAACATTTTAAATATCTAAAGAACCTTTTCTGCATTTGAAGGGTTCCATGGATGTTCAAGATTCTTCATGGAACCATCAGTGCCAATAAAGAACCTTTATTTTTAATAGTGTAAGGATAGAAAATGCTATTTAAAATAGTTCACTTTCTGTGTCAGACCAGATACATCCATGTTACTTCATTTTCCTTATTCCCTCAATAGGAATGTTACCTGTAGTCTCCACTCGTCCGCTCTCAAACTTTGAACTGACCCTGAGTCCAGACGGCACGCGTGTAGGAAACCATCGCTGCTCTAACCTGCTGGACTACACAGAGGTGCGGACCCGCTACGGCTTCATCACAGACGCCACCCGCGATCCAGATACCATCGGCGGGACTGCGCCTTACCAGTACAGCACGGCCCTCAGGGGCCAAAACACCCTGCGATTTTACCGAAACCTGCACCTGGAGGCATGCTTGTGGGAGTTTGTCAGCTACTATGACATGTCTGAACTGCTCAATGATTGTGGAGGAACCATTGGGACTGATGGACAGGTGAGGAAAGAGATGGAAACTCTTTTTTTTCTATTGACATCAAAGTATGCATCTATATTTACTACCATTAAAAAGTTTTTTTTTTTTTGCTTTTTGAAAGAAATTATGACTTCTTTTAAAATGTTCCAAATTTTAAAAACCTTACTTACCCCAAACTTTTAAACGGAATTTACCTTTAAAATGTTACACTGGCCTTAAAAGGGGTTAATGTGTCCTTGTCTTTTGTTTTGTTTCAGTGTCAGTTTAGGAATTTATTCAGTCGTTTCAAGGTTTAGACTCCTACACTTGATATATGGATTCCCAGTCTTTGCCAAACATATTAAAGGAAAGACTTTTTCACAGTTGTGAGATCACATCTCAGCCCATTATACTGTGGCTGACCATTTTAGATTATTGCCAAAGGCATTTGCTTTATATACCTTTAGTCCCCACTTTAAGCAGCTCACTATTTGTCTTTCACTCACAATGAGTCAAAACTGACCTTTAGATCATAAAAAGTGTCTCTGTTTTTTCTGTCCTCCTTTTTAAACAGCTAGCTGTAAGAGTGTAGCCCTTAAAATAAGCTTTAGGCAACTGTTTACATGCCTGTTTGAGACAGTCGTTTGTCTTCACCATGGACACACACTATGTTGGTTTGCTCTGCAGTTAATTAAAGTGGACTAGTGTCATTAAACAGAGATGGATGGGTGTACAGGCTGAATTTGAGTTCAGTGATGTTAAAAACATTTTCTTGGAGAGTTAGCAGTTAGCGAATGGCAGTTAAAGTCAAAATTCAGCTTTGTTTTCATTTTTCATCAAATTTAAGTTTCCAAAACCCATACATCCATAACAAAGTACAGTTCACAGATAAAGAGCTAAAGCATTATATTCAACTGATTAATTGTTAGGGTTTCAAAGCCTGCAGAGATAGATTAAAATAAAAGCAACAGCGCCATCTACTGGTGACATATGAATATATACATATATATGCAGTCATTTCAAAAGCAAAATACAGTTTGGTGGGGTTTTTGCTTTTGCTTTCCTTAGCCTGATTAAGAATTTATTTGACAACCAAAGTATGTGTGTAATAATCATTAGGTTTAAAAGACTAAAAGGTTTAAGTTAAAAGACTAGTATTCATGTGCTAAATGACTTCAATCACAGAATGTTCCCCAAACATTAGTAGATGGTTTCGGTTTTTAGGAATCCAAAAATAATATAAGAACACTTTAATTCTAGGAATTCTAGGAACATTCCCTGTAGATTCTTGCAGATTTTTTACATCATTAACAGACATTTTTAGAATGTTGCAGGGAGTGTTTTTTTTTTGATAGCCTAAAGATAACCTGAAGACAGCCTATATAAGGTTTCCCAGTGGTAATTTTTAGGTTTTGTAAGTCTGTGTAAATGCAATTCAGAGAATTGTTTCTAAACACATTATAAATGTTAGAAATGTATTGCTGAAAACAGGTTACAAAGACTGTGAACTATGTAGTACTGAATTGTGGAGTTAGACTGTTAACAGTTTTTATGTTCAGGATTTTTTGGGCAGGCTGGAAATCATGTCTCTGACACACTAGAGCCACTGAGCTTAGGCCCTCCCTTAACACTATAATAACTAGAGGATTTGCTGTTATTACCGTTAATTACCACAGCCTACAGTTTGCTAGCTAGCTATGCCTTCGTCAAGTAAATGCATATTACCTTCTTGCAATAATTTACAAAACACCTCGGTCATCCATTCAGGTTGTATCGGTATTTGACAGTTGAGAGAGGCGGCATCCTTCCTGCGAATGGGTGTGGTTTCAGCACCGACAGCGGCCACGCCCCCTGCCCCAGAAAATACTGCTTATTTTTTCAAGATTCTGCTAACTTATTTTATTTACTTGGCCTTTTATCATTCTTATTTGGCTGGGTGTGACAAACTCAGAACACTCAGACCAATATTTAATATTGCTTTACGCTAATTTTCCCTAACTTTGTCCTGTGTAGGTGCTGAACCTGGTGCAGTCTTACGTGACCCTGCGTGTGCCCCTGCACGTGTCGTACGTGTTTCATTCACCTGTCGGCGCTGGTGGTTGGCAGCATTTTGACCTGCAATCTGAGCTGCGTCTCACTTTTGTTTATGATACTGCCATCTTGTGGAGAGATGGCATTGGGAGTCCACCGGAGGCTGAATTACAAGGCAAGACAGCATGTTTTTCCTTTATCTGCCTGAAAAAGAAGTGTAATAAAACAAATTTTAGATGTTTATTACTAATTTTCCAGTTTCTGTAGTGAGTTTCTTATGCTCATCAAAGCTACATTTATGTGATCAAAAATACAGTAAAAAAATTATATTTTAAAATATTATTACAAATAAAATAACTGCTTTCTATTGTAGTATGTTTTAAAATGTTATTTATTTTTGTGATGTTATTTATTTCTTAAAAAAAAAAAAACTTACCAAGCCCAGACATTTGAACAGTAGTGTATATAGGTTTTTTTGATTATATGGAAATTTGTGTTTTAGGTGCTCTCTATCCTACAAGCATGCGCATCAACGAACAAGGTCGTTTGGTCGTCAATTTCCGTACAGAAGCACGGTTTCGGGGACTCTTTGTCACTGCACATTCAGGTGTGTTATTAAACAAAACACTGTTGAGGTCAAAAGTTTACATATACCTTGCAGAATCTGCTAAATGTTATTTTGACAAAATAAGAGGGATCATACAAAATGCATGTTTTTTTATTTAGTACTGACCTGAATCAGATGTTTCACATAAAAGACGTTTACATATAGTCCACAAGAGAAAATAATAGTTGAATTTATAAAAATGACCCAGTTTAAAAGTTTACATATGCTTGATTCTTAGTACTGTGTTGTTACGTGAATGATCCACAGCTGTGTTTTTTTGTTTAGTGATAGTTGTTCATGAGTCCCTTGTGTGTCCTGAACGGTTAAACTGCTCGCTGTTCTTCAGAAAAATCCTTCAGGTCCCACAAATTATTTGTTTTTTTTAGCATTTTTGTGCATTTTAACTCTTTCTAAACAATGACTGTATGATTTTGAGATCCATCTTTAATACTGAGGACAACTGAAGGACTCATATGCAACTATTACAGAAGGTTCAAATGCTTTTTTTTTTTGGTTTGTTTTGTGTTTTTTCTTATGATTTTGAGGTGAAACATTTTCTTGTGATATTTGCCCATTTTTTTTAAAGTCAATTTACTGAATCAGTTATGATGAGAAAGTGTCTTGTGGTCTTCAAAAAGAATAATAACATTCGTGTCAACACAGCCTCCCCTATGACTTCCATGGTCATGTGTGCGGACCATCCCGGGCTGACCTTTAACCTTAGCTTGGTGAGAAGTGAGCCGACATACAACCAGCCAATGCAGCAGTGGACCTTCATCTCAGACTTTGCTGTAAGTCTTCAGGGTGTCTAAAGAAGTAGCTTTAAAAAACAAATCTGCTCTTGATACTATATGATTGCATTTGTCATTATTGGGTCACTTTACTGTCTCTCCTGATTCAGAAATTGTTGAAATACTTTCCTGCAGGTGAGGGATTATTCAGGAACATACACAGTGAAACTGGTTCCCTGCACGGCTCCTCCCGGTGTTGAGTACAGCTTCCGTCCTGTGTGCCACCCCAGAGAGCCAATTACCTTTGATCTGGACATACGCTTCCAACAGGTTATTATTGAATACAAGCACTTATCAAAGGGGTCACAGCAAAGGCTGTATAGCCTTGTGTGTGTGTGTGTGTATTGTGTGCTGTGAGTAGGGGTGTGCGATTAAAATGTCTCCACAATCTGATTTTGAAGAAACATCAGTTGCAATTGCAGTTCTGGTGCCTCCTTCTCAATATACTGTACAACGTGACATACATTCACAGCAAATGCTAACTCAACGGTAGAGTTACACTCATGGGACACTGCACTTATTCACAATCACAAAAGTACATTATTTGCATGTGCTTTAAAGCCTTGCCGGTTTAATATTTAATTTGTGTGCTGTTTTGACACGACATTTCACATCTGATTGCACTAATACTGTCGATACACACACAGTTTACATATTAACACAGTTCGTTATGTGTAAAATAAAAGTAAACAGTTAAGAGAAAAATAATGCGTGCATGTATATTACGTGCATGCAGGTCTTGAAGTGACAGTACTAAACATGCTGCCAATGGTCATTAAAGGGATAGTTCACCCAATTAAATTAAATTTCTGTCATTATTTACTCACTCACATGTTGTCCCAAACCATTCATTATTATAGTTATATAATATATTATAGTTATTAGTATTCATTTATTTCTTGTGCTGAACACAAAATAGTGTATTTTGAAGAACGTGGGTAACCAAACAGTTGCTGCTTTCCAATGAATTTGATAGTAGGAAAAAATACTATGGAAGTCACTGAGGACCAACAACTGTTTAGTTACAAACATTGTTCAAAATAACTTTTATGTTTAACAGCAGACAGAAACTCGTTCAGGTTTAAAACAACTTAAGAGTGAGTAAATGATGGTATAAAAATAAAACAAAATGACAGAATTGACATTTCATTTTCATTTTTGGGTGAACTATCCCTTTAATGTTAATAAAACAACAAAACACAAATAGAAAAATCAGTCACTGCTCTTGAATTAAGAAGTTTAATACAGTTTCTTTAATGGGAATCAGTGTATATAGTGTTTTATTTTGATATTTGTTCATTCAATTTCTTGAATGCTACTACTAAATACACCTATTGTTAGGGTTGGGTATCGTTTGAATTTTAGCGATTCCGATTCTGCTCATCGATTCCGATTCTTAACGATTCCTCGTTTTGCTTCCAATAACATAAAAAAGTCAAACATTTTTATTCTGTGTTTTTACAAAGCTTTCTGTTGCAGCTGAATAACATGAGCAAAAATCAGCAGCCTACGGCACACTTAAAAGAATACCACAGCAAAAACAACTAGACTAATATATATTTCAAACATTAAATTGTTAAAGACAAGTAAACAGTCAGTAATAAAATAGGAACAAGCTAATAAATTATAAATAAATACAACTACACAAATTGCAGGTACAATTTTAAGGTAAAGTTTAAAAACACTGCATAGTTTTCTTTTCATAAATAAAATATCGATTAATCCTCATTAAAGTTACAAAAGATATTCAGTCAAGATCAGTGAATGATGTTTTGTTCTTGTATTAACATTAATGGCAGGCAGCACGTTTATTAGGCTGCTGTCTCTTTAACACTGAATGCACGCGGATCTAAAAATACTGTTACGTATGCGTTTTCTTTTTCATCTGTTTACTTTCGCTTTCACTTTTGATAAAACAAACGCTGTGTTTATGATGAAATACTGACGTATTTTTGTGCATATTGGGCGGTAAATGTCAAAAAGAAGTCAGATCCGGCCCGGAACGACTTTTTCTTCAGTGGAAATGCACGGAACGGTTTGAGAACAGACACAGGCCGGAAACCCGCACAGAGACCGCTGTTTATTGTGCTCACAATTCTTTCCCCTGCTGCGCTTAAACCATTTGAATTTTAAAATCACATTAAAATGCGAACACAGGAATCGTTAAGCGGAACCTAATTCAAAATTCTAAAATTCTAATTATATAATAAATATTAATAATATGATATAATTTGTTGAATATGACCCCTTCGAACACCACTACTTAAATTATTAGCTTTAAGAAAAAAAAAATCTAACATATACCCAGTGTTCTTAGTAAAAAGTGTTTCTTGTTGATTTTAGGTGAGTGATCCGGTGTCAGCGGAGTTCAGTCTTAACACACAGATGCTCCTGCTTTCAAAGAAATCTCTTTGGTTATCAGACGGCTCCATGGGCTTTGGTCAGGAGAGCGACACGGCTTTCTCAGAGGGTAAAATGCTACAAACAGCACTTCATTCTTATGTGTTACTCCTGTGGCTTTAATAAAGATGATGAGTATTTGCAATGACACCTCTAATGATTTATGGCTGTTGCATTCTTTAGGAGACGTCATCTACGGCCGCGTAATGGTGGATCCCGTTCAGAATCTTGGAGACTCGTTTATCTGTAACATTGAGAAGGTGTTCCTGTGCACAGGGGCGGATGGATACATTCCAAAATACAACCCTGACAACTTTGAGTATGGCTGCCTAGCTGATTCGCCGTCTCTTTTGTACCGATTTAAGATCATTGTAAGTGTGAACACTGTTTAATACAACCCAAACCAAATTTAAAAAGATGCCATTTTAGATTAGATATCCAATATTATGATTAAATCATTTTAAAAATGTTTATTGTGCATGCTAAACTCAGCACATGCAATAAACAAGTTCTCTCTAACAGGTGATTCTAAACAAGTATGGCAAGTTTTAGGCAGATGGGATCACAACTAACGTTATAGTCATAAACATTAAAAAACATAACATTTCTATGACAAATTACCTGTATTTGCCAAAAATGCTTTTTTAAATTATTGAATTAGTTGGATGTAGGCTTGCTAAGTAATATGTATTGTCTTTTTTTATATGTGCTTAAATGCCTTAAAGCACTTGAACCCTGGTAATCACTGCTTGCAGCTATATTTATTTTAGTTTTCTTTGCGCACAAAAAGTATTCTTGTAACTTCAGAACATTATGGTTGAACCACTGATGTCACATGGACTATTTTATCTCAGCACATGCAATAAACAAGTTCACTGCATTCATTCACTGTGAACGGAGGCACGGAAAACACCGGATCACGAGCTGATCGGCTCAACAATGTGTGCGGTTCGTCTTGATGAAGGAATTAAGCCATATTGTGCTTTCAGTTTTAGTTCATTTGACAGATACTGTGCCAAAGCATAATGGCCCAAAATATAACTTTAAAGACCTTTCATGTTAGAATAAGAAGTTATATATATATTTTATATTTTAAAAACTACATTTTTTGCCCGGAAGACCTATCGTTTCATATCATCATGTGACCACGATAATATTGAGTTTTGCTATCATGTTATTGATCATAACATCATCACTATTAGACAGTATAATGTGTCATTTTTAACTCATTCTGCTTTTCAGGACAAAGCTCAGCCAGAAACTCAGGCGAGAACATTCGGCAGCATTAGCTTCAATGCTTTCCTCGCTGTAGACGACGCTCAGGCGCTGCCGCTGGTGAGGCAGCCAGGCTCCGACGGCTTTAGGTTGGATTCAACAGCTTTGTTTCAGGTAAGAACAACACAATAGCTTATTAGAGAGATAGTTCACCCAAAAATGTAAGACCTTTGTTCGTCTTCAGAACAAAAATTAAGATATTTTTGATGAAATCCGAGAGCTTTCTGACCCTGCACAGACAGCAATGCAACTACAAGTTCGACCAGAAGAAATTGTCAAATAAAATCATAAGGGGTTTAAGTGTGTAGTGCTAAAACCCTATTGTTATTATTAGAATGGCCAAGGATCAGCAATCTCCATGTAAAACTGATCGGGCAGACCAAACCGTAAGTCTAAAAGACTTGAAACTTGGAGGGATGGTAGTACTAACACCTCCTACAACGTCACCAAGGCTCACCCCAATCGGCCTGACTGGGGCGCTACACTGATCAAAAGTATGAAATCGCTCATAACTCCATACCCTTTTGTCACAGGCTCAAGTGTCTTATGTCATTGAAATCCTTGGCTAACGCCGAACAAAACACATGCCTCGGATTCATTCTATTTTTGCGAACTAGTCCTAGGTTACTCACCCAATCGAGATTCTCTGGAGAGTGAATATCCATAACTATCAAAAAAAAAAAAAATTACTTTTCGACTCTTTGTCACAAAGGGGCGCCAAAATGTTCAAAAGGGGCAGGGCCGCCTTGACTAAAACAACTATAACTTTTGAACGGAATTAGATATCTTTGCCAAACTCACAATGTGTATGTAAGAGCTGAATCTGAAGTCACATGAAAAAAGTTGTGGAGCTTAGCCACTTGTTGGTGCTATAAGAGGGAAAAAACTTAAAAAACGTCCATAACTAGGCAACCATTTTTCCTATCGACTTGTGGCTTTTTGCCGCAAGGACAAGGACATTTGCATATCTCATAAAAACATGGCCACCACAGGCCAATGAACTCTTAGCACCTATTAGATGAGCTTAACGGAGGCAGATCAGGACAAAACATGTTGGGCCTGTTGCATGGTTTTTCACATATATGCATGATATTTGTACCATACGATAGACCTCCTCATTCTGAACAACTTTGCCTCTAGAACCACTGCTGTCAGTCAAACCGTGTTAAATGATTGAAAAAATGTAAAAAACCTACTTTGGCGAAGTAGTCCTTGTTTTTTGCTCAATCTGGAAAAAACACTGCCCAATTCTCTGAACTCTCTAGGTCAATAATTATTTAAAAAAAAGTTCAAATTTACCCTTTGGGAAGCTATAAGGGAGTTGTTTAGAAAAGGGGCCTTTTTCTCCAGATATACCCAAAAGCCTATAAAGCCTAAACAAAACTGAAAACTTTACAAAACCACGAAACAATGCACAGGTGATTCTAAACAAGTATGGCAAGTTTTAGGCAGATGGGATCACAACTAACGTTATAGTCATAAACATTAAAAAACATAACATTTCTATGACAAATTACCTGTATTTGCCAAAAATGCTTTTTTAAATTATTGAATTAGTTGGATGTAGGCTTGCTAAGTAATATGTATTGTCTTTTTTTATATGTGCTTAAATGCCTTAAAGCACTTGAACCCTGGTAATCACTGCTTACAGCTATATTTATTTTAGTTTTCTTTGCGCACAAAAAGTATTCTTGTAACTTCATAACATTATGGTTGAACCACTGATGTCACATGGACTATTTTATCGATATCCTTAATACCTTTCTGGGCCTGGAACATGTCAGTTGCGTTGCTGTCTATGCAGGGCCAGAAAGCTCTTGGATTTCATCAAAAATATCTTAATTTGTTGAATTCTTTCAAAAATATACGAAGGTCTTATGGGTTTGACACAATTTTCATTTTTGGGTGAACTATCTCTTTAAGAAACATTGTGATAACATTCTGATACTAACACTGTAAAACTGTCCAGGTGTCAGCAGGCAGGGAGTGGTATATTCACACCATCTACACCGTCCGGTCCAGAGACAACGCTAACCGAGGCATCGGTAAAAGGAGCCTTGAATATCATTCTCTGACACACAGCCACTCGATTTCCAAAAGGTCAGCCACCCGTGTTCCAGATTTGGCTCAGGATATCGGTGCAGACAATAACCGCGGCACAAACATCTTACACATAGCACTGGACCGCAGCGCTCAAAAACATCCCAACCTTCACGAGGAATCCCAAGCGGAGGGTATCGTTCCTAGAGAGCTGAATCAAAGTGACTCTAGTGATGATCAGCTTGTCATGATCATAGGAATCTTGGTTGGTCTTCTCCTCACCATCCTCCTTGCCATTCTCATCATTCTGGTGGTGCGATCTAGACGGGACAAGAACGTCGCTGAGCCCCCGAAGAGCTCAAGCAGCACAGAGCCCATGATGACGCAAGGTCTCGATAGCAGCAACAGTTCAGAGGTTTGATTTTCCCAACAGTGGACCCTTTTATTCAAATAATTTTTTGTTTGCAAGTGCCTCTTGTTCATTTGCTCGGGCACGCAAAGACACATAGTGACTCGGAGTGGTTGCGCACTACCTCTCCTCTGGATTTTGTCGGTCCGAAAGTGTACTTGAATTTCAGAAGCACTTCTGTTGTCACTGCTTTAATAACTGTTTGAAGTCTGAATCTTTCACAGAGAGAATCGGTTGTAAACTACTGTTACTACTGCTTGATGGCATTGATATTCATCCAAATGAAAGTTTTACTTTATATCCAAAGGTGCTAGATAAACGAACGGTATTATGGGAAAGATGATGTTATATAAATACAGGTTGTTTTCAGTCACTGATCGTTTTTAATGGCTTATTAGTACTATAAGGCTGAAAGAATCAAATTGTAGTCTATACTAGATGGGTGATCTATCCATGATTTTATTTCATTTATTTTATTTTATTTGTTTTACATTTATGTGTTTTTTCTTTTTTCACAGCTGTTGTTTCTACTTTTCAAAATGAAATGTACTGTTTTACAATAACTTCAGTAATATCAAACTAGTGTTTTTGCTTTTATCAAGTTTCCATAAAAGTGCAAAACAAAAGCACTTTAGTATTCTTTTCCTGTATTTATGGTCACTATCAAATTTGCATGGTTTTCTTTTTATTTTTATCTACACTTATTGTGTAAAAAATGTATTATATTGTATTATAAGTCAGATAAAATGTTTGGGAAAATAATCAATGATTTTTGCCATGTAACATTTCTTTGACGTTTCACAGTCAGCAGTTGTTGCTGTCATTGTCATGACTTTTGTACCTGAATGTGATGCTGATTAGCATGGTATCAAATGAACATTAATGAGATAAAAGTGAGCTTTTCTTTGAGATGCCTCAACACACACTCACACACAAAACCCTACTGATTTATTGCTCAACAATGTGACTATTTTTTTAATGTAATTCACTCCAAGGCTATAGAATGTAGTGTAGTATATAGAATATATACTGCTGTACATAATCTACTAGAGTCAATAGTTTGAGTAAATGGAATCAGTTCAAATGAAACAATTTATTATCAGTCAGGTAAATATGTATTATGCCAATCACATGGTCAATTCAGAGATATCAAATCAACACAAGACTTCAAATTCTCAGATAAATTTGAGAGTAATATATTATTGAATTTACCTGACTTAATAATGAGTGAAGGGAGGGTGGGAATAAACTGGATGAAAAGGAAGTAACGCATAGGCGAGAAGAATTGTTTCTACATATTCTCTGTGAGACGTGAAACAGACGCCTACAGTATATGTTAACAGATTGTGTTCATATATATCTTTATCTCACACGATCAAACTGTCAAGTGTTATCTTCAAGTCTTACAAGATTACACTAACGTTAGACTTCATCCTCTGCCTACTGTATGAATAATTGGTGGAATAACCCTGACACGTGTCTTGGCATGCTCTTCACCACTTTCACACTGCTGTTTGGTGACTTTATGCCACTCCTGATGCAAAAAAATCAAGTAGCTTGGCTCTGGTGGTCCTCTATCTACATCTTGATTGACCTGGCTATGTAGCATAGAGCATTGCCCTGCTGGAAAAACCAGTTGGGGAGCATTGTCAGAACAAAAGGAAGCACGTTTTCTTTCACGACAACCTTGTACGTGGCTTGATTCACACACCCTTAACAAAAACAAATGCACCCAGATCATATCAACACTCCAACAAATTTCACAGTTGGTCCCATTTCCATTAGACGACAAGGTGTTGGGCAAAGCTAAAAACCGGTCTCCTCAGAGAGGACTCCAGTCCTCTACAGTCCAATCCTTATGGTCTTTTGCAAACCTTCAGCCCTGCCCCTAGGAGTCTATTTCCAATCATCCTCGCTGTAAACTTCACCCCAGCTGCCGTTTGCCATTATTTTTGTAGGTCACTTGATGCCATCCTACAGTTGTTGAGTGATATTTGAATAAATTAGTGGTCATCCCTGACAGTGGCAAGTCGTTTTTGCCCTTTGCTGGTCTGTAGCTTTGTTGTCCCCAATGTTTGCAGCTTGACCTTGTTCTTATGAACTGCTGTGTTTGAAATTTTAAGGATGGAAGCATCCTGATGCTCACTGTATCGCTCTTCCAGTAAAGCCAGAATTTCCTCATTCAAAACTTTTCAACTCTTTTGGCATGGTCAATGGATTTAAGGGCTGTCACGATTCCTGATTTAATTCGAGTACTTGTAAAATCCTTGACTACAATTTGCCCGGGTCGGATAACCGGCCAAATACCGGAAGTTGCGCATTCCACGGACAAGAATCCATGATACGACTGTTTTCCAAGGCAGAATAATATATGTTCCATTTAAAAATTATAATAAAGCATAATGCGATTGTGAATTCACAAATGCTACGATTCAATTAAATAAATATATATGATGCAGTTTGATATGTGCTTTATTATTTACATGCGTGTAGGTTATGTATGGGCGTTTCAGAGCGACTCCGTTTGTTCAACACGAAAAGTTATCATTTTATCATGTGGAGTGTCTCAAAATCCATCTCTGCATATTGCTTTGAGTTTGTGTTTATTGTAAGGTTCATCTGGGAATTTAATGTGCGCCATTGTTCATCGTGATTTCAAAATAAAAGCTCAAACACTCACTTTGAGTTTAAATATTAATGTTTAAATGTTAATGATTAAGTGGACATTTGAATTAAATGTTGTTTAGTCGATATTAGGATTAGGTCGCGCTGTATAGTGTAAATAAATTTGAGAATAAAAGATACATACCTGAATGTAGGAACATAAGAATATAACGTTACTATTGACTTCAACTGACTTTGGAAAATAATAATGAGTAAGGCAGTGTGAAAAGCAAGTGGGTCAAAAGGAACTAATGCATAGATACGTTTTTCTGCATATTTTCTCAGTGAGACGTGAAACACGTGTCTGTATGTTAACATACTTTGTTCATATCTTTATCTCACACGATCAAAGTGTCTGAGATTCTTCAAGTCTTACAAGATTACACTAACGATAGACTACCTTTAGCCTTACCATGGAGTTGGTTCACCCTCCGCCTACTGTATGAATATTTGGTGGAATGACCTTTTCAATCACAGCTTTCATGTCTCTTGGCATGCTCTCCACCACTTTTACATTGCTGTTGGGTGACTTAATGTCACTCCTTTTGCAAAAATTCAAGTAGCTTGGCTCTGGTGGTCCTCCATCCACACCTTGACTGACCTGGCTATTAGCATAGAGCATTGTCCTGCTGGAAAAAAAAAACAGTTGGTGAGCATTGTCAGAGCAGAAGGAAACAAGTTTTCTTCCAGGACAACCTTGTATATGGCTTGATTCACACACCCTTAACAAAAACAAATGCGCCCAGATTCCAGCTAAGCTGAAGCATGCCCAGATCATCAACACTCCAACAAATTTCACAGTTGGTCCCATTACCATTAGATGACAAGGTGTTGGGCAAAGCTGAAAACTGGTCTCCTCAGAGATGACCTTACTCCAGTGCTCTACGGTCCAGTCCTTATGGTCTTTTGCAAAACATTCAGCCCTGCCCCTAGGAGCCTATTTCCAATCATCCTCGCTGTAAACTTCACCCCAGCTGCTGTTTGCCATTATTTTTGTAGGTCACTTGATGTCATCCTACAGTTGTTGAGTGATATTTGAACAAATTGGTGGTCATCCCTGTCAGTGGCTAGTCGTTTTTGCCCTCTGCTGGTCTGTAGCTTTGTTGTACCCAGTGCCTGCAGCTTGACCTTGTTCTTATGAACTGCTGTGTTTGAAATTTTAAGGATGAAAGCATTCTGATGCTCACTGTATCCCTCTTCCAGTAAAGCCAGAATTGAATCCTACTTTTACCCCACTCAGAACTTTTCTTTTCAACTCTTTTGGCATGGTCAATGGATTTTAGGGCTGTCACAATTCCTCAATTCAGTTGGAGTACTCGGAAAAAATGCTCGACTACAATTTGCCCGAGTGGGACAACCGGCCAAATACCGGAAGTGGCGCATTCCACGGACGAGAATCGATGACACGACTGTTTTTCAAGGCAGCATAATATATATTCTATTTAAAAATCATAATATAGCATAATGCGATAGTGAATTCACAAACGCTACGATTCAATTAAGTAAATATGCGGTGCCGTTTGAATATGTGCTTTAATTATTTACATGCGTGTAGGTTATGTATGTCCGTCTCAGAGCGGCTCTGTTCACAGTCAAGCTGCTCCACGTATGTTATCTTTTACGTGCGTGGAGCGTCTCAAAATCAATCTCTGCATATTGCTGTAAGTTTATTACAACGTTCATCTGGGACCGCAACGCGCGCCATTTCATCAGATTTGTAAGGTAAATCATTTATAAATTTAAGCAAACAGAGGAGAATATGTGCTAACTGTTAATCGCGATTTCAAAATAAAAACTCAAACCATCACTCTGAGTTTAAATATTAATGTTCAAATATAAATGATAAAGTGAACACTTGAATTAAATGTTGTTTATTCAATATTAAACAAGGATTAGATCGCGCTGTATAGTGTAAAAACAATCGTTAGGCCTTTGGCGCCCTCTGCAGGTATTTGATGTAATGCATGTTAATGTACATTAGTTCTATTGTTTATAAAACATTATATAAACACTATTATATATGTTTCTATATATTTTAAGTAATTTTAAAAACTATAGTTCGTTTAGGTCTGTTTTTATTAACAATTTTTAATTGTTATTAACAATTTTTCAACTATTTTTATTATAATAAAAAAATATAAATATCTGATTACTTGATTAATCATCAGAGTAATCAACCGATTATTCAATTACCAAAATAATCAGTATATTATTTTATATAATAAATATAAATAAATGCTATTCTATAACATTAGCAATGTAATTTACGTTAATTAATTTTGTTAATTTTAATGAGAAACCAAGAGAAACAAGTGAGAATGTCAAGCATTTTGGCATGTCTATTTGTCTCCTGTTCTGTGAGAGCTCTGTATGGAGGTAAGGGGAGTGTTTTTTTCCATTAGATCATTTAATATTTTTCCATTACATCAGATAACGTTTTAAACTGTCAAATGGTCAGGTCGCAACATTTTAAAAGAAGTTACAATGTGCCCTGCCTATGGGACAAATAATGAAAAAAATTGTAGTAGTAAAATTATGAAACAAAAGCACATGAAGAGTTAAGATGCAAAACCAGCTAAATCCATCTGACGTCTTTCTTTAAAAAATGCATTTTTATCAGGCTCATATGTATAGGTTTCTATGTAAGTACTGGTACTTCTGATTGGGCTGAGGGTGGAATTTTAGCGAGTTTGAAGTAAAAGTATTTAATGGATGTATAATATGTGTCATTATCTCATTTTTGACCGAGATGGCTTTTAGCTTGTTTTGCATCTG
Organism: Labeo catla; assembly: GCA_012976165.1. Lineage (NCBI taxonomy): Eukaryota > Metazoa > Chordata > Actinopteri > Cypriniformes > Cyprinidae > Labeo > Labeo catla. The sequence goes on along the minus strand of VONZ01000500.1, from coordinate 325,837 downwards.
AACTCTTCACATATTTACTAGACAATTGTGAAATAAATTAAAACGAAACAAAAAGTGAAACGATCGGTCATTTTTTTCTGAAACTAAAAATTTGTATACTTTTTAAGCACAAAAGCTTGTGTAGCACAGGCTCTGGGATGCGCGTTCACGATGCTACGTACTACTGAATCATGTCAAAAGTCACGCGGAACGTAGGCAGAACTATAGACCCAGTGTTTACAAAGCAAACGCGCAAAGACTAAGAAAGTGCAAGTAAGTCAAACGCTGTTTACAAACAAAAAGGGACAATGACGTTCTACGATTCTGAAGTTGCAGGAGAAAATAAGATGGAGTTTTTCGCCATACTCTACCTTTTTGAGCTCGAGTACACAGATGATGAATTTAGACATGATTTGTAGTAGTGATGGAAAGTTCGGATCATTTTACAGACTCTGACCTTTTGAATCTCGTTCAGCAAAATGAACAAATCTTTTTTCGAGTCATTTTGTTCATTTCGTTCATTTTAGCAAAATATAATTAAAATGTTACGTGTTACTTCCCTAACACATACTACTGCTTACACAAACGTTGATCACACTACAAACAAGACAAAACTATAATGCTATAAGAAACAGAAAAGATTAATTCATTGTTTTAGTCTATGATTAGCTCACCTCACCTCTTATCTAACAAGTTTTCGGGTTTGAGTCGTTTGTTCATCACGTGACAGCTCCATAAGATGAACGAAGGACTCAAAAAAACCCGAAGACTCGAAACAGGTGAACTAATTCCAGTACAGAACCTAATAGGATGTCGTACATGCGTGACTGAACAAATCATTCCCCGAGACGACTCGTTCTTCCCGTGTCACATTAAAGATCTGTTCAAAAATGAACGAATCTTTCAAGAATGACCCATCACTAATTTGTAGCATCGTGGATGTGCATCCCAGAGCCTGTGCTACACAAGCTTTTGTGCTTAAAAAGTATACAAATTTTTATTTTTTGAAAAAAATGACTGATTGTTTCACCCTTTTTCCTCAACTGGGATCATTTAGAGCCCTTTGAAGCTGCATTTAAACTGCATTTTAGAAGTTCAAAATCGAGGCACCAATGAAGTCCATTATATGAAGAAAAACCCTGAAATGCTTTCCTCAAAAAACATAATTTCTTTACGACTGAAGACAAAGACATGAACATCTTGGATGACAAGGGGGTGAGTCAATTATTTGTAAATTGTTGTTCTGGAAGTGGAATTCTGCTTTAAGTCTTGCAGATATAAGAGGCGAGAATCTTTCGGTACCTCACGATTTGGTACGAATACTAATCGCTAGAAGACTGAATCGCGATTCAAATGTGAATCGATTTTTCCCCCACCTCTAACAGATATTAATACATGCGTATAACAGAAGCAGAAACACAGGTAACTTACTCTGGAGTGTTCACGGACGTCTTATGTATAGCACCCCATAAACAGTCGCTAATAAGGCATCTGCCTACTGTATACATATCTATTAGGGGGTGTAACGATACATGTATTCGTACCGAACCGTCACGGTACGGACATCTCGGTTCGGTGCACGAGGCCTTACAACGAATACAGGCAATTCACCCTCAATCCAGAAGGGGGCGCCCGCAGTAATGCAACACTGTTTTATAACCGCCAGCAGAAGAACAGCGAATGTCAGGAGTTGCGCACTTGAAAACAAAGCCCACTAGACAGTGACCATGTGCTGATTCTGACAAGTCTCTCACTGACAAATGAGTATAACGTTACTTTCAAGGTTTGCGAAATAGAGCTTTGTGTTCTTGTATCCTACCTTTCTCATTCGGCACAAATCCAAATATTCCATAATATTTCCATATTTGTGATGTATCCAAATGCTAAACTATTATTTATTATGTAAATTATAGGCTCTGTACTTCGGTCACGTTTGAACGGTGACACAGTGAGGTGGGCGTGCTGATGTTTGGTTCACTGTATTTTATTTTGATAAAGTAACGTTACCAACTGCGCTGTCAAGTTAGCAATGCTGGCAGCCTGGAACTTATGTTTTGTGTGTGCACGCCGGCACGATTTCTTAAACTCCTTAACTTAAACTTTTCCTTATACCAGCAAAATCAACTCAAAACACTTATTATTAATAATGCATCACTGTAAAAGGTCTTTTGTAAACTAAAGAAAACAAATAGGATGTCGCTTTCTGCTATCTGAGTTTCCTTTCTGTCACAAAAATGAACTAAAACTCATCATATGTAGACTATGTTACGTGTCACACTGTTTTGTCTCTTGTTGATCTGTTAACTAAATCAAATATATTTCAAGTACTTATTCCTTGTATGTATATATGTAGATTATATATATATATATATATATAGATAGATAGATAGATAGATATAACATTATAATTTGATATAATATTTAGCATTTTCACATCTAGGTGGAAAAAATTATAATTTGTACTACAGTCTGTTCAAAATAAGTGAAAAGAAACTTAGCATAGTAGATTCGTTGTTTTTCCCTGTTGTACCGAAATCGTATCGAACCGTGACCCCTGAACCGAGGTATGTACCGAACCATGATATCTGTGTATCGTTACACCCCTAATATCTATGATACTATTTGCAGTTAGAGTGTGCACAGATCTATACTTTGAAAATCTACCGGATATAGTAGATCATCTGAGGACTTTTGGCATACTCTTTTCAACATACTATGTTTTGGGACAAACCTATGCTGCATTTGGAATTTGTACTCGGAAGTTGAAAATAACAAGAAGAATAACAACGTGCAGTAAATGGTAAAACTGTTTGGATACAAACCAGTTTGTTCATAATTAAGTATAATACATCAAAATAACACAGTAAGGCACACCAATTTGCAATATTAAGCAGCAAAACGAGCTGTTTTGTACAGCTAAAAATAGCTGGATGCGGATAAGACCGGGAAGCCACACCCATAAAATTTACCAATGACCAGCATTATTCTAATCTACATGGTATTTATGACAGATATTATGCACACCGGCACACACTGTCAGTCAGTAAGTAGATACACCTGGGCGCAATCAGATAACCTGCCCTTAAATAAATTGGGAGGAGCCAAAGACACTTGGGAACATTCCACAGCACACCAACTAGTTTTTTTTGATTGTTTATTAGCAGTGTTGGGCAGTGTTGATTCTTTTTTTTCAGAAATGCATTATGCGGGATGCGATAGAATAGAATGATTTGCGGGACTCCCGCAAAATAGAAATATCTAAACATAAAATATCTAAAACAAATGAATTGCTATTCATGTATTGCACAAAAGCAACAAGAACAACTACTGTAAAACAAAAACGATTAACACGCGTAAGCATAGGCAGAGTTTCTATTTATAACACGTTTTTGCCGCGTTAAAGAATGTTGATTTCTGGAATGCAGTGGATAATCAGAGAATCCATTCACCGCTCGAAATGCCGTGCATTTTGCAACCACGCATGCAGCAGCCTATTGCTTTTAGTAAAAATAGTGGTTTGTGAACTTACTATTTCACGTAAATTTCGTGGATGTACAGAAAAAAAGTAATGTAACTAGTAATGTAACTAATTACTTTTGAAATAAAGTAATCAAAACAGTGATTTGATTACTTTTAAAATGAGTAATCAGTAATTTAATTACTTTTTCAGAGTAACTTGCCCAACACTGTTTATTAGGTATGTTTGCTAAAAACAATTTTACTGTTAGGACAGGGGTGTAAAACTTCCTGGAGAGCACAGCCCTGCAGAGTTTAGCTTTACTTTTTGACGCTGCGGGTACCCCTTTAGCGGCACTTTTCTAAGTGCAGGATACTCCATTATTTTCAGTTGTTTGTTGTATGCGTCAGACCAAGATGCGTTGAATGTTTGCATGAATTTGCAAAAACAGAAATCATTATATATTAGTTTTATACTTTCATAGATATTTTGCAGCACGCAAACCAACCCTACCCTAAACCTACCCACTTCTGAACAATATAAAATACGTAACAGGCAAATAAAAGTACAGTTACAGGCATCACATTCTCACTCCCAACTCGTCACATATTGACGTGGTCACTTTTTGACACACAGTTAGTGTCATTGTCATACATTGAATGCTTTAACACACCTTCTTCTGCTTCAACCAGAGTGTGCTGACATATAAATTTATGAAATGCCAAGCAGACAGATTGTTTTTTTTTTTGGCACTTTGGCACTGCAATGCAATCTCTATGAGTTCCAGGAGGGCTAGCAATTATGTGCTTTCATCATCATACTCAAACTTAACTTGCACAGTGATTGGTGGGAACATACATACCTCTAGTAATAAGAAATATAAAGTCAGGTCTAGTCTGTTTGGGCTGAATAAAACAAACTAGTCATGTTTAGGGGCGTGGAAATGTCCCCATAATAACAGATGGGTGTGTATTTTTACGATTTTGTGCTGTAAACTTTAATTATTTCACATACGTTTGAAAATCCAGCATTTATCCATACTTTTGAAAATGCAGCACTCATCGTCACAGTTGTAAACACAACGGCTTTCTGCTTTCTTCAGGAGGGTTTGGCATCACAGCGTCTTTGTTTCCAAGTGGAACGTTAAAAAACATGACACACACATCTCCTGGAAATCCTGTATAATTCAACCAATCCGATAATGACTAAAACCAGGGATTGTATTACTATAGGGAGTTGAGAGGGTCTGTATTACTTACTATTGGAGAAAGTTTAACGGTCAACTTGGATCACATGTGCCTTAATAACCAATGACATTACAGCCTTGACGTCACTGAATTTCAGTCAGAGTTGTGCGACACTTAGTTGCCATTTACGGAAACCAGGAATGAATGAGAAGTGCCGTAAGCTGAATCCCATATGTTGCAAAAAGTCAGTGACTTCTCTTATAAAACTGGATTTTTCAGTTTTGAACTCTAAAAATAGTTAAATCCTAAAGTATTGTTTAATGTAAAACATGTTAAGTATTAGCTGTCGAATAGGCTGTCGATTCATTAAATGATGAGCTGTTTCCTCTAAAAGCTGTTTATTCAACATAGTGAAGCCTCTCCTCCACTGACATCCATTAAAAAAAACAGCCTTTGGTCTCCTTTCCTTTAGCATTAGCCGTTATGCTTTTTTGGCTAAAGGTTGCAGGCTTGCCTTCTAGTGGCTTTGCTAAAACACCTGAAGTGTTTCCACTTTTGTGTACCGTATACATCAGACATTCAACCAGTGGTCCGTGGGCATGATGTCTGAGGCTGAGACTAACCAGTATCTTACTAGCAGTGTTAGGCATGTTACTTTAAAAAAGTAATTAGTTATAATTTCTAGTTACTTGTCACAAATAGTAACTGAGTTAGAAACTAAGTTACAACATTATAAAAGTACCTAATTACCAGGGAAAGTAACTATTGTGTTACTTTTTAAAAAATTGTGTAAATATGTCAAATAAATTGGATGCCCCCATATTTTAAATATGTTAAATGAATGAAATTTACAAGAAATTAATGAAATTTTTAGTTTACTCACCAGATATATAAAGCTTAATGGCACAGTTTTTTTAAATATCTGAATGTACATTTGGCGTCAGTCAGTCAAGCATTATAATATGAAATTATGACAATTTAGCATTAAACTTTAGTAATTAGAACTTTAGAATAACCATTGATGAATGCATATTTGTCTTATTGACTGAACTTAGGACTGGTGCTGGTGCTTAAGATATTGTTTGTAATTTAGTGTTTCTATAAAAAAAGGCTAAAAATAATACTGAAAAGATAACAAAACTACTAAGAATTCTACTACTAATAACAATATAAAACGCACTAAGGATTAATGGGTTCATGAATATTAATCACGTTGTCTGCGTTTGCTCAAATCAGTTTGCTGAAATCAAAATAGGGGTGATAAAAGGGGAGCGCCAGCCAATGAGATTGCCGTTTGCGGATTAGTTTTGCCTACTACCGGAGAAACTGGCAGTTCTTAAAAGCTGAAGAATTCCAAAGGAACTAAAATACAGCAAAGAATATCTTTTACATATAGCGTGTCAGTTCTGCATGGTATAATAAGACTCTCTCGCTCTGTGTCTTTCTTTGCGTGTGTGTGAGACAAAGCGACGGCTAGTCGTGTGCCTTCACACTAGAGTTTACGGTTCATCAAATACAGGTACGCTGCGCATCCATTCAGATGAACTGAAAAATAAAATTATAATAATATTATAACAAATTATAGTAATGGTAACAGTAACAGTAATGGTAACAGCGTTGTAACGGGGGAAACAGTAATTCGTTTGATTACTCGTTACTGAAAAAAACAACGCCATTAGTATTCCCATCACTGCTTACTAGTGAAGTGTTGATGGATGACGATTGTAATGGAAGAAAAGAGCTAAAGAGATTACAGTGTCGCGTGTCGTGTGTGGGAAGGAGGAGCAGGGACGAGGAAATCATGAAAACGTGCTTTAATACGATAATCCAAACGGGAACAAGAACAAACTGGAACAGCAGGGAAAACACAATCCAACACGACGCAAACTAACATATGGAAACATTAGCGACAACATAAGAATGGACAAAACACAAGGAACTGAACCAAACATATATAAGAGTGCTGATGAGACAAGGACAGGTGTGAGCAATTAACAGCATCATTAAAAAGGGACTTTTTTTATACGTCAGTATATACAACAACATTGCGTACAGTGTGGATCAGTGGAGCTGAATACAAATTTCCAATCAGACTTGCTTCACCAGTTTTTTCTCTGGTTAACAATAACACTTCATGTCAACAACATCAAACACCACCCAAAAAATATCCACATTTGGTTGGTGTCAGTTTACTTGTTTACTTGAATGTGACAGCTATAAGAAGACACTTGTGCAACAATGAATCAAAACTCATTTAGAAGATACATTATTAACAGTACTGGCTTAAAGACTACTACACTTATATATGGTTACAAAGTAGGTGTATGAAATGGTTACCAATTTGGGATGCATGTGGATTTTATAAATAATGAAAGGGAGAACTGAATTGTACGCATTATGCGTATATCGTAATTGTACAATAATATTTATTACTGTCAGTGCAGACACTGCATCCAATGCATCTCACGTTTTCTCAGTGACACTGCCCTCAACTTGACTTTTTCAGAGTTTAAAGAAAGTTCAGTGTTTTCTACTCATAATTACTACTTTGTAGTGGCGTTCACCAATAAATCTGGTGCATTCCCTATGTGCCCTTCAAATATTTATAAGTAAACATTGTTTAAAAAGATCAAGTGAAAGTTTAACATAGAATGAGAAACATATTATTTGTAACAAGTGGAAGGTCTATTGGTTTACATTTACACTCCAAAACTCAAACCACAGATATATTTTAACATACAGTATTAGATTCTTTTTTGTCAATTGCTGTGGTTCTGAGCTGCTTTCAGTGGATTCTGATTGAATTAAACACCTCTAGTTGGCCATGGTATTGCTTTTATTTTATTTTATTTTATTTTGAGCTAATTCAATTTAGATTCCTAAGCACTTAGAAAAGCTATTCAAATTATGGTCTACTTGAATTCTGATTTATGTTTGTGTTAACCTAAATTGGTTAATAAAACTATGACCTTTTAGACAAGTACTGTGACAAGTACATTTAGAAACAGCTAAATTTCAAGTTCAGTTATCTCCAGTATATAAATTTGTTATTCTATGTGACGTGTTGTAAACATGCGCACACCCGTTTAAAAAAAAATGACTTTCAGGTTTAAAAATGATTAGAGTGGAAAGGGGTCATCGGATGCAAAGTTCACTTTTTCATGTTGTTTGAACATTAATGTGTGTTGGCAGTGTATGTGCAAATCTACCCTATAATGATAAAAATCCATGCAGTGGTTTTTAATTAATCTGTAAAAATAATATCCCCTTTTTCAAATCGAGCCATTCTCAGATGCCTGACATCACACTGACAGAGGCCGCTCCTACGATAGTTGATTAACATGAGCGTCTTACCTTAGATCAGCTGTTACAGTCCGACCTCCATTGTTTCTATGCTGGAGCAGGGATGTAAATTAGACAAAACTATCTCAGATTGAGCGAAGTGTTGAGGCGTTGTGTTGCTGGATGTAATAATGAACGTAGTGGTCGTCATTTACTCCCGACATCTGAGCTGCTGAAGATGCAGTGGATTAAGTTTGTTTGTGAAGGGAATGTGCCTCCTGATCTACATAAATCCATCTATGCTCACCTACAGCTGAAGTGAGTATAAGGGTTTTTTTATGAATCTCTGCAATCACCTTTCCTAATAACGTGCTAGTTAGCAAGTTTAGCCAGTAAATGTGGCTAAAGTAAACAGGCTCGTCACTCCACAGAGAGAAGAGAGGGGTGGGGCGAGCAGAGCTCATTAACATTTAAAGCAGCCTCGACCAGAACAGGATGATTTTTGCAGAGCTGATTTTGACAAGGTAAAAGGGTGTTGTTTTACACAACCATTAAGAATTTTTAATCAAGGTATATAATAGACTTTTCATTAAGACCCTAAAGAATCATATCAACTTGAAAATGGGCAACTGATGACCCTTTTAATGATTATAATGTGAACCAGAATGGTCACTTGGCAAGATTATTTAAAATCATTTAGGACAAACAAAGGAGAGTAAAATGTCCATTTCATTTCTGATGATGACAGGGCCTGGATGAATATTTTCTTCGCTGTAGTGACAGGCCGTCATTTGCCACACATCCAGAATATAAACACCAACATCCTGAAAAGCCCAATGCAGAACTCTGTTCAGCTGTAGAGAATACCAGTCACTCCCGAAAATATCCTATTATAAACAGAAAAACAATATCAGTCCTAAACTCATAAGAACAGGGTGGTCTTCTTGTATATGAACTTGGTACTGTATAGGCTTACCTTATAGCCAGTGTTAACAGTCTTGATGATAACGGTAGTGTCAGGCGCCCGCTGTAACAATGCTAGAACAGCTTTGCGAATCCTCAACACTCTATGGGTGTAGAAATCTAGAGGGTACGTGGTGAAATGAGGTCCCAGATTGAATATAAAGACAGTGTGGGGTCCTCCAGCCTGGTCATCGATCTCATTACTGATGTAGTGCAGATCAGCAACTGCTGATTTTCGAGTGCGCAGAGGAACACCGTGAGCCCTCCAGTGTAAGTCAATGTTGTTCTCCACATCCACTGCTATGAGCGGCCCTGACTGATATTGGACATGCAGGTTCATCTGCTTCAGCGCTAAAAAACAGTGACACCAACAAATATAATCCCACAATTACTGCGTACACTGTATAGGCCTAGGTAATATATAATTAACCAATGAGCAGCTTTCTATCTCACTTGGTACTGTTTTCACAAAGAACTCAAACCACTGTCTCATAGTAGAGTCTCCCATCATGTAGATGTGTTTGTCTTTCAGGCACTTTGTTGTCGTTTGGGTGGTAAAATGGCGGGTGCTACAGACAAAAGACGTCCACACATCTTTCAGGTAAAAGCCAGCTGGAACTGGAGTGTGTAAACCAGGATGACATTTCTTTGTTACATCTGCAGGACGAGTAAGGAGAAACAGTAAGTTATGTAACAAAGCTATGGGTTTAATAAACTGTGACCGTTTCATTTAATTTAGACTTAACACATTTCCCTGCATCTGTGTACTCTACTATTCCTCTGGATTAAACTATTGACCAACATACCAGTAGTTTCATTTCCATGGGAATGAAAAATTTTGATGATGCTTTTATCTCCATTGATACCTTTGTTAGTTTGACTCCTGCCAAAGAAAACATGTCTGTCTGTCATACTGCCTTCCATTAATACACTAAATAAATCAAGTATAAAGTCAATAAAGAATCCTTTTATCTCACATAAACATCTTTTCCTTCTTAGTCAGACGGTTTCTATAACCACCCATAGAGTGGTACACAAGGGCGCTGCATGGCAGCGATTTGGGTCTCTGGCAGCGCCATGTTTCTCCAGTACGGGGATCTTTGTATTCACAGCAACAGTCTCCAGTTCCCATACGCTCTAGTCCATTCTTTTCCCACTTCACATTACACGTCACTATTTCACTTAACCTGGTCTTATCTGGTCCTGGTCCCTCATAATATCCATTAAAGTACACTCTGTCAGAGTCAGTATCTCTGTGACGCTTCAGGACCTGCACAGCTTCACTGGAGTGAATTAGACGCACAGCCACCTGGGCCTCGCCAACCCACGGCAGGAGGAAACGCACAGAGTAGGAGCCGTTGAGCAGGTCCACCACCTCCCCAAACACACTGGCCTGTGAAAAAGTAACATTCTCAGTACAACATAATTTAAATACAACAGCTAGTTCCAATAAAATAATGTGTACAATCACTGACCTTACTTTTAGACCAGAACAACTTAGCTTGAAAAAAGTCGCCTCCATAACTTTTGAATTTATTCTCAAAGTTCTTCGCGTGCACCGTAACAAAAAGTTCATCTCCAGTTTGGTAGCTCTCTTTCAGGTTCTCAATGACGAATGTGGTGTGGGCTGAACTAGTACTCATGGACACATCTGTGATTGATCTGTCAGGCCCGTCCCAGTAAACAGCCTGCTGTAACCTGGAGTAGGCATCTGAACTGATTCCAAATTCAGAGAAAAATGAGCTTACAACTGACTCTTCTGAACTGAGTTGTGAAGGAGAAGTGGAGTTTGGAGTGTTAGAGAGTCTTGCAAACTGCTGAGACAAAAAACTTGGTAGAGGATGCTTCCTTTCATTACCCGTGTAAGGCCATACAACCTACAAATACACAATAAATGATTAGTAAAGTATAGTATAACATCCATTTATCTGAAATGTGTTGTCAGATCTTTTGGAGTTATATTTATTCAAATTCAAATTCACTCAATTTCGGCCATGTCTTGGAAATGTAATATGTGTGATCAACCTATACTGTACAGGCTAAAATTACAATTGGTGGTGGAAATTTCCAGTTCAGGACATATTTTATATTTTTAAACCACAGATGCAGAAAATCCCATTATTTTATGTATGAAATGTGCATGAGGTTTGGAGGTTATTATGAGGATAAAAGATGGAAGTCCTCTATATTTTAAATAAAACTCCATCCCCCTTGAAATTCACTACCTGGATGATATAAGATTTTGGCCATGTCATCCACTTCTAAGCTATTCATTCATTCACTGATTTGCACTACTCAAAACCTCTAAGCTTAATTCTTCCTTGCCAAAGCCAGACATCTGAGCTCGATTGCTATGTATTGAGCTAGGCTAGGCTAAATATTTAGTGGTGTCAAAATTAGCACGTTAATGCAGGCGATTAATTAACAAAGGGGTGGGGCTAGGTTTGGCCAGCCCACTCACAACTGCTAAAAATTGCGTTTATTTATTCGCAGAACTTCTTTATGTGCACATCAAACCGAAGACTTTTCAGACGCGCGCTTGAGAAGGGTCTGGCTGCAGACATGCACCTGCACTCTCAGACACCTGCACTCTCAGACAACTGCACTTCCGGAAGTGACGTCACTTGCAGTCGATTTTATTTTGACTTTATTTTATTTATTTATTTATTTTCATTGAATCTCTCAACATTTCACAACAGTAGCCAGGTGGTGAAGACAAGAAAAAATAAACTAAATTACAATGCCACTTGCAATAACCACCTGCACTCTCAGCTGCCTGCGAGTCACTTGCAATCCACACAAATGGTGAGTGTTGCCAATGGAGACAAGACGCTGTGGTCGTTAAACGATTAAAACTAATTTAATAGCATAACGTACAGGGTCCTGCAAGTCTTCTGTAGGAGATAAAACAAATCCGTGGCCACAGAACAGCAGAATATGAACGCAATGCACAGTCTCTCCTTAACCTTTTTCCTCCCGTAGAAAACCATTAACACCTGATAGGCTTAATGTATTAAGATACATTAAGTGCCATTAAACGATCAAATTTGTAATATAGTTTATTAATTTAATGTACTTCCAAGGCAAGCATATGGCCGTGAATGCGCAAACTTTCACTTTTGTACTTGCCCAGCAAATGCTTAATGTGGCAAAACGGACTAAGATGATAAAGACCAAATTCAATATAAACCTTACTGCTGTCAAACAATATACCAGCAGATATGAACGCGCCATAAGAAAGGAATTATGTGATATTAAAAAGACCAAAAGGATTAAAGCAGACGTGCAAAAATATACCAAAAGACAATGATATAAAACAGCTGTAGAGATTATTCTTTATGGGAAAATGCGAATGCGGCGTTGCGTTACCTGCTTGTGTGTAGTTGTTTTAATAATGAATAGGAGCATATTGAGTTTAGTCTTTATCATCTTAATCCGTTATGCCACATTATGCCATGTTTTGCGAAGGAAAAAAACTGTATAGCCTACATATACATTATATTAATAAACTGTATATTGAATTTGATCTTTTAATTGCATCTTAATACATTGAGCTATATTAAATGTTAATGGTTTTCTACGGGAGGAAAACGCTTAACGAGAGACTTCATATTCTCTTGTTCATATTCATATTCGTTCATATTCTGCTGTTCTGTGGCCATGGATTTGCGGGTCTTGTTTTTATCTCCTACAGATGACTTGCAGTCCCTGTATATTATGCTAAATTAGTTTTAATCGTTTAACCAACACAGCTTATTGTCTCCACTGGCAACACATATGATTTGTGTGGACTGCAAGTGACGTCGCAGGTAGCTGAGAGTGCTGGTGGCGATTGTGAGTGACACTGTAATTTAGTTTCTTTTTTCTTGTCTTCACCACCTTTTGTACTGTTGTAAAATGTTGAGAGATTTGATTAAAAAATAATAAATATATAAAATAAAGTAAAAAAATAAAATAGACTGCAAATTACGTCACTTGCGGAAGTGCGAAGCAGTTCGAAGAATCAGTCTTTCTAAACCCCTCCTTTCCGTGAGCCCTCACGGCTGTGATTGTCAGATGGCGAAGTCCTTTATAATTGGTCTACCGCATACAGCGCGTCAAAAACTAAACGCCCATCGCTATAATTGAATGACAGCCCTGGAGACTTGTCAATACATAGAAAAGATGGCATCGATTTTACCTTACTAATTCGAGCTGGAGTCTGAAGAAACCACGCCCACCTAGTACGTCGGTAGTGACAGCAGCGGCAATCCATCTGTCACTCAAGTGGCCACGCCCTAAATTATGCAGAACTTTAAGGCTTAATATAAATTAAACAGATGAGTTATAAAAAAAATCACCCCCCTCACAGTTGACATGAAGGGCAAAATTAGCTATACAGACCAAAACCACTTTTTGTACCAGGCTGTAAACATATTTTTTTCTGCTGTAAAGTTGGGCATTTCACATGGGGAGTCTATGGGATAGACTCCCTTTTGCAGCCAGTCTCTAGCGGCCAGTCGATGAATTGCAGTTTTAGTCACTTCCGTGTTGGCTTCAAGAGGGGGACCGGGAGGTTGCCTCTTGGTTTGTGGGCAGGCAAGTTGTTTGCAACGTAGAACGTGGGCGGGCATTATGCAAATGTATTACTTCGTGACATATAGCCGTAACAGAATAAGATTCGAATTCCTGACGACTCGTTCAGGTGATTGTGAGTCGACTCTCTTTTTTTTTGATAGACAGTAACTTTATTTATCGTGCACTGTCGGCTTCACAACTTTGCAGATAGTTTATGTTCACATACAGCTACATGACACACTGCATGAAAGGTAATAATAGGATCATAATGAAAAGGCATAATAGGAGCACTTTAATGAAAGAACAAAATAAATAAAAGAGGTAATCAGTAACTTCTGTTGTTTAAGATTTATCTATATTTAATTTAGAATTTAGTGTTTGATATCTTTATTAAATTTGGCTATATTTTATTGCTAAAGGGCACAGCTATATGACATTTATTATAGTAATGGGGTTTATGTGAAGATTGTTTTAAATTCACTTAAATTAGAAGTAAATTTTTTAAAGTCTAATGAATGTTAAATTGATACCTCTCAATTATACTGTAATGTTGAATGGCTATAGTCAATGCTTAAATATTAGGGGGAAAAAATCAGAGACATCAGTTTGAATCATTAAAAAAGTCAATGGCAATAAACAAATATTAAAAATATATTTTCTTTATGTTGTTTCTACATTAATTTGAAGATTGAATGTGAAATGATTGCAATATATAAGTATTATTAAAAACTGTAGTATCAGGTGGGAATAATCGCGATTCATTTCAGAAAAAAGTGCTATTAATTAGTTATTTTTTTTAATCGATTGACTCCACAACTACATATATAAATACATGTGTGAATGAATAAAAAATGTGTGTATTTTTTTTGTAATGCCTGTTTTTCTTTATTAAATATAAATTAAATTTAGTGGAAATAATAGTAGCATTTAATCATAGTTTTTGAGAAGTGGTTTGTGTTAGTGATGGTGATTTTGGTTACATTGTTCTGCCATTATCCCCTTTACTATCCCATGAGGCCACAGGAGAGGACTTATGAATGGCAGTGATGTGACACAACTGATGCAGTCACAAAGTAGATTGCTTGTTGACAAAAGTACCTAGTCAAGAGTATGCCTTTTCAATGCAGCTGGTATCAATTGTTGTTAATTACAGAGTGTGACATAAGTATACAGATGCCATTCCCAAACTTAAACGTGTCTGACTGACCTCTGGTGATTTCTTAAAGGCCTTTGATACATATTTTGGACTATGGGGGGCACCATTTTTTCGATGGCATGAAATGGTTGCACTTGGTGAGCTACAGGCGCTTCCTGTTGCTATTTTTACCACAACACAACTTAGAATAAGCAACTTGGAAAATAAAATAATGGTACAATGCCACATTGTGCTGCTTTTGGTTGTAATTTTCAGTTGAAGGGCAACAAGAAAAGTGATGAAAGTCTTCACTGCTTTCCTGGCGATAAGAAGAGGAGAAAAGAATCGGTTGTCCTCTCCACTTTCAGTAGCTGTAGTCATCAAATAAGTATTTTTTCCAAGTTGTGTTGCAGTTAGAATAGCAACAGGTAGCACCAGTAGCTCAGCCAGTGCAAAAATTTCACATCATCAAAATAATGGTGCCCTCCATAGTCCAAAATATGTATAAAATGATGTGCATTTTTAAATAATGTAAATCTTTCATGGATTTTTTTTACTACATATTTCAGTAAGACACATCATTTACATTATATTAAGCCATACAAGTCTTAATACCCAGGGTTGCCTTTAAGCAGTCATTAGACAGTGAATTCTGTGTGTCTCTCAACAGTGCTTGGAAACAGCAAAATCTTAAGTTTAACTGCTTCAAGAACAATAATGTTATTACCTCACTAGCGAGAAATGTCAGGTAGCTTTCCAGCTGATAAACTATTTTATTGATAAGTATTTTCAGAATGTTTGTGTGTGTGTATTTGTATATATGGAGTGGGAGAAAGAAACTGTGCTTTACATAGATGAGAAAATGTAATATTGTGGTTAAAACATGAAAATAGTTTGTAATCTGTGTCTTTTTATTTGTCATATTTGCTTAGGGTATTTCTGGGTTTTGGTTCCTTTGCTGCTGTAACCTGTAAGCACCTTATAAGCGATGCTTATTAAGGCCACACACAGACTGCAGCTAAATTCAGTTGTCATTTCACCTTTTATTGATTAAGCCTGTTTTGTACACACACAGTTCAGTAAATTACAAAAATGACAACTACATTCTACAACCAAATTTACTGCTGAAATATTTAGTTAGTAACAACCACATTTATAGAAATGTATAAAACATAAGTTGTGTTCCAAGAAATCACTTAATAGTCACTCATCAAAATGACTCAGTGTTGCCAGATCTTAGTTTGCTAAGTTTGATAACACAAACTTAAGACAGCTGTAATACACTTAAATCCAAATGTGTTGCACATTTCTGCTTTGTAAACACCCTAAAATTGATAGCTTTATTGGCAGAGTCCAAACAACATGCCAAGATGCTTAATAAGCGTTTCTTAAAATAGGTGGATGTGGCAGCACTTCGAGAGTGCGCTCTGAAAGGCAACCTTTCAAATATAAAACACAACAGCTCTGTCATCGGTGGTTTAGTTGAACACTAGTCTTTGTACTTTAAATAAGAAATAGAAATTGGGCTTGTCTTTATTTCTTCTTTTTAAAAGCCAGACCTGAAAACACAAATGATTCAATACATTCTTTGTTTCCTGTGATTTATTGCAAGAAGGCAAAAGACTTTGATATGTTTAAATACATCATTAACAACTATTTGTTCGATTTGGTTACACACACTGCATAAAACAATTTTTGTGGATGCAGCTGTCACACCTATAAATTACTGAACTTTGTGCGTACAGAACAGGATTTAGCACTAAGAAGTAAAATTAACAACTGAAATTAGCTGCCATTTAAAATATGCAGTTGTGAAAAATATATCTTTTGATGAACTTACAAGAAAACAAATGATTACCAGTAGACACAGCCCAGTAAAAAACCTCCGTAAACATGATCTTTCCCTGTGAACTGAAAATACAATGTTGTCACTTCATTAAATCTACTATGGTTAGAAACAATTTAGTTGATAAATAATAATAATTGTTGAGAACTTGAGAACTTTTTTCAGTAAATATCAGTGCTGAGGAAAAATGTTGCTCAAAGGAGCAACAAAATGAAATTATTTCTATTTTTTTTTTCTTCCTTTTTTGGTGAGACCAAAGTAAAAAGTTAAAGTGGCTTGTGTGCTATGAGCCAATTACGTGCCATCTGTGATTGTCCTATTAATATTTAGAAGCATTCAGAAATAACTTACAGTGTTGGTCCCGAGTTTCAAGCTCCATTTGATTTTTTTGAAGGCATATATTATAAGACATGTAATTGTAAAAGTAATAGTCCAATTGTGTTTTCATATGCTTCTAATGACACGTCTGTGTGTTTCATTCTTTCTGTGTTTATCAGTTTGTCCCACCTACCTATGAGTTAAGAATTTACTGTTCCTATGTGAAGCTCATGAATATGAATTAGTTTACATGACGTCTCTGATTTGCTGAATGAAGGGAATGGATCATGCTAGAAATGGAGAAACAGGTGTTCATAAAACTCTGGCTTTCCCTTGACTGTAAAGCCTCAAAGTATCAGCAACAGCACCACCTGCTTGTGTAAAGTTGACCATAGCCATAGGAAATAGGCTACAACATCCTATATTTAAACAACTGAAAATGCTCCTAAATGGAGAATTCTTTTCTATTTCTAGCAGATGTCATTTCTTACATAAGCAAATAAAATAACATTAAAATGGTACGGAATTATTAATTAAAATATTAGAATATGGAACCCCCAACAAATAAAAAATAAAAAGATGATATTTCAGTGGTATTTTGACCAGTGAACTTCAGAAAATATGGTCATCTTACCGTATAAGACCATAAAACCTACAAAATACACACTGAATGATTATTAATCAAAAGTTGTGTCTTTGCAGGAGTCATGCTTGAATCGCCTTTGGTATAATGCCATTATATTACTAAACTAAAAACCATGATCATAATAAATTCACTGAGAACACTAAATTGCAGCAGGTGTATATTGGTCGAAGATTTTCCCTGCATTGATTTATTAGAAAATAGTAACTCCATGTTCAAGCTTCATGGCGTGGCTGCATTACTACTTCAGGTGTGTATTTATAAAAATAAACCAGATGTATAATAATTCCTTACTTATCTCACAGGGCTGTTGAATGCTTAAATCTGATTGATTCTTGAACGTTCTAAGGTGTGCAACTATTTTCCAGTAAACATTCAACTGTGAATCAGTTATAGGAAGTTCCATATCACTTCACCAAAATATTTCAGTTATTTCAGTTACGGTCCTTTAACAGCAAATGAAACAAAAAACCTACAAAGCAAACAAGTATGAATTATTTATCAACTACAGTAGTCAACATTTGAAGTGGATCAAAACCATTCATCAAAGTGTCCTAAAACCAAAACAATACCCATTCTTGTCTTAGGACAACTTTGATTAACTTTTTGATCCACTTCAAATGTTGATTCTAATTATATTTAATATAATTATATTTAAACTTAAAAAACTGAATCTTGAGAAAAGAATCACAATACTTTGATGACAGGCCATAGAATTATTGAAAAATAATGCACACCTGCCAAAGGCATTAGGTTTTAATATTTCAGTGGCCCATTGTCAGTTATTCCTTGCATAGTCAATTTTCTGATTCATCGCAATTGTTAGTTCTAAGTCTGGCGCGCAGTTTGGAGCATCATTCTCAGTTTGTTTGCAGTCTGAGGGTGAACAAAGAGATGTTGATTGAATAAGTACAGCGTTGTACTCAAGAAACACTATAAAGGCTAATGTTTTTATATTTGAGGAGCGGCGAAGAGTGTCTTCTAGCATTTATTGTCGAGTCACAGCCAAATACAGTAGCTGTGTGAAACGCTGCATCTTTTATAATATGATACTTTGGCCAAATAACAGAAAAAAAACTGAGTGGCCACATAATGACAAACTGTAAAACCTGCAAGTTCGTGAAAATGTAAATGCGATGCCTGTACTGCCTTTGTGGCGTTAATAATGGGGAAAAAAACATTCACTGGTCAAAAGCTTATTTGAACTTGATTTTGTTGAAATGTTAGTAGCCCAGATTAGATATAGATTTGTTTTTTCACAAGATCTGAACCTTTCCAGTGCCATTGTAAATAAAAAGCAAAGATAAAATGATCTTAAGACAATGGTTAGATAACTACGCCCAGCACTTTCAAAAGCAGGCACTCTATTTATGTTGAAAGTGCTGTTTTGCTGATATTCTTGATTTTGGAGGTAATTACTTAAAATTTATTATGAAGAAAAAGAAAAAACAGAAAGCACAAGTCACACATATTTCTTTAATTTCAACAAATTTCTTGTTTTACATATATTTGCACTTCAAGATTCCAGAGATCTTTCATACTTTTGCACGACAGGTTTTCAAAACTGAAAACACAGAGTAAAAGGATCTAGGAAGAGATGAAAGCCAAAGAAACTGAACAAAAACACAAATATACATAACATAAATTTGACTGGATATTTCAAATTCTTTAAATTAAGATTTAGGGCAAATAAAAGAGAGTAAAATGTCAATTTCATTTTTGATGATGACAGGGCCTGGATGAATATTCTCTTTGAC
Source organism: Labeo catla (assembly GCA_012976165.1). Lineage (NCBI taxonomy): Eukaryota > Metazoa > Chordata > Actinopteri > Cypriniformes > Cyprinidae > Labeo > Labeo catla. The sequence continues at coordinate 306,713 of VONZ01000500.1, read as the reverse complement.
AGGCCATCATTTGCCACACATCCAGAATATAAACACCAACATCCTGAAAAGCCCAATGCAGAACTCTGTTCAACTGTAGAGAATACCAGTCACTCCTGAAAATATCCTATTATAAACAGAAAAACAATATCAATCCTAAACTCATGTGGTGGTTCCAAAAAAAAAAAAAAAGTGGAAAATGAAGGGAAAAAAATGTCAGTAAATTATATCAGAGGAACACTGAACTTGAAACAAGTTAAAAACTTTTTTTCCAAATGCACAGTATAGTGTCTTATCTGTGAGGATTAATGTTCCTTGCTCAGCCTTGAATGATACACTGATTGCTTGATGGTTTTCCCTTGGGACGTGTTCACTTGTTTGGGGAGGGCGCACGCTGCTCAGAAAATACAGAGACTCTGATGGTGAAGAATCCGTGTATCGTTAGTCCATTCGTTTTTTGATTTAATATTGAAAGACGAAACCTGAGAAAACTGCTGCTTTTTCGTTTTTTTATTTTCTCCAGAAAAACGAAAACAAGAATTCAGCTTGATTTTTCGTTTTTCGTTCAGGGGTGGAAAAATGAATAAACCGCTTAAGTATTCGATTTCTACACGTGGGCGGAACGAAACGCCCCTTTCTGCTGATTGGTCAGCCGAGGATCAAACCACGCCCCCGTCAGTTCTTCCGCAGTTTCGCGCAGAATAATAGTCCTCCGCTGCTGCAGTTGAACGGATAATTAACGCATTTATTGCAACTACATTTAATCTTTTTCTCATCAGACAACCACAATAATGAATAGCTCGACACAACCCGTACCGGGGACAGGGCTTTATTCTGTGTGCTATTCACAAAGTGCCAGGGGGTGCGCAAAATAATTTGCTATAGCCTACCGTATTTTCTGGACTGTACGTCACGTTTTTTTTTTTTTTTAATCATGAAACATGCTGTGATTTATTCCAAAGTAACTTATATAATGCATTTAACGTCAAATAATCTTAGACTGTTAAAAGTAGACACATCAGTTGTGTTATGGTTCATGTTTGTGGCATACGCCAGGAAGATGTTCAAGGAGACGAAAGCAGCGCATTCTACTGTTTTCTATATTTTTCAAAGGGTTGAATTTTGCAGTCATGGTGAAAATGTTGTCATTTTTGGATGTTTAACAGTTTGTATCAAGTTCAGCCTCTGCACCACGTGTGCTAATCACACATTCCATGCTAATGATGAAGACAACGTGTCCTTGTGATGCAATCTAATGCATTTGAGTGAAATACAAATATAACACATATTTGTGATGTGACAAAAACAGTATTTCATTTACAAATGTGTGTTCTAAAGGTTAAAGACTTAATTAATAAATAGAATGTCATATACTTTCCTGTATTTAAAAAAATGCAGATGGCATCCCAAAGAGCTAATAAGCTAGAATGTGTACATTAAAATCGATTGTAACAGTCCCTTAAGTCGTGTTTACATTATGTCAGTATACCAAAATGAATGTAAAAAGCGTTTATTGTTATAAATATCATTGTTATAAGTTTTCTGAAATCTTTAAAAACACTAAAAACATATTTTAAATGTGTTAAAAGGTACATGAAGTGTTGGAACACCTGTACAGTTCATATGTTTAAAAGGACATTTTTAGGGGAAGGTACCATGCACATGTTGCCTGTTAAAAATGTACTTCATGTAGTTATAACATTCTCATGTCACTCATGTTCTGGCTATGCTGAAATGTAAAAAAAAAAAACTTGATAAAATGTGCTGCCATGCTTTTAATGTTCATAGAAAATACAGAGACTCTGATGGTGAAGCAGCAGCTCAGTGTCTCGCCTTTTCTTAATTATTCACATCTCCGCTCATCAGGTGGTGAGTGTGCTACATATAGGCTTATCTTATAGCCAGTGTTGACAGTCTTGATTATAACGGTAGTGTCAGGCGTCGCTGGAACAGTGCTAGAACAGCTTTGCTGTTTAGTATTAGTAGCAAAATTTGGTAGTGTTGTATGTTGTTTCAGGGTTGGCATCATCTGAAGTCCTCTGAGGGGTTGGCATTATCTCTTCTTAAGTGTTCTGGATCTAGACTGGAGCTTGTGAGTTCCTAGTTGGCAGAAACAGAACAAATAGGAACATAATTAGCGTAGCTGCTGTTCAAAGCAAGCAAAGATTTGTTCAACCAGAGCTAAAAGATTAATAATGAGCATTTGATCAGATATAACAACAGGAAAAGTTTATGAGATGCATTATTTGAATGCTTGGCTAAAAAGATGTGTCTTTAATCTAGACTTAAACAGAGAAAGTGCGTCTGAACCCCGAACGTTATCCGGAAGGCTGTTCCAGAGTTTGGGAGCCAAATGCGAAAAAGCTCTACCTCCTTTAGTGGACTTTGCTATCCTAGGTACTACCAACAGTCCAGAGTTTTGCGACCTTAGGGAGCGTGATGGATTGTAGCGTGGTAGAAGACTAGTTAGGTATGCAGCGAAACCATTAAGTGCCTTATAGGTAAGAAGTACTATTTTGTAGCTGATGAGGAACCTAATAGGTAGAGACTTTAAAATTGGGATAATATGATCATATTTTCTTGACCTGGTAAGGACTCTAGCAGCTGCATTTTGGACCATCTGTAGCTTGTTTATTGAAAATGCAGAGCAACCACCAAGTAGTGCATTACAATAGTCCAGTCTAGAGGTCATGAATGCGTGAACTAGCAGAAACGAGTAACATGTTTCGTAGCTTGGCAATGTTTCTAAGATGGAAGAATGCTGTTTTGTAACATGGGAAATATGATTTTCAAAAGACAAGTTGCTGTCTAATATAACACTCAGGCTTTCGACTGTAGTGGAAGTAACAGTACATCCGTCTAGTTGTAGATTGTAAGACAAGATATTCTGTGTATTGTTTTTTGGTCCAATAAGTAATATCTCTGTCTTATCTGAATTTAATAGGAGAAAATTATTGGTCATCCAGTCTTTTACATTTTTAACACATTCTGTTAACTCCGATAATTTAGAAGTTTCATCTGGTCTTGTTGAGATATATAGTTGAGTATCATCAGCATAACAATGGACACTAATCCCATGTTTTCTAATAATATTACCAAGGGGCAGCATGTATATTGAAACTAGTAGAGAACCTAAGACCTAAGACAGATCCTTGTGGCATTCCATACTTTACTGGTGATAACTGTGATGACTGCCCATTTAAATAAACAAAGTGGTAGCAATCGGACAGGTAGGATATCAATCACATTGATCCTACACATTGAAAATATTGAAATATAATCCCACAATTACTGTATACACTATATATAATGTATAGTTAACCAACAGGTAACTTTCTGTCTCACTTGGCACTGCTTTCACAAAGAACTCAAACCACTGTCTCATAGTAGAGTCTCCCATCTCGGAAATTGCCAGCTCTCCATTGAAATGAATGGGATCGTGTTGCTTTGTCGCTCCGTGTTGCGTGTAGCGGGGCTTGAACGGGGCTTTACTGCCTAAAAATTTTAACAGTACTGTAGCTTTGTAGGTATAGGTCTCTTAAAGCATCTTGGAGATGTTGCCACAGTTCTTCTGGATTTAGTCTGTCTCAGTTTTTTCTGTTTCTTAAGAAAGACTGGATTGAATGATGGAGAGATCACATCTCTGTTTGCACAAGGAGTCTGACAACAGCGTGTGCTCCACACAAAAATCTCACTGGATTATTATAATTAATGGCAAAATGGATGTTTAGAAATGTAAACTGATATTTCTTACTGACACACTACAGCAACAGACTGACTTTAACTGACTTTAAACCATTTTTAGCTGATGAAAATACTAGTGGCCTAAGACTTTTCACAGTACTGTATATATATATATATATATAATTACATTCTCAATCTAATATAATAACCATTTCCTCAAATTTCCTAATTTTTCTTCAATGGACTTCATTGGTGCCCCAATTTTGAACTTCCAAAATGTAGTTTAAATGCAGCTTCAAAGGGCTCTAAACGATCCCAGCTGAGGAAGAAGGGTTTTATCTAGCGAAATGAACAGTAATTTTTTTGGAAAAATAAAAATCTGTATACTTTTAAGCACAAAAGCTTGTGTAGCACAGGCTCTGGGATGCTACGAATCAAGTTCATCGTCTGTGTACTCCAGCTCAAAAAGGTAGAGTATAATCCATGAATAATCCATGTAACATCAGGGGTTTAACTGTAATTTTACGAAGCTACGAGAATACTTTTTGTACGCAAAAAAAAATAAAAATAAACCACTTTAATTGAACAGTTCGTCTCCTCTGCAACCCTTGAACGCGAACGATGTATGCTACACCTATGCCATGTGTATGTGACCTGTTTACAGTAGACATGCACACACTTCTGTAACCCGCTGTTTGAAACACCCTTAATGGTGACCAAGTGCAATTTTGTGGGCACAGTAAGCAAACTCACTAGATCTAGCGAGCAAAAAATGGATATCAATGGTTTAAATAAAACGTGAACAAATCATCATACTGTTGTTGGATCAAAATATGAAGTAAACAGGCAGGAGACAACAGAAACATGTATTTTCTAAAAATAACTCACATTAATCCTGAAAGAATTAAGCTCTCCTATGTCTCTGGCTTTCAACATCTACAAAAAAGCAAACGATAGTCAAAAAATTATTATACAGAAATTATGACCTTTACTTGCCTTATACCGTCTTTCCCTCTTTTCTGAAGAAGCCGGGACGATCGCCTCCTCTCACACGCAGTCTTCCGTGCCGTTAACTCCCTGCGCGGGCACAATGAAGACTCAAAGCTCAACAAGTCTGAAATATTACATGCAAAACATTACTTTTAACATTTAAAACTTCACCAGCCTCAAAATAATTAGTCTAGTCTTCATTACACGACGCCGTTTTCTTTAGGAAACTACTTTCAGTTTAATCGCGCAAAAAAAACGTTTACGAATTAACATGTAAATCTGTTAATAACCCTCTATTAACACCTAAATCTTCTGTAAATATGACATGAAACTCACAGATGTTGTATTAAAGCTATCTCTTCTGTTCAGTAGTCGAGGACGTTAAGACTATTTCTGAGGCGAAAACTGAGTCAGCGTATTTTCCGATAAAAGTTCCTTTTTCAACTTTTTCTGCGTTCCATGAAATCTCAAAATACTCCTGGACACACATAATGAATGATGACTTTACATTTTTAATCTTTACTTACCGAAAATTGTCCTTCACTCTATTCCATATGCAGACACTGAGAAAATGGCGGCTTCTAGCGCTGGTCACGTCCGGTGGGGTGAACACGACGTGCGTGATCTCTCTTGGGTCCACATTCCTAACCCAGCATTTTTTAGAGTTAATCAGGGCAAATAAAAGAGAGTAAAATGTCAATCTCATTTTTGATGATGACAGGGCCTGGATGAATATTCTCTTTGCTGTAGTGACAGGCCGTCATTTGCCACACATCCAAAATATAAACACCAACATCCTGAAAAGCCCAATGCAGAACTCTGTTCAACTGTAGAGAATACCAGTCACTGCCAAAAATATCCTGTTATGAACAGAAAAACAATATCAATCCTAAACTCATAAGAACAGGGTGGTCTTCTTGTATATGAACTTGGTACTGTATAGGCTTACCTTATAGCCAGTGTTAACAGTCTTGATAATAACGGTAGTGTCAGGCGCCCGCTGTAACAATGCTAGAACAGCTTTGCGAATCCTCAACACTCTATGGGTGTAGAAATCTAGAGGGTACGTGGTGAAATGAGATCCCAGATTGAATATAAAGACCGTGTGGGGTCCTCCAGCCTGGTCATCGATCTCATTACTGATGTAGTGCAGATCAGCAACAGCTGTTTTTCGAGTGCGCAGAGGAACACCGTGAGCCCTCCAGTGTAAGTCAATGTTGTTCTCCACATCCACTGCTATGCGCGGCCCTGCCTGATATTGGACATGCAGGTTCATCTGCTTCAGGGCTAAAAAACAGTGAACACCAACAAATATAATCCCACAATTACTGTATACACTATATATAATGTATAGTTAACCAACAGGTAACTTTCTATCTCACTTGGCACTGCTTTCACAAAGAACTCAAACCACTGTCTCATAGTAGAGTCTCCCATCATGTAGATGTGTTTGTCTTTCAGGCACTTTGTTGTCGTTTGAGTTGTAAAATGGCAGGTGCTACAGACAAAACACATCCACACATCATTCAAGTAAAAGCCGGCTGGAACTGGAGTGTGTAAACCAGGACGACATTTCTCTGTTACATCTGCAGGACGAGTAAAGGGAAACAGTAAGTCATGTAAAAACCTATGAGTTTGCAAAATTGTATCTAAACTGGTTACTGCATTGTGGAAGTGTCAGAATATTAATTCCTCTCACATTTCCCAGCATCTCTGCACCCCAGTAATCTACTATTCATCTGTGTTAAATTATTGACCAACATACCAGTAGTTTCATGGGAATGAACAATTTTGATGATGCTTTCATCTCCATTGATACCTTTGTTGGTTTGCCTCCTGCCAAAGAAAACATGTTTCTGTTTCATACTGCCTTCCATCAATGCATTAAATAAACTGAGTATAAAGTCAATCAAAAATCCTTTCATCTCACATAAGCATCTTTTCCTCACTAGTCAGACGGTTTCTATAACCGCCCATAGAGTGGTACACAAGGGCGCTGCATGGCAGCGATTTGGGTCTCTTGCATCGCCATGATTCTTGAGTACGAGGATCATTGTATTCACAGCAACAGTCTCCAGTTCCCATACGCTCTAGTCCATTCTTGTCCCACTTCACATTACATGTCATTGTTTCTCTCAGCCTGGTCTTATTTGGCCCTGGTCCCTCATAATATCCATTAAAGTACACTCTGTCAGAGTCAGTATCTCTGTGACGCTTCAGGATCTGCACAGCTTCACTGGAGTGAATTAGACGCACAGCCACCTGGGCCTCGCCGACCCACGGCAGTAGGAAACGCACAGAGTAGGAGCCGTTAAGCAGGTCCACCACCTCCCCAAACACACTGGCCTGAGACAGAGAAACATTCTCAGTACAACAGAGTTTAAATACAACAGCTAAGTAGTTCCAGTAAAATAATGTGTACAATCACTGACCTTAGTTTCAGACCAGAACAACTTAGCTTGAAAAAAGTCGCCTCCATAACTTTTGGATTTATTGTCAAAGTTCTTTGCGTGCACCGTAACAAAAAGTTCCTCACCAATTTGGTAGCTCTCTTTCAGGTTCTCAATGATGAATGTGGTGTGGGCTGAACTAGTACTCATGGACACATTTGTGATTGATCTGTTACACTCTGGCCAGTAAACAGCCTGCTGTAACCGGGAGTAGGCATCTAAACTGATTCCAAATTCAGAGTAAAAAGAGCTGGGTTTGGGTTTTTGGGTTTGAGACTCTTCTGAATTGATCGCTGTAGGAGAGCTGAAGTTTGAAGAGTTCTGGCATTCTTCACGGTGCCAAGACAAAAAGCTGGGTTGGGAGGGCTGTTTCTTTCTTTCATTTTCCACATAAGACCATACAATCTACAAACACACAGTAGATGGTTAATATCATGCTTGTTTGAAGATCACTAAACAAACATTGTTATCTAATTATTCGAAGACCTGCATGCATTTTTCAATAAAAAGGCTGATTGAAATGTTATCTAGAAAAGCCTTGCAAGCTATGACTGTGTGGGTAGGCCTGAAAAGTGCAGTGATGAGATTGGGCCAACCATTCACACAACTTTAACTAAAAACACTAGCACTTTAATACCATGCAAATTGTAAAAGATCTCAAGACAATTTTAGCCTTGTGTGTACTAGATGTGTTTACTTGGAAAATGCCTTAGGACCAACACAGCTACAGTAACAGCAACCTATGAATATATCTTTTTTTGAACTCACCAGTAGACACAGAAAGAGCCCAGTAAAAAGCTTCCATAAACATGATCTTTCCTTGTAAACTGTAAAAGCAATATTGCAAAATTGACAAATTTGTTCCACAGGTACAGTACTTATATATCTACATACAAATGGTCAAGTTAAAAAAAAATAAAAAAGCTATTTAATGTTAATAAGACTGAATTAATATTTTGTTTATTATAATTGTCCTCCTACATAATTGACACACTGTTGTCCTGTTTAACACTGTAAAGTTGCTTTGACACAATCTGTATGGTATAAAGAACTACAGAAATAAAGGTGATGTGACCTGACTGGCAGTAAAGTGGCAGTAAAGATATATTGTACAAAGGCAACATTTAACACTTAAAAGTTGTACAGAAAACATAGAATAAATTTGTACTATGATTCAGCTTTATTTGTCAACGGTTATTAAATAATTTAACTAAACTGTCAAAATGCTATTTTAAAATATATAGCAAACAGTTTCAATATTTTACAATAATGGCACTTCAAAAATGATCATTATTAGAAATATTAATAAGTACAATATCAAAACTCATCTATTAATATTTATATGCATTATATACATCATATCCGCAATGGTTTTATTTATTTCCTGTAATGACATGAGACATGAGCAGGAGAGATCGGGGATGAAAGTAACACTTTTTGTTTGAGCATCAGTAACTCAGTGGTTGTTTGTGTTAGATCTCTCAAGCTATGATATCCGGTAGCCATATTTGTCTACTACAAATAAAACTCACTTGGACGTGTACTGCATAATCACAGATTATGTGAATTAATGTCAAATACAACGAGTTCTGTCGTTACAACCTACCCCACTGCTGGGGTAAATTGTAACACAGCCTGGGGATAGATGTAATAGTGTGAAGTAATTTGCTGTCCTTTCATGGAAAAAAAAAAAAATTGTAAAAACACACACAAACACACACACAAATTGCTGAAATAACAATTCCAGTTTATGCAAAAACTTGATTGAAGAACAAAGAATAATCAGTTTAATAAAGTGAACCATTTAAATTTAGCACAAAAACAACTGCTGTCTGTGTTTGTGTGAGTGTGTACTGTGTTCAGTTACTAGCTGTGTTGGCATCTATTTTATGTCAATTTTGGAAAATCACATAAGAAAAATGCTGGATGGAAATGTCAAGATGCACATAAATTCTACATGTGCACAAAAAATGTGCTCACTTGAGGCGGATAGTGTTTTTATCCAAAAAGTAGATATGTGCATAAACTATGATGGAAACACATTTTACATAAATCCCTTCATGTGCAACAAAAACCTCACATGACTTTACTTCAACAAAGGTTGATGTTGAATAACTGGACTCATTGGAATCATCATAAGGAATTAGTTGTAGCATTTTTAATGAACTGTTACAACTATCCACACCCTAAACAGCCATAACATACCTAACGTTTTAGCATGTGGGTTTTAAGTTATCGTGACTGCAAAGTAACATATTAAACTAGAGAAACAGCTACTTTAGGTTATGTAAGTCAAATAATTGTATCTACAACAGAATGATTGCTACGCAAAAATAAAATTAATTATTAGTCTTAATAATTAGTCTTTCTTTCCTGAAAATCAGTTTTTTGGTCATAAAATCTACAATGTTCCTCACGTTCACATGCCACTTATCCTGAAACATTAAAAATGTGAATGGAGTGTATTATATTGACGACATCACCACAGCTCTTTTCTGACCTGTCAAACTGACGGCGTTACAACTAACCCCGTGTTACAACACTCCCCGGTCTCCCCTACATACTCATCGTGCACATGCTAAACAATTGTAGTCTAAAAGTAAATGCACTGTTTTTCAACTTACCATGTTCATCTAGGGGGAAAAAGATGACGATATACACACACTATTATGTGCAAGAAAGTGTTAAGCAAATAAACTGAAATATTCAGAAATAACTTACAGTGTTGTAGACGACTATCAATATCCATTTTATTCGTTGAGGGCATGTTTTTAAAAGTATGCAATTGTCAAGTCCAATGCCGTTTTCATTTGGCACCTAAGTTCGTGTTTCTAGTTCGTGCATTTCAACTTTCCCTTCTGTTTTTTCGTTTAGCTTGCTGGTCCCACCTACACACTGGAGTATGTGCCAATCCGATTAAAGTAAAGCTTTGGCTCATGAATATTAATTAGTTAACATGATTCCCCTTGAGATTATAAGGGGACTCTAGGGCTAGGCTCCACGTTTTACCAAACAGATTATGTTATCTTTTACTCACAGCTTGTAGATGTAAACCCGTCCAACGTTCTGTCTTCCATTAAAATAAACTGAATCTAAGCAGGTCCAGCGTGTTCCCTAAACAGTTTTATTATAAATAGCCTAAGGTTATCAGGTAACTGTATGTCCAGTATATAGCTAGCCTACATACACTCACCTAAAGGATTATTAGGAACACCTGTTCAATTTCTCATTAATGCAATTATCTAATCAACCAATCACATGGCAGTTGCTTCAATGCATTTAGGGGTGTGGTCCTGGTCAAGACAATCTCCTGAACTCCAAACTGAATGTCAGAATGGGAAAGAAAGGTGATTTAAACAATTTTGGGCGTGGCATGGTTGTTGGTGCCAGACGGGCCGGTCTGAGTATTTCACAATCTGCTCAGTTACTGGGATTTTCACGCACAACCATTTCTAGGGTTTACAAAGAATGGTGTGAAAAGGGAAAAACATCCAGTATGCGGCAGTCCTGTGGGCGAAAATGCCTTGTTGATGCTAGAGGTCAGAGGAGAATGGGCCGACTGATTCAAGCTGATAGAAGAGCAACTTTGACTGAAATAACCACTCGTTACAACCGAGGTATGCAGCAAAGCATTTGTGAAGCCACAACACGCACAACCTTGAGGCGGATGGGCTACAACAGCAGAAGACCCCACCGGGTACCACTCATCTCCACTACAAATAGGAAAAAGAGGCTACAATTTGCACGAGCTCACCAAAACTGGACAGTTGAAGACTGAAAAAATGTTGCCTGGTCTGATGAGTCTCGATTTCTGTTGAGACATTCAAATGGTAGAGTCAGAATTTGGCGTAAACAGAATGAGAACATGGATCCATCATGCCTTGTTACCACTGTGCAGGCTGGTGGTGGTGGTGTAATGGTGTGGGGGATGTTTTCTTGGCACACTTTAGGCCCCTTAGTGCCAATTGGGCATCGTTTAAATGCCACGGCCTACCTGAGCAATGTCCATCCCTTTATGACCACCATGTACCCATCCTCTGATGGCTACTTCCAGCAGGATAATGCACCATGTCACAAAGCTCGAATCATTTCAAATTGGTTTCTTGAACATGACTATGAGTTCACTGTACTAAAATGGCCCCCACAGTCACCAGATCTCAACCCAATAGAGCATCTTTGGGATGTGGTGGAACGGGAGCTTCGTGCCCTGGATGTGCATCCCACAAATCTCCATCAACTGCAAGATGCTATCCTATCGATATGGGTCAACATTTCTAAAGAATGCTTTCAGCACCTTGTTGAATCAATGCCACGTAGAATTAAGGCAGTTCTGAAGGCGAAAGGGGGTCAAACACCGTATTAGTATGGTGTTCCTAATAATCCTTTAGGTGAGTGTATAAGCGACATATATTTATTAATTTTAAAACGAAACTCAGTAGCTTATGTGCAAGAACAAATACACAGGCCTTCACGGTAAAATGGAGAGTATTATACTCTAGTGATAGGAATTCTGTTCCTTTTTAGGGAGAATAAACAAGTCGTATTTTTCGGCTCACAAACGGTAATTTAGAAGCACTTTTGGCATTTACAATTCGGCCAATTAATACACACAACAAAATTTGCTCATTGAGAGATTTATTCATGAAGGAATAATTATTATTGCAGTCATCCACACATTGCGTACAGTTTGTATGAGGCACATTAAATTTTACGGTGAGCTTTTATGCGGCTTTGATGCATCATAGGAGATGCAGGCCACTTCTCAAATCTCAAACTGCTTTTATGATGCACAATTAATGTAAACACAGAGATGTTTTAAGAAGGATCTGATGGATTTATAAACTTTAATTAAAGCTGACACTTATCAGTTTCAAAATTAAAATGCTAATCCTACTCTTGGCATTGAAAATACAAAGCCTGTACTAGAAATTGGGAAACATTGGGAATCATTTAAAAAACGATTACACATTTTATTTGTCATTGACATTTATATGAGCACATTATCTGCTGAGCAGCAAATCATCCAGCATGATTGGTCAGTCATCTCTCCTTACTCTTGTTTTCTTGACCCATGATCAGTTAAATCTGTTTCCTGCAGCTTGTGTTAGATGCAGGGTTGCCAAAATCGGTCTGATTTTAAACTGTTGCGAAGGGTTGATTTTTCCCACATTTTGCATTCTACCTGTGATAAAACTGTGCAAGATATTAAGTTTTGTGATAGCTGCTCTGCACAATCTGCACATGTGACACACTGTGATTGTAAATATACATTTCAGGACAGGTATAGAAATTAAATGTTTTGATTTTTGATATGGGACATGGTCATTGTGCTAGTTTGGGGGCTTTTTAACTGCCCTTAACCCCTTGAATAAATTAAATAAATTCAAATTACAATATTTTATAAGATTTTACTAAAAACAGCAAATTTGGGGTAATAGACTAGTATTTGTAAGAAGCATTTATTGAATATTTATCAATAAAATCATTAAAAAAAATTTAATCAGGGAAAAAATTGATTTGTGAACTGAAAATATGTATTGTTTAGTCCAAATGACATATTGGGAGGTTTGTTAAATCTTGCCTTCTAACAACAGTCCCACCTGCTGGTTGAAACTGGAACAGCTGGTATCTTTTCTTATTTGGAGAGAACTGTGATATTTGAGGAGTGTCTCGCTGCAGCCTGCGGTGGACATCCAACCCCGCCCACATCCACGCATGACGTCAGACGTCGCCGATACAACCCCGCCCGCGTACGAGCGTGACGTCAAAAGTCACGCCCATATCAAATACGTCACCTTGTGATTCCCCAATCCTTATACCGGGAAACCCGGAAGTATGTCGAAGCAACTTAAGGTTGTTTCGGTGATCTATATAAAATAATAGGCCACTGTCCTTCGTTTTAGTAATACACGTTTTCTTATTTGTGTAAAGGATGTCTAGGCTAAAATGCCACAACTTAAATCTAATATATTTAATATGTCTAATATACGGAGCTGATTTCGTCATCATGACAGCCTGTGATACGCTTGCATTGACTACATTAGGCTAATTGTTAATAAAAACCTTTAAACCTTACCTTGTTCATTTATGTAATGAGATAAATTAACCTTTAGTACCATAGATTTTAGGCGAATTTTAAATGTAATGTAATGTTTAAAGGGGACAGTTCGCTTTTGGTATTGTAAAAGCCTGCATTTATTAGATCCACAATAACACAAAATGTAAGCTTCTATTTGAATATATTTTAAAGTGTAATATATTTCTGTGATCAAAGCTAAATTTTCAGCATCATTACATCATTACAGTCTTCTGTGTCACTTGATCCTTCAGAAATTATGCTGATTTGCTGCTCAAGAAACATTTCTGATTATCATCAATATTTAAAGCAGTTGAGTAAGGATTCTTTGATAACTAGAAAGATCCAAAGATCAGCATTTATTATTTTATGTTTTTGCTATACTTTGGATCAAATAAATCCAGGCCTGGTGGGCAGAAAATAATATAAAAAAATATATTAAATATATTAAAAAATATATTAAAAATCTTACTGTTCAAAAACTTTTGACTGATTGTGTTTAACAAAATATATGTTCCAAATATCATAAGTCTGAGCAGTTGAATGATCAGACAAACAGTTCTTGTTATGCAGTACACATACCTACATACATAGGCTACACAGAGAGATTCCTTGCTCTGAAAGATTATTCACAGGACATGGCATGAGGCCTTGTTCATCAAGATAATTTGATATGAATGTGTCCAGCTCCTCCAGATACTCAAAGATGAATAAACAGACATCTCTTGCTTCATCCGATTCTTCCTCTGGTAGTCTTTGGTGGGATTCTGTTGATTTTTTACTGTCCATCTGTAGAAAGGCAGGACCTTTCACCACCCCACAGAATAACTCACAGTGACCAGCACCACGATGGACCTTTGCAGACTTTCACTTTATGTCCTCTTGGTGCTCCTGATAAAAATAGAGAATACATATGTGTTGGAAGGTACGTGTCCACTAAAAAGTATTTACCTCATCATTTAGGCTACCTCATCCTTCTACATACAAACATATGTATGATTTATATATTTATTTATCTATATCAATATCTAGAGAAATGCTCTCACCATACCTCCATGTACCATTGCATGGCTTATGTGGTCCTCCAAGTGAATTGTAATGAGTCATTTTCTTTACTGGTAAAACTGCAGCAGGGACCCCTCAACCCGGCAGAACTGCCCTGCATCAGGCTTGGACTGAAAATGTGTAAAATGCACAAAAACATTGACAAACGTTATGTGATCTTTCCATTAATATAGAAGAATACAAAGATAATTTGTGACATACACAGAATTATCCAGCAAGACGTAGTGAAATGATGTGATTACTCGTCTGATTTACTGTGCATGGGTACTGTGATCAGTGTTTATCATTAAAGATGTCATATGTATGTGAGTGTTTTGTGTGGGGGGCCAGGTAAGTATATATGTGTGAGAGGGATGAAGTGTGTCTGAGTGGGTGAGATGACTGTATTGTGTGGGGGTCAGGGTATAAAAAAAATGCACATTGATTCAGCATTCACTTTTGTCATAAGACGTAGATAGATAGAATAGATAGTGCACTATCTATCTATTAACACATGTATGTATATATGTATTTGTGTGTGTGTGTGTGTGTGTACACACACCTATGTATGTATACACACACACAGACGTACACACACATGTACAGTATACACACAGACAGACAGAGACACACACACAGTGCACAGATTCTTACGTTCTTACGACGACATAAAATGAATGCTGAATGAACGTGAAGTTCCCCAAAACACAAACACATAACAACACTCATCTAACCCACGCACGCACACATATAACTTAATATATATATATATATATATATATATATATATATATATATATATATATATGTAAATTTGTTGATAGCTAAGTAATAACGTGTCTGTGTGAAGTTTAAAACACATACTAAGCCTGCCGAACTGTTGTTTATGTACATGAACACAACGACGCACACATTCTCAAAAGTTGTCAATGTTTTTAGTTATGGTAAAGATCAAAGATATATTTTTTACTTACCCACACGGCAAACAACTTCTTTTTAGCGGTTAGCGAACAATACGAATTATCTTCTTATCGATGCTTCTTCCTGTTTCACAATGAATGAATGAATGTGACGTATTTGGACACGGGCGTGGTTTGTGACATCGCACTTGGATGTGGGCGGGGTTGGATGTCCACCGCAGGCTGCAGCGAGCCCTACTTGTGATATTTGGATGCAGTTTTTTGTTTGCATGTTATTGCCCGCACACCTAGCTTTTAAACACACTAGATTATATAGATATGATTGAATTATTATTTAAAATATTATTTGAAAATATCAAGATAACAGGGTAGACCAGCTCATAACAGGGTGGACACATAAAGCAGAACACACAAAGCATGACAAAATATGACAATTAAACATTTATTCATCTTTAAAATAATAATAATAATAATATAATTACATTCTCAATCACACTGATCCAACCCCCCGCCCACAAATAATTTCCGTTTTAGCAATATTAAAGGGTTAATCCACCCCTAAATCAAAAATTTTGTCCTACTCACCCCATCTCGTTCCAAACTCATTAAAGCTTTGTGCGTCTTCGGAACACAAATTATTTTTTTTAGAATCTATTTTTTGGCATTTTTTGCCTTTTTTGGCTTGTTAAGTAATGACGTAATGTGTCCATTTAACGCACCAATGAACGGTGTTTCGAGGTCCAAACCCCAACTCATTTCACTTGAGAATACTATCTCAGTAGCCGTTTATGAGCACTGTTTATTCATATTAAACATTTAAGATAACGTTTTCAAATCTACAGTGTACACCATGCTTACAGTTTGGACCCGGAAGTCACAGAAGAGGTGACGCTTGACATCAGACTTAGTAAGCGAACTGTGACAGGACAGATCAGAATTGACAGGAAGTGAAGTGGGAGAGAGAGAGGGTGGGATCGGGAAAGGTCCTCAAGTCGGGCTTTGAACACGGGACGCCCGAAGCGCAACGGCGCTGTATGTCGGCGCACTGCCTACAAGGTTATCGGCGCTAACAAAATTAAGATATTTTTGATGCATTTTGACAGCTCTCTGACCTTTTACATAGACAGCAATGTAATTAACACGATCAACATCCAGAAACGTAGCAAGGAGATTGGTAAAATAATCCATGTAACATCAGGGGTTAAACTGTAATTTTACGAAGCTCCGAGAATATTCTTTGTATGCAAAGAAAACAAAAGTAGCGACTTTATTCAGCAATTTGTCTCCTCTGCAGCACCGTACCATTTTGGAGAGTATCCCCTTAATGCAAATGGTGTATGCTGTTTTGTGTCCACAGTACCATGCGGATACGTTTTCTACTTTTATTTACGCTTCAATTTGAACAAAAACAACGTGTCCGTCTGTTGCGGCTGACACAGAACAGTATACGCTGTTTGTGCTCATGGGATAGTCTCCAAAATGGCGCTACGGTGATGCGGAGGAGACGAATTGTTGAATAAAGTCGTTGTTTTTGTTTTCTTTGAATCTCAAACAGGTATTTATTAAATCATTTTATTTAGCGAAGCACAGCCCTCATAAAAAAGAATGTGTTGGTTTATAAACAATGTATCTGCAGTACGTGCGTTTCACTTCGCAAGATCAATGTTGTGTAGCGAATTTATCAAACGCAGCATCCAATGGAGTATACTTTAAAAAAGTAAAACACAGTTTAATTAATCACTCAGTAATGAGAATGAAATAATTGAAAATGTTTTATGTCAACTTATCCTACTTATTGTATAGTCGTGGAAACAGTGGCAAAAAACGTGTTTTATTTAAAAAAACAAACAAAAAAAAAAAAAGGTTGGTTGGGGTTTGGGTTTGAGCACCCACCAACAGAAACATAAATCGTCATCTATGCCAGTGTGTATGTGACCTGTTTACAATAGACATGCACACACTTGTTTAAAACACTTGCACTTTCAGAGTAGTTTTTGCACAAGTTTTACCTGTAGTAAAAACAAATAATTTTAATTCAACCAGGGCAAATAAAAGAGAGTAAAATGTCAATCTCATTTTTGATGATGACAGGGCCTGGATGAATATTCTCTTCGCTGTAGTGACAGGCCGTCATTTGCCACACATCCAGAATATAAACACCAACATCCTGAAAAGCCCAATGCAGAACTCTGTTCAACTGTAGAGAATACCAGTCACTGCCAAAAATATCCTGTTATGAACAGAAAAAACAATATCAATCCTAAACTCATAAGAACAGGGTGGTCTTCTTGTATATGAAATTGGTACTGTATAGGCTTACCTTATAGCCAGTGTTAACAGTCTTGATAATAACGGTAGTGTCAGGCGCCCGCTGTAACAATGCTAGAACAGCTTTGCGGATCCTCAACACTCTATGGGTGTAGAAATCTAGAGGGTACGTGGTGAAATGAGGTCCCAGATTGAATATAAAGACCGTGTGGGGTCCTCCAGCCTGGTCATCGATCTCATTACTGATGTAGTGCAGATCAGCAACTGCTGTTTTTAGAGTGCGCAGAGGAACACCGTGAGCCCTCCAGTGTAAGTCAATGTTGTTCTCCACATCCACTGCTATGAGCGGCCCTGACTGATATTGGACATGCAGGTTCATCTGCTTCAGGGCTAAAAAACAGTGACACCAACAAATATAATCCCACAATTACTGTATACACTATATATAATGTATAGTTAACCAACAGGTAACTTTCTATCTCACTTGGCACTGCTTTCACAAAGAACTCAAACCACTGTCTCATAGTAGAGTCTCCCATC
This sequence comes from Labeo catla, assembly GCA_012976165.1. Taxonomy (NCBI): domain Eukaryota; kingdom Metazoa; phylum Chordata; class Actinopteri; order Cypriniformes; family Cyprinidae; genus Labeo; species Labeo catla. The sequence goes on along the minus strand of VONZ01000500.1, from coordinate 288,762 downwards.
ATGTAGATGTGTTTGTCTTTCAGGCACGCTGTTGTTGTTTGGGTTGTAAAATGGCGGGTGCTACAGACAAAAGACGTCCACACATCATTCAAGTAAAAGCCAGCTGGAACTGGAGTGTGTAAACCAGGACGACATTTCTCTGTTACATCTGCAGGACGAGTAAAAGGAAACACTAATTCATGTAAAAAGCTATGAGTTTGCTAAATTGTATCTAAACTGGTTACTGCATTGTGGAAGTGTCAGAACATTAATTCCTCTCACATTTCCCAGCATCTCTGCACCCCAGTAATCTACTATTCCTCTGTTAAACTATTGACCAACATACCAGTAGTTTCATTTCCATGGGAATGAACAATTTTGATGATGCTTTCATCTCCATTGATACCTTTGTTAGTTTGCCTCCTGCCAAAGAAAACATGTTACTGTTTCATGTTTCCATCAGTGCATTAAATAAATGGAATATAATGTCAATCAAAAATCCTTTCATCTCACATAAGCATCTTTTCCTCACTAGTCAGACGGTTTCTATAACCGCCCATAGAGTGGTACACAAGGGCGCTGCATGGCAGCGATTTGGGTCTCTGGCAGCGCCATGTTTCTTGAGTACGAGGATCGTTGTATTCACAGCAACAGTCTCCAGTTCCCATACGCTCTAGTCCATTCTTGTCCCACTTCACATTACATGTCACTGTTTCTCTTAACCTGGTCTTATCTGGTCCTGGTCCCTCATAAGATCCAATAAAGTACACTCTGTCAGAGTCAGTATCTCTGTGACGCTTCAGGACCTGCACAGCTTCACTGGAGTGAATTAGACGCACAGCCACCTGGGCCTCGCCAACCCACGGCAGTAGGAAACGCACAGAGTAGGAGCCGTTAAGCAGGTCCACCACCTCCCCAAACACACTGGCCTGAGACAGAGAAACATTCTCAGAACAACAGAGTTTAAATACAACAGCTAAGTAGTTCAGTAAAATAATGTGTGCAATCACTGACCTTAGTTTCAGACCAGAACAACTTAGCTTGAAAAAAGTCACCTCCATAACTCTTGGATGTATTGTCAAAGTCCTTCGCGTACACCGTAACAAAAAGTTCCTCACCAATTTGGTAGCTCTCTTTCAGGTTCTTAATGATGAATGTGGTGTGGGCTGGACTAGTACTCATGGACACATTTGTGATTTTTTTTTTAGGCTCTGGCCAGTAAACAGCCTGCTGTAACCTGTAGTAGGCGTCTAAACTGATTCCAAATTCAGAGTAAAAAGAGCTTATTAGTGTCTGAGACTCTTCGCTGGGTGGGGGGCATTTCTTCCTTTCATTTCCCACATAAGACAATACAACCTACAAATACACAGTAGATGGTTAATATCATGCTTGTTTGGAGATTACTAAACTAACACTGTTATCTAATCATTCAATCATTCATGCATTTTCAATAAAAAAAAAGCTTTCTTTTAATTTAAATGTTATCTAGAAACGTCATGCAAGCTACGACTGTTTGGGAGGGCCTGAGAAGTGCAGTCATGAGTTTCGGACAGCTATTCACACAACTCTATAGTGGATCCAGCAGACATTTTTTTTTTTTTTGATAAAATGATTAATTGGCCTCTTCATTCATATTTCTATAAGAGCTGAAACAGTAGCACTTTAATAGCAAGTAAATTGTAAAAGATCTCAGACAATTTTGCCCTTGTGTGTGTACTAGATGTGTGCACTTGGAAAATGCCTTAGGACCAACACAGCTACAGTAACAGCAGCCTATGAATATATCTTTTCTTGAACTCACCAGAAAATACATGACTACCAGTAGACACAACCCAGTAAATAGCTTCTGTAAACATGATCTTTCCCTGTGAACTGTAAAAGCAATATTGCAAAATATAAACATTTGTTCCAGAGGTACAATTATTATATATCTACTAGGGATGTGACGAGATCAGATGTGTCTCGCGAGATCTCGTGACAATATCCCCATAAAACATTTTGCTGTGTTTACATTAGAACTGCACGATTAATCCTTAAAATATCGAGATCTCGATTCAAACACCCACGCAATCTTATTCCTGAATGACAAAGATTTATCTATGTCTATGTCTGTTTCACATCACGAGTGTCAGTGGAGCCTGAGAAGCACGTTTTGTCGCTGCCCATGTTAATGAATCAGAGGGTCGGGGTAAATGTGAACGCAGAAAGAGCAACACAAACAGTCTTTTCAACCACACTATAATTATTATTTCTGTGTTACAGACATTTAAATAAGAGACGTACTGGGATAAAAGTTTATAGTTTGGATATAAATACTTATTAGCGATCAAAACAAAAGTATCTTAACACTTGTATGTATAGTAGCGCTTATCCTCTTCCGCCAGGAGGTGGCGACAAACTCTCGTTTAAAAAAGTAGGTAATTAAATCATTCATTCAGATTTTAATAGTCAAACAAGTCTTAATGAAGTGAGACACTGACTCCTTCATTGAATGTTTTTTGTTGTTGTTGTTTGTTTAAATGAATATATAAGATATAAGCAATGAACAGTTTGTCAGAACCACTAGTAAATTACGTTATTTTGTTTAGTTTTCTAATCTTTTTTTCTCCAGAATTGTGAGAGAATCATGGTCTCCAATTTATTAAAAATAACTGGGATTCTCAATTTATCCAGAATCGTAATGCTCTTGTTTAAATGTTGTTTATTACTGCATATAATTCATTAAAATGGAAGTTTAATCTCATAGTTCAAACTGCAAGTACATTTTTTTTACATTTTGTCTTTTTCAGTTAAATAAAAAACTGTTTTCCCTATATATTTCATAATTGAGGATTTCTTAAGAAAAGTTTAAAAATCTTGTCTCATCTCATTCTTGTGAACCCAGTCTCATGTCTCATCTCGTGGGATAAGTGTCTCGTCACACCCCTAATATCTACTATGTACAAATGGTCAAGTTAAAAAAATTAAAAAGGCTGTTTAATATCAATAAGACTGAATTATTATTATTTTCTGTTTACTATAATTGTCCTCCTACATAATCAAAGCACTATTTTCCTGTTTAACACTATTTCGAGTTAGGTTCAAAGCTTAAATTGTGATTTAATATTAATCAAAAAATGGTTAGTGTGTTAAATTTACATTATTAATGTACATGGTTCAATCAATTCAAACAATCAAGTTGTATAGAAATCATAGAATAAATCTGCATTTAAGGTGAATCTCTCACTAGGATTCTGCTTTGTCTGTCAACAGTTATTAAATAATTCAGCAAAGTGTCAAGATACAATTTTAAAAGTATTTTACAATAATGACACTTGCATAGCACAAATATAGAAATATTAATACGAATGATATCAAAAGTCATCTATATGTTTATACGCATTATATACATGATAACATTTTGTAACAGCTCAATTAGCAAATGCACTGTTCTTCTTTCGCTGCCTTATCATATATATCTAAAAGGGGAAAGATTCACACACAAAGTGTTTAGCAAACAATTTGAAATATTCTGAAATAACTTACAATGTTGTAGCCGACTTTGAGTATCCATATTATTTTTTGAGAGCATGAGGGCTAAGGGTCCAAGGCCATTTTGATTTGGTGCCTAATGTTTCTACATTTTTTGTGTGTTTCAGCCTGCCTGTGTACATTTGATTTGTCCCTTTAGTCCTACCTACACACGTACGTACCAATCTGTTTACAGTAAAGTCTTAGCTCATAAATATAAATTATAATATATATTAATAAATGTTTTCCCTGACTTTGTAAGGGGGCCCTGGCTAACAAGTTTTACGAATCTTTTACTCGCAGTCTTGTAGGTGTAAACCCGTCCAAAATTCTGTCTTCCATTTAAAAATAAACTGCATCCATGCAGGTCCAGCATGGTACCCAAATAGTTTGATTATAAATGGCCTAACGTTATCAGGTATCAACATTAGGCTATTTATATAATTATATGTTATGACAAATATTTATATTATATTTACATATAATATTATGACAAATATATGTCGCTTATGTATGTACGCTATATACAGGATATACATTTACCGTAAATTATGTCCTATATATAGCATACATATAAACGACATATATTTATGTATTTTAAAACAAAACTCAGTAGCTTATATACAAATACAAATACACAGGTCTTCACAGTGAAATGGAGAGTTTTGCACCCTACTGATGGGAATTCTACTCCTTTTTTAGGGAGAGTAAGTCAGATTTTTCGGTTCAGAAACGTTCATTTAAAAGCACTTCAAGTGTGCTATTTTTTTTTAAATGTCAGATGAGTGAATAAATGTCCAATAATTGATACAGTACTTTCAATAAGTCTCACCAGTCTCTGACTTACAGTCTGTCAGGAAAAAGGAGAGAAAAAAGAACATTAGTATATCATAATTATTATACATTAGATTATGTGAATATTAAGACAAGCACATATTATTAATGACTGCAAATCAGCACTTGCACACATTCTCTTTTACTGCCACCCAAGACATAAGTGCTACTGTGTAGCCCTTTTTAAATGAAGAAAAATTAGGCTACTCTAATAACAGGGTATTTTTGGACATAATACTTAATAATATACATAATATCATTGAAAATATTAGGGGTGTAATCGTACACAAATTATGGTTCAGTACCTCAGTTTTGAAGATGAGCATTTGACATAGTATTATTTTTATGAAAATAACCGATCATTTTGCTAGATAAGACCCTTGTTCCTCGGCTGGGATCCTTTACAACTGCATTTGGGATCGTCTGAAGCCGCATTTTAACTGCATTTTGAAAGTTCAAACTCGGGGCACCATAGCAGTCCATTATATGGAGAAAAATCCTGAAATGTTTTCCTCCAAACACATAATTTCTTTACGACTGCAGAAAGAAAGACATGAATATCTTTGATGACAAGGGGCTGAGTACATTATCTGTAAATTGTTGTTCTGGAAGTGCACTTCTCCTTTAATTAGAGTAGTTTTCTTTTTCGTTGCCTTGGCTTCAGACAGCTGCCCTCCCAGCAGTGTTATGAACAAGAGTTCTTGTAAATCACATGACCATGCTGTTTTTGCCAAGATTTTACTATTTTTCCCCCTACTGTCAAAGCCCAATTTTAGGAAAATGGGTAATAGCTCTCCTACTCTGAGTCAGTAAGTAGGTGATGTTTGTAGCTCTTCTAATGGAATAATCATATACGAAGAACAAGATGATGTGCCCTCTGTTTTTCGTGTTTTTTGTTTTTCTTACAGTGGATGCACAGACACCTACGTAAGTACTAGAATTATTGACTAAATTTAATTTAAATACTTTTTGTTTGCTCATAACTCCTGATCTAACCTAATCTTGCATTTTGTTGTACTATCAGTGTTTGTGCTGTTATGCATATTTATGCATTTATACTTTAGATGCCTTATTGTTGCTCCAAATATAATTCACCTGGGAGTGGAAGAGACTGTGAGTGTGCAGCTCCATGGAGCAGCTAAAGAAACCAGTATGAAGCTATACTTTGCAAGCTGGAAAAATAAAATTCTGTCAGAAACGAAATCTATTATTCTCAATAAGGACAATAACTACCAGACTGTGGTAAAGCTTAAAGTAAGTCTGTACACTTCTGATTTTTAAAAGTATTAAAGTGTATTTCTCCACATTAAAATAATGTCTTTTCTAAACCATGTACTGTAGGTTGATCCTATCCGGTATAGAGAAACAGAAACGGATAACTATGTTCACCTTGCAGCTGAAAGCAGTGATGTCTTTAAGGGCACCAGAAAAGCCAGCATCTTTTTATCAACCAAAAGGGGATATATTTTCATCCAAACAGATAAACCTATTTATAATCCAGGAGAAAATGGTATGAATATTCACTTTCTTATTTCTATGAGTTTTTATGCATTTATTTATTTTTACTTTTGTTAAATCCTTATTACATGTTTATCAAAATTACAAAACATCACTCTAGCTGTCACAGGCTGTAAGCACACGACAAAGGAGTAGAGTCCATTTTAAAGTAATTTTAGTATTTTAAAGTAAAGTAATTTTAACAATTTCACAGAGAGAAAAGAACAACCACATGGGCACAAAACAATAGCAGAAAAAAGAACAGAAAATAACAAAGGACTTATTCAAGCCTTCAAGGCATTTTGAGGGCACAGCATCGTAGCAAGTAGGTAGCTTTAACAAATGTTACAGTATCCACTGTAGTTTTCCGCTAGTAAAAACATAGTTTTATCAGTCATTATCCGTGTTTTGCCATTATATCGTGTTTACTATAGTTCAGATCATGGGGCTCTGGCCGGCGTTACTGCATGGGGGTGGGGCTAATTTGCATATTCATAGTTCCACCTATAGTAAATGAGGCAAAATATGTCATTTTGATGATCAAAGATCAGTTTTAAAGGATACAAATTTTGGCTACAGGGGGACTTTAAAATGTTGTCTTTTTTATTCAAACAGTAAATACCGTTTTGTGTGTCGTCACAGACCACTGTATTGCCTAGATCTTTTCTTCTTTACTTAAAGCACGAAAAAACATGAATGAACATCAGAGCATATTTATTTCATTTGCAGAAAGACGTCAATACACACAATTTTTAAAGTTTAAGTTCACCTAAGTTAATCTATTGTCCTGTCTGATGTGTTTGTCGGACATGATGGCACATTCGGTGTTATGATTGGTCAGATCGCCTGTCAATCAAGCTCTTTGTGAACAACCAAGGAGACAGACTAGTGGAGGGAAAACTAGAATAAAGGAAACAGAACTAAACATACACGTCACACTAGTCTCTCTTATTTCCATGTTTTTCAGTCAAATACAGAATCTTCACCTTAGACAACTACATGATCCCGATGAAGGATGAAATCCATGTTCAAATAATTGTAAGTTGTTTCTATAAATGATGAAATGCAAATAATATCCACAACTACCTGGAATGAGCAGGCAATTCATTTTTTCTTTTTACAGAACTGCAAAGGCTTAATTGTTTACAATCATATTTTGATTACTGACCAAATCTTGGATAAAACTATCACTATACCAGCAGTAGAGCTGTAAGTTAACCGCACGAGCACTAAATAAACACTAAACAAAGCTAACACTAAATAAAGTGCATATGTAACGTTATATGTGATTGATAAAAGTTTTTGCTATTTTACAGCTAAGGCCTTTTAATTGATGTCATTTATATATATAGGGTTTTCACATTTTTTAATCAATCCGAAAGTTGGCCATTATTGCGGCGGCACTGAATGTAAACTAATTAATAGAATTTTGAATTTTATTTATATTTATATTTATTTTATTTTATTTTTTGAATATTATGAATTAATGTCATTGAACCGACCGCAACTCGTGTAGGCTTGGCGAAAAAAAAACGGCGAAACGAAAGTAATTCACTATGTCAGGATAACATTAACGGAGTCCAGAAACGCCGAAGACGGACATAAAGCGGGGAAAATACTGTAGCGGGCAGATCAATCTCACTGTTCACGATGCACGAAATATTGAAAGAAACTCATAATAATGAATTGGGGGTAGGAGTTTATATGAATGTATCTCTGAGGGGAATCTGTTTTCAGAAAAGTTTACATGTTGTTTTCTTTTTTTATCTAGCATCTGTATAAAGCATTATAAAGTAGTGTTAATAAGCGTAGCGCAGCTTTGTGTACAGCAGTAACCAAGGAAACACCATCGCTGCTTAGCGTTGAGCCCTGTATTAACTTTAGTTTGTCAAAATATAACGCCCTTTCCTGCTTAAATCCTTATCCATAGGATTTCGCAGTTTAGACAGAATTAATTAGTAGAACAACGTCTTTACTGGTACATTAAACGTGCAATCAATGCTGCTGTTTACATATGAGTATCGCCGCAATGGCTGCGCATCCGGGTAACTGACTAAAATGTGACGTCGGTGCAAACCCTCTATTGTGTAATTTTATTAATCCTTCAGGGCAGGAAAATGGAAAATCATTGCGACATATCATAAATACCCTGAATCTACCACATCACTGGAGTTTGAGGTCAAGGAATATGGTAGGTGTTATGAAACTCCAGGTTCAAGAATTATTATTTCACCTGTTACTTAATCACTTAGAAATGGCATTTCGTTCTTTATAGTTTTGCCCACATTCGAGGTTACCATTGAGGCTTCAAAGCCTTACCATATGTTGAAAAGCGAGTCCTTTCCATTCACCATCTCTGCTAGGTAAGTACTCTGTCACATTCTGATTGGGTTTGGTGTTGACTTCAGATTTTTCCATGTAACTCATCAGCTTTTGGTGTTTGCAGATATACTTATGGAAAGGGGGTCAACGGCATAGCATATATTAGATTTGGACTTATTGATGAAAAGGGTAATAAGATATATCTTCCAGGAACTGAAAAGCAGATTGATGTAAGTAAATACATGTTAACCTAAACATATCTTTTCTGATCATTTAAGGAATAAAATGTGCTTGACAATATTAAATATGGTTTATTTGATATCTGTATTCTGCTGTTACGTAGGTAACGGATGGTACTGCAGAAACAGAGGTACTCACTGAGGACTTAAAGAAAGCATCAGAAAATAGCACTCAAGGCCATATAGAGGGATATTATCTTTATATCGCAGTCTCAGTTTTGGAAAAAGCAAGTGAGTCGCCTTAAAAGTAGCCTTATGATTAGATGAAGTAATGCATGCAATCCAAAAAAAATTCTAGTTACCACTAGTGCAAAATCACTTTGATGAAATAATGTTTCATCAATATTTTTAATAATTACCATTATATCATAATGAATATTCATCCTTATTTTATGCAGGTGGCAACCTGGAGGAAGCTGAGAGCTCTTCTGTGAAGATTGTGACATCCCCATATGTTGTTGATCTGTCAAAAACAAAGACGTATTTCACCCCAGGTGGCGTGTTTTCTGTTTTGGTATGTGGCCTAAAGCATTTCCGAACTTAAATTTGTTCTTTTTATACTTCTGTATGTGTACTGGATTTAAAATATATGTATGTTTGTGCCACACCTGCACATACACACAAAAAAGTAATTTGTAATTTCTTCTCCTTTTTTTGCAGGCCACTGGAACTTACCCAGATGGCAAAAGAGCTCCAAACTTAACATTTACAGCCACTGTTGAAATAGAAGGATCACCAGAGAATATTCTGAAAAGAAAGGGCTTGGGAAATGACATGGGAGATGTAGCCATGTCCTTTCAAATACCACCACAGGCTAAAAATTTAGCTGTAACGGTAAGACTTCACATGTTAATCATTTTGTTACTTATTTCCATTCCAAAGTCCAAATTAAAGGAATAGTTTACCCAAAAATGAACATTTGCCAAAAATGTTCTTACCCTTTGGCCATCCAAGATGTCTACTACATCACTTGCTCACCAATGGATCCTCTGTAGTGAATGGGTGCCTTCAAAACGGCTGAAATATATTTGTAAACAAACATCACAATAATCCACACGACTCCAGTCCATCAATTTGATTAATAACAAACAATATTTGAACTAAAAGTTTGTAATAAACAAATCTATCAAGTATCTAAGTGATGTTTTTATCATCTGTTTGAAACGAAACTCATTCTGATGGGGCCCATTCACTGCAGAGGATCCAATGGTGAGCAAGTGATTTAATGTTAAATTTCTCCAAATCTGTTCCAATAAAGAAACAGACTCATCTACATCTTAGACGGTCTAAGAATTAATCAATTTTCAGCACATTTTCTGTTTTGTGTGGAACTATTTCACAAAATACCAAATTCATTTCATTTTTAATTTAACTATTATTTTTGTAGGTATTTGCTGAGGGAAAAGACCAAGAGGTCATTTGTAGTGATAAAAAGATGACGGCCAGTGCAACAAAAGCTGAAGAAGACAGCTATCTCAGTTTGGAAGTGGAGCATCAGGTCCTAAAGCCCAGAGAGGCCTTGAAAGCCACACTACGGGACATTACACCTCAGGGTGCAGCAAAACCTACTTTCATTTACTTCATGGTAAGCAAAATCAGCTCTGATGCTATTTTTGTGTAGTTTTTAGTGTTGTCAATCAATGAAAAAAACCTTAACAATGAACCCATTATTTCCTAAGAACCTGGCGATTATTCTAGACTGTTGGTATTCTCATCACTCGGCTAACGTATCCACCATTATTGTTTTGTTAAGCGTTAACAGTTTAGCAGCTAAACTTTAGCTGTGAGCATGATTCACTTGCATAAGTGTTAAACAAAATGTTTTTATGTCATTATTTTAGGAATGGATTAGAGCACTATATTATTGTTTTATGTTTTATGTTTTTTTGTTTTATGTAAAGGTCCCCATTTAAAATCACATTCCGGGGTGTAAAGTACATGCTTTTTGTCATGGTTCCCCTGTTAAATTCGCATTCCAGGGGCTAAATATGACATAATTGGGGTCACTTTAACCTGCAACATCAAAAACAACCGCAGACTATATTATAGGAAAACGGCCAATTTTATATATGTCACATATATTAAAAACCTATATCAAAACCTATTTTAAAACATATATGTTTATATAGGTTATTTCCGTGTGGGTAAATTCCATAACATGCCAATTACATGTGATACCAATTTCACGTGTTTGCACATAAGTTTTTTGCATTTTTTTTTTTTTAGTTAGTTCTTAGTTATTGCCTTGATAATAGAAAATATGAGCTAGGCATCATGTATGACAGTTGCCAAAGTGAGATATGAGCTAAAATGACCAGATCCTGCCATGAGCTATATAGGAGACATATCTTGTATGTACATATAGGGCTTTTTTGTGGATATAAAGAAGCAATACAGGAGACCTATATGGCCTGTATATGCACATATATGCACCTCAATTTTGCCTATATGTGGCATATATACGCATATATGCAGCATATATATTATCATATATGTGCATATATACTGCATATAGGTTTCATATATGCGCATATATTCTCATATAGGTTCTTTCCATGTGGGCACAGATGGTAGGGCTCGCTAACTTGCTCAAGTACTCCTCACTGTGCATTAGATGTATTTAAACCTGTTTTAGGGGACTCCAACACAGTATTAGGACACTTTAAAAAACACTATGACCTGCTCTTTAATACACATCACAACAGCTGGGTTATTAGGTTATTTGGCTGCTATTACTTTAAGAGCTGCCACTACTGAACGTGATGCGGATCTGACACGCATGCTTGTAGTTTCATTCGGGCTTTAATATGAAATGCGCAATTATTTTTAGCGCGCTAATTTTGACAGCACTAGTATTTTGTTTATTTTTTTATTTTCCAGAGAGCACTAATTTGCTTTATTGTCAATCTAATGTCTTTGAAATAATTAATTCCCTAACAGGTTTGGAGTAAAGGGCAAATTGTGCAGCTGGGAAGGGTACCGAGAACTGAAATCACAACAGTCGATGTAAACGTCGACGTGGAGATGGTGCCTTCTTTTCGCTTGGTCGCCTACTATTATACAAAAGGAAAAATCGTGGCTGACTCTGTGTGGGTCGATGTGAAAGATGTCTGCAAAGGCAAAGTACAACTGATGAGAGTCTTTAAGAATCTAAATCTGATGTTTAGAATGTTTCCAGACAAATGCAAAATACCATTTTGTTTGTAGGTAGAAATTGGTCCACTGCCTGAGATAAAACCTGCATCTAAGCTTCAAGTGATGGTTAGAACAGATCCGAAGACCAAGGTGGCTCTTTCAGCAGTGGACTCTGCAGTTTATATTCTGAACAAAAACAAACTTGACCTTCAAAAGGTAAGACATTTGTGATTATGTACAAAATAGTCAAAAGGTGAACCCCATGAAATCAAATTTTGTAGATATCTTGTAGACTATGATAGTGTTTCAGTATTGTTGCTCATAGTGGAGTTCATTTGGTTTTACTCACAGATGTTTGATTATATGAGCTCGTATGATCTGGCCTGCTCGATCGGAGGAGGAGAGGATTCCAGTGCTGTTTTGCAGAGAGCTGGGCTAACTTTTATATGCAACTGTGATACGAAAACCCCTTTACCCAAAGGTAAAATAACTGTTTACATCCTATTTTGTGAATATTTGGTGAATCAGCATGAAAATGTAAAGCATACAATTCTTTCTTCTTCTCAGAGCATAAGTGTTACAACTTGAAACCTCGCGTCAGAAGAGCAGCGGACTATATTAAAACATACAATGACGTTGGTAAGATGCATCGTTTTAATTCCTTGTATAATTAGTTTTTAATCACACGGCAAATAATGGTATCATCACCACAGTCAACAGCTTCAAGGACCGTGATAGGAAATGCTGTCTTGATGGTGTAAGGCCTAGCAAAATGCATACATCCTGTGATGAGCGTTTTAAAAGAGTACAAGGATCGGACAGCTGTCGTAAGGCCTTTAAAAAGTGCTGCGAAGCTGCAAATGAGAGAAGGAAGAGAGACAAGTTGCAGAAGAGAAAAATCAGCCTTGGAAGAGGTACAGTTTTTCTTGCGTAACTTCTCGGAAAAGGTTTCTTGGATTAATTCCACACTGATTGCACAATTCTTCACTGATTTCAAGCAAGTTACCTAAATCAAACCAGACAAAAATTGTGAGTGGGTTGTGAAGCCAGTTTAGTATTTTAATAAAAATAGTGATAATAATTCAAATCAACACATTTTATTAATGCCAGATTGGGTTTACTGTTTACTCACAATCAATTTAAATATAAAAATAAAAATGTTATTGAGCAGTGAAGCCATTTTAATGTATTATTATTAATACAAATACTAATAATATTTTTGTTATTGTTACTTCTAAAATCATTTTAAATCATAAAATATACCTTTTTAAATAATAATAATTATACATTGTCTGTTTCTCACTGTAGACATTGATGACACACTGGACGAAATTGTGATCGATGAGGACGCTATCTACCTTCGTAAATATTTCCCACAGTCATGGATGTGGACAGTTCTTCAATCAGACAGCACTGGCATTATCAGGTCACCCTGAATTTTTTTCTAACAAACAGAATGAATGAGCTGTAACATTTTTTTTCTATGCAAATACACTACCAGTCAAAAGTTTTTGAACAGTAAGATTTTTAATGTTTTTTAAAGAAGTCTCTTCTGCTCACCAAACCTGCATTTATATGATCCAAAGTGCAGCGAAAACAGCAAAATTATGAAATATTTTTACTATTGAAATTAACTGTTTTCTTTTTGAATATATTTTAAAATGTAATTTATTCCTGTGATCAAAGCTAAATTTTCAGCATCATTACTTGTAACATGGTCCTTCAGAAAATATTCTAATATGCTGATTGGCTGTTCAGTATTTAAAACAGTTGAATACTTTTTTTTCAGGATTCTTCAATGAATAGAAACATCCAAAGATCAGCATTTATCTGAAATAAAAAGCTTTTGTAATATTAAAACTACACCATTCAAAAGCTTGGAGTCAGTATATTTTTATTTTATCTAATGCCGTTCTTTCTATTCATCAGAGAAACCTGGAAAAATTCTACTAAGCTGTTTTCAAGATAATAAAAATAATAAATGTTTTTTTGAGCAGAAAATCAGAATATTAGAATGATTTCTGAAGAATCATGTTACCGGAGTAATGGTGGTAAAAAATCAGCTATGAACTCATAGGAATAAATTACATTTTAAAATATATTCAAATAGAAAACAGGTATTTTAAAATTCAAAATTTTACTTTTCTTGCTGTACTTTAGATCAAATAAATGCAGGCTTGGTGATCAGAAGAGACTTCTTTAAAAACATTAAAAACTGGTAGTGTACTTATGGTCTTTTGTAAACTTTTAGGCATGATGTAGTCGCTCCTGATTCCATAACCACGTGGGAAGTCCAGGCTGTGGGCATGTCTCCCACAAAAGGTTTACAGTATTGCAAAATCTTGACATCAAAACTTTTCTTGAAAACAAAAAGGTATTTTGGCTGTATATTATTTTGTGTGTGTGTGTGTTTTCAGGATTCTGCATTGCAGAACCAAAGCCTCTAAGGGCCTTCAAGTATTTCTTTTTGTCCATCAACCTTCCTTACTCTGTGAAGAGAAATGAGCAGCTTCAGGTTAAAGCTGTTGTGTACAATTACAAGGAAGAAGATTTAAAGGTAAATTTAAAGGGAAACCTGGGTATTATGACATGTATGACTTAATATAAGATAAATTATTTCTCTTACTTAAATATGTTATGGAAATAATTGTATACAAATTTTGAAACTCTTCTTGTCACTACTTGTCGCTTCTCTTGTTGCCCTTTGACTGAAAATGACAACCGAAAGCTGCACAATGTGGCATCGTATCAGTGTTTTACTTGTGTTGTGGTAAACAGCAACAGTTAGCGGCAGTAGCTCACTGAGTTCAGCCATTTCAAGTCATTAGTCCAAAATATATTATAAATGATGTGGATTTTTTAAATAAGTCTTTCATGGGTTTTCTGGGATATATTTCAGTAAGAGATGTCATTTATGTTATATTACTTGGAGCCTCAAACGAGGTGGTGCTAAAAAGTACTAGGCACTAGAGTGAGCTGTAGCAAGTGAGCTGTACCAAGCTGTACCATGTAGTGGAAAAGCATAACATGACACGTGCGTAAAAAATGTTAGACAAATTAAGTATGGAAAAAAGAGTGAAAATGCGAATCATGTCTCTCTAGGTAGCAGTGCAGATGGATAAGGTGGAAGGTTTGTGCACTGCTGGGGGGAATGAGGTAAAGGAGAATGTCATGGTTCCTGGTAACTCAGCAGTGGCGGTGTATTTCACCGTGGTGCCCCTTGTTATCGGAAATATCCCCATCAAAGTGCTGGCTCAAGCCTCAGACTCTGCTAGTGATGGAGTAGAAAAGATGCTCCGTGTGGAGGTAAAGTGTGTTAAGTTGGCATACCCACATTTTACTGCACTTCAGTGCAACATACCTGAGAAACATATGGAAGTGTTTTCACAGTTGAAGTCAAAAGTTTACATACACCTTGCAGAATCTGCAAAATGTTAATTATTTTACCACAATAAGAGGGATCATACAAAATGCATGTTATTTTTTGTTTAGTACTGACATGAATAAGATATTCACATACAGTCCACAAGAGAAAATAATAGATGAATTTATAAAAATCACCCCAAGTTTACTTACACTTGATTCTTAATACTGTGTTGTTACCTAAATGATCCACAGCTGTTTTTTTGTTGTTGTTGTTGTTGTTGTTGTTGTTTGTTTATTCAGTGATAGTTTTTCATGAGTCCCTTGTTTGTCCTGAACAGCCCGCTGTTCTTGAGATCCCACATCCTTCAGGTCCCACAAATTCTTTGAGTTTTCAGCATTTTTTGTATTTAAACCCTTTCCAACAATGACTGTATGATTTTGAGATCCAACTTTTCACACTGAGGGCAACTGAGGGACTCATATGCGACTGTTACAGAAGGTTCAAACTCTCACTGATGCTTCAGAAGGAAAAACGATGCATTAAGAGTCAGGGTGTGAAAACTTTTGAATAAAATAAAGGTGTGTACTTTTTTCTTATTTTCCCAAAATATCGTATTTTTTTTCATTTAGTAATGGCCTTCAGGAGCTACAGAAGATACTTACATGTTTCTCATAAGACAAAATAAGTTAAATTTACCCTGATCTTTAAATTCAAAAAGTTTTCACCCCCCTTAATGCATTGTGTTTCCTTCTGGAGTGTTTGAACCTTCTGTAATAGTTGCATAGGAGTCCCTTAGTTTTCCTCAGTGTGTAAAGATGGATCTCAAATCATATAGTCATTGTTGGAAAGGGTTCAGAGACACAAAATGCTGAAATTCTGCAAGGTGTTCAGATTTTGCAGGGTGTATATAAACTTTTAACTTCAACTGCATATCCTACAATTCATTCAGTATGAAACTGACAAACTCTTTTGAATCCTTCACATTTAGGGGGAAGGTGAAATTGCCACTATTGACAACAAGTACAGCATTGATGCAAAATGTAAGAATCCAGTAAGCTTATAACAATCAGCAGATCTGTTCTTAAGGTTTTCATCACTGTGTGAACTTTTTTTATCTTCTTGTGCACAGTGAAAAAATTAGAGATCGATATTCCAGTCCCTGCTGATGAGATCCCTGGTGGGACAGACTCTGAAATCTCTATGAGTTTTAAAGGTGAGATGGCATAGATAGATAGATAAATAGATAGATAGATTGTTTTTTCTCTATTGTACTCTTTCACATAGTGTATGATTGAGATGGCGAGCCTGTTATTTTGCAGGTGGGGTGATGGGCGAGTCAGTAGAGAACTGTCTAAATCTGGAGGGTATCGATAAACTCATTCAGATGCCCACTGGCTGTGCGGAGCAAACTATGGTAAAGATGTCTCCTGCAATTCATGCCATGAGGTACCTGGATGCCACCAAACAATGGCTATCACTGACAGCTGAACGCAGAGATGAGGCCCAATCCATGATCCAAACTGGTGCGTATTTACAACTGTAAATGACACAACATGAAGTAAATGTTCTGGACCAATAAACAAAAGATTTTTAAAGGGACAGTTCACCCAAAAATGAACATTCTGTTATTAATTACTCGTCCTCATGTCGTTCCAAACCTGTAAGACCTTCGTTCATCTTCTCAACACAAATTAAGATATTTTTGATTAAATCTGAGCGCTTTCTGAGCCTGCATAGACAGCAGTCCAGCTGACACGTTCAAGGCCCAGAAAAGTAGTAAGGACATCATTAAAATAGTCCATGTGACATCAGTGGTAGAACCATCCCTTCAATATATATGACAAATGATAGGACATTGAAATATCACATATACTGTACCACATACTTATTTTCCACTATACCAGGCTACAACACAGTTCTCACATACAAGAAACCTGATGGCTCTTACGGAGCATTTCTAAGGACTCCCAGCAGTATTTGGTACGTTTTTGTCTCTAGCATGACTAGTACTACTGTAGATGGCAACCTTAGTTTTTAATGGCATGACATATATCCAATCCAATCTTTCTGTAGGCTTACAGCATTTATTGCCAAGGAACTGACAGAGTCTCGGGACATTATCAACGTGAAAGACTCATATATTCAGGAGTCCATGTCTTATCTCATATCCAAACAGAAGAGCAATGGTGCATGGGATGATCCCAATCCACTGTATGATAGAGGAATGAAGGTACAGGGGGGCATCAGAGGTTGCTACACTGATTAATCAATGGTTGCCAACATTGATTAAAAAAAACAAATATTTGTCCTCAGGGAGGAGTTGGAAAGGCGAAAGATGATGTTCCCCTAACTGCGTTTGTCTTGATTTCAATGAACCATGCTTTGAAGGTGTATGACTTGGGAACTGACACAGAACTGGTAACACATTAACTTGAGTTGCAGAATTTGTCCTCTATTTATTCACTACTGAATAAACAAACCTGTACAAATCTCTGTTTGCAGAGAATGGCGATGGATAAATCAAAGTCCTACCTAGAGGGAAAATTGGATGCTTTGGATAATCTCTATTCACTTGCTATCACTGCTTATGCCTTGTCATTGCACAACCAGCACAGTGCAGTAGCCCGAAAAGCACAGCGAAAGCTAAAAGACATGGCTAATTGTGACAACAGTCAGTAATTACCTGCATTTTCACATCTTAAATTCTTTCTGTTAAAGGATTAGTTCACTTCCAGCAAAAAAAATCCTGATAATTTACTCACACCCATGTCATCCAAGATGTTCATGTCTTCCTTTCTTCAGCTGAAATAAAATTCAGGTTTTTGAGAAAAGCATTCCAGGATTTTTCTCCATATAGTGGACTTCAATGGGGATCAGCAGGTGGAATGTCCAAATTGCAGTTTCAGTGCAGCTTCAAAGGGCTCTACACGATGCCAGCTGAAGAATAAGAGTCTTATCCACCAAAACGATCTGTCATTTTCTAAAAAAAAAAAGATCAAATATACTTTTTAACCATAAATGCTTGTCTTGCCTTAGCTCTGCGATGTGTGTCTTCACGCATTGCGTAATCACTTTACGACATTGTTGTTCTGCCTTTTAAAGGGCATTTGACTTTCTTTGCATGTTCGCTTTGTAAACACTGGGTCAGTACTTCTGTCTACATCACGTGTGCGTAATTACATAATGCGTGTGCTAGTGCAAGATGAGCATTTGTGGTTAAAAAGTATTTAAATATTACTTGTTTTTAGAAAATACTGGTCATTTTGGTAGATAAGACCCTTATTCCTTGGCTGGGATTGTGTTGAGCCCTTTGAAGCTGCATTGAAACTGCAATTTGGACCTTCAACCCATTGGCCTCCAATGAAGTCCACTATATGAAGAAAAATCCTGGAATGTTTTCCTCAAAAACCTTAACTTCATTTTGACTGAAGAAAGAAAGACATGAACATCATGGATGACATGGGAGTGAGTAAATTATCAGGAAATGTACTACTTTAAGCCATAAACTACTTAATATAAACATATATGTGACAAAAATATGGTTACAATTTATTAGCTCTGTATCAAATGTTCCAATTCTCACACCATCTTTTCTCTTATTTATATGAAGAAAATTGTTTCTGGAATGCCAAGGGTGGCAGAGGTCAATTAGAAGGTAAAGCTGACGCTGAATCTGTGGAGACCACAGCATATGCTCTGCTCAGCGCACTGTCCCTGGATGACAAGGCCACTGCTAAACTCGCTGTAAACTGGCTGACAGAGCAGCGCAAGTATGGTGGTGGATTCCGGTCCACACAGGTGTGTTTTGGTCAGTGTTGGGGAGGAACTAGTTAAATGCAATGGAATTATGTAATTTAATTACAAAATATATGTGACTGTAATCTGTTACAGTTTACAGATCAGTAATCAAAAAAGAAATCTCTTTGAATCACGTAATCAAGAGTAATTCAAAATTAATCAAATGTAATCATACTAATAAAGTAATTGAAATAGTTACATTTTAAACGGGGTAATTTGTAATCTGTAACCTATTACATTTCAAAAGTAACTTTCCAAACACTGGTTGTGGTATTTTGACCATGAAATGTAAAGTTACTCCCAATTCACAATTTTTAAAACATAGCAGCACAACTTTTGTTAACATTGATAATAATAAGAAATGTTTCTCAAGTACCAAATCAGCAAAAAAATTAAAAATAGAAAACAGTAGTAATATTTAACCACATTACTGTTAGAATGTATCAAAAAAACATTGATCAAAAAAAAAAAAAAAACACAGATAAATAACTGTGTACTTGAAGGTGAAACACAGACAGCTGTGTTTGTTTTTTAGAGTGGTGAGACATAATAAACAAAAGTTCAGGTCCAAACTCTCTATTTGATCCCAAAAGCAAACAACAGTGTGCTGAGTTTGACCCACAAACAGTTTTCTACATGTCACAGTTTCGCAAGTAAAATACTCTTGTGACCTTTTGTAGAACTGCTTATAGCTGAATTGAAGTTTATACTGTTATTGATCCAAACTGAACCAGCACTATCTTGACTTGAGCTAAATAATTAAAGGACTTCCGAACTTCAGAAACAAAGATTTACATATAATGTACTCACCCCCTTGTCATCCAAGATGTTCATGTCTTTCTTTCTTCAGTCGTAAAGAAATTATATTTATTGAGGAAAAAAAATCAGCGTTTTTCTCCATATAATGGACTGATATCGTTCCCCCGATTTTGAACTTCCAAAATGCAGTTTAAATGTGGCTTCAAAAGATCCCAAATGCAGTTGTAAACGATCCCAGCCGAGAAGGAAGGGTCTTATTTAGCGTAACGATCTGTTATTTTCATAAAATAATAAAATTGATATACTTTTTAATGCCAAACGCTCGTCTTGTATTACTCTGCCTGGACTGTTTTTTTTTAGGGTTCATGACAGTTAGGGTATGTCGAAAAATTCCCATCTCATGTTCTCCCTCAACTTCAAATTCATCCTATTTCACTGTTTTACCTTTTTTGTGAAGAGTGTTTGATCTTCTTTGCATGTTCACTTTGCAAAAACTGGGTCGGAACTTTTGCAGTGATGTAGGATAGTTTTGAATGATTTTTGAAGTTGAGGGAGAAAATACGGTCAGAGTTTTTCGACATACCCTAACTGTCTTGAGTCAGAATACGCAGAGTTCAGGGAGAGAAAGGCAAGACGAGCGTTTGAGATTGAAACGTATTTAAATTGTATTTTTTTTAATGAAAATAACCGATCGTTTCGCTAGGTAAGACCCTTCTTTCTCGGCTGGGATCATTTAGCTGCATTTTGGAAGTTTAAACTCGGGGCACCATATCAGTCCATTATATGGATAAAAATTCCTCAAAAAACATAATTTCTTTACAACTGAAGAAAGAAAGAAAAAACTTCAAAAAAAACATTTTTGTCCAATCAAATGGACAAAATGGACAAGTGGTACTTGAGTTGACCTTGTCTTGAACTACAGTAGCCATCTAACCTGTCATCTAAGGCTGCTAAAAAAAAAGCAACATTTTAAAATTTGGAGTGTCAGATGACAATACACGTAAAGTAAAAATTTGAGTTCAAAGGCCAGGTCATTTTGGCACATGAGCATTTTTAAACTTGCACCTCATTTCTACATTTCTATTTTGTATTGGTTTTCCAGCTTGCATTAATTATTTTTTTGTATTGTTTTATTGAACAGGATACAGTCGTAGCCCTTGAGGCTTTGGTGAAATACAGCATGCAGAACAATGATCTAGATGACCTGAATCTAAGGGTGGAAATGTGCCTTGAAAATGGCCAAAAACAAGATTTACACTTGACTAAATCTAATGCGCTCACTGCATCAGCTGTTAAGGTAAGAAATATTTTTTAAAAATTATGTTCTATTCCTACAAGCTGACAAATCTGATAAAAAGTTGGAAAATCTAATTAAAAAATAATGATGACTCATCCTGCACTGCCCAGATTTTTGTCCAATCAAATCCTCTCTTGAATGAGTAAGCTCCTCCCACCAGTTCCACCTTCAGGTTACTAGAAAGTAAAAACAAATCAATAAACAAATAAAAGCACTATATGTGCATTTGTTTCCACAGGTCAGAAATGTTGGTAAAGTTTCCCTAAATGTTCAGGGAACAGGACGTGGAACATTAGCAGTAAGACATTTTCCCTATTTTAATTAATTGTTGATCTAAGATGTTTCAGTTTATAGTATTTTGAATGACATATTGCTTGTTACAGGTTGTGCAGACATATAGAACAATGAAGAAGGATGAATCACATTGTGATCTGTTTCACCTTAGTGTTACAGTGACAGGAGAGCTGGAATACAGTACGTTAAAATATAATAGAAGAGGTCACTTTAAACAAGAAATGAAATATGATAAATGTGATATTATATAAAAAGTATTCACCTATTGTACTGCTAGACAGGTTGTTGATTAAAAAGTCAATGAGAGTTGCACAGTTGTAATATTTAAGCGAGGGTGACCTCAGGTGGTGAGGAGGAGTAGCACATGTTCTAAACATTATCTAATATTTTAGCTTAGATATCAGACTACAAGTCATTATGCTCTTCTCTAGAAATATATCATAAGGAAGAAGAGCTTGAGGACTATTACAATTACGGCGATGAGGATTCAAAAGATGAGCCCATGAGCAACATAGAATGGTTTGATCTTCGCAGCCGCAGAAAAAGACAAATCGTAGAGGAGCAGAAGAAAGAGACTTCACTCATATACACCGTCTGTGTGGGGTGAGGACAATAAACATTTATTTTTATTCATTTAAATTGGTGATTTGTTATATAAATGAGCAGAATTATGATTGCTTGTTCGGCCTCTCTGAAATGTACTTTTTTGTCTTCACTCAGCATGAAAAAGAAGAATACTGTTGGGATGGTCATGGTGGAAATCTCACTTCTAAGCGGATTGATACCAAACACCAAGGATTTGGAACATGTGCATATGCATTTTATTTATTTAGTTTGTAACAAATCTGTTTAATCTAATTCTCTCTCTCTTGATTACATTGTAAATAGTATGTTATTTTTTAGAAATGAGCATTAACCAGCAAAATAACAAATAAAAATAAAATAATCAAATATAAAATAATAATACTAATAATAACATTAATATGAGTAATAGGGTTGCCAATTTAGTTTTAACCTAATAAATTAGATAAGCTGTCTTACAATAAGCACCATATTTTTTGATGGTAGACTAAGTGCTATTAACATCACTATACCATGGTATCAGCAAATGTAATTTCCAGGCTTTGTTACAGATAATACATATGTAGCAAATTAATTAACCTTTAAATATGAATGTAATTTTTTCTAATAATTTATTTTCTTTTTCTTTTTCTTCACAGAATGTAAAGGGCACAGAGAAGTTCATTGATCACTATGAAGTCCACCATAATAAAGTCTTTCTTTATTTTGCAAAGGTAACAGAACAGTTTCTGTTCAAGTATCTCATGTATAGTTGAAGTCAAAAGTTTACATACACCTTGCAGAATCTGAATATATTTCACCTAAAAGACGTTTACATTTAATCCACAAGAGAAAATAATAGTTGAATTTATAAAAATGGCCCTGTTCAAAAGTTTACATACACTTAATTCTTAATACTGTTGTTATTTATTTATTTATTTATTTATTTATTTACTGTTTAGTGATAGTTGTTCATGAGTCCCTTGTTAGTCCTGAACAGTTAAACTGCCTGCTGTTCTTCAGAAAAATCCCTAAGGTCCCACAGATACTTTGGTTTTTCAGCATTTTTGTGTATTTGAACCCTTTCCAACCATGGCTGTATGATTTTGAGATCCATCTTTTCACTCTGAGGACAACGGAAGGACTTATATGCAACTATTACAGAAGGTTCAAACTCTCACTGATGCACACAATGCATTATAACTTTTTGACCTGAAGATCGTTAAATTGAACTTATTCTGTCTTCTTGGAAACATGTAAGTTTCTTCTGTAGCTTCTGAAGGGCAGTACTAAAGGAAAAAAATATGATATTTAGGCAAAATAAGAAAAATGTACACCTTCTCATTCAGTTCAAAAGTTTTCACCCTCCAGCTCTTAATGCACCGTTTTTCCTTCTGGAGCATCAGTGAGTGTTTGAACCTTCTGTAATAGTTGCATATGAGTCTCTCAGTTGTCCTCAGTGTGAAAAGATGGATCTTAAAATCATACAGTCATTGTTGGAAAGGGTTCAAATACACAAAAATGCTGAAAAAACAAAGAATCTCTGGGATCTAAAGGATTTTTCTGAAGAACAGCAGGTAGTTTAACTGTTCAGGACAAATAAGGGACTCATGAACAACTATCACTAAACAACTATGGATCATTCAGGTAACAACACAGTATTAAGAATTTAATTTATGTACTTTTGTAAATTTATAGATGTATAAATTCAAAAAAAAAAATTCTACTACATAAAAAATAACATACATTTGGTATGATCCCTCTTATTTTGGTAAAAAAATTACCATTTTGCAGATTCTGCAAGGTGTATGTAAACTTTTGACTTAAGCTGTATCTGATATATCCTCTTGGTATATGGTTTGTGGCATTTTCAGATTTTCTTTACTGCTGAATTTAAACAGAAATGCCAAGTAGTTAAACCGGCTCATCAGTATTTATGCAACAGATCAAGCAGAAACACACAAATGATTTGACTGTATGGCTCATGTCAACAGATCTCTGAAACCGAGTGTCTTCAGTTTGGTGCTGACCAGGTTGTTCCCATGGGCCTTGTCCAACCTGCTTCTGCTGTCATCTATGACTATTACAACCCAGGTCATCAAACGCTCTGAACCAAACGCTTTGGAGACAACACTTCTGAGTGGCGAATGCTGACTAATGCTATTTATTCAATGTGTTACACAGAAAAGAGATGTGGCATATTCTATACAGCCCCTCACAAAAGCCCAATGATCTCCAAACTGTGTGATGGGGATGTGTGTACATGTGCCGACGGTAGGAAAAACTCTAGTGTATTGTGATATATTTATGCCATTAATTACTCACCCTCATGTTGTTCCAAATCCGTAAGACCTTCGTTTGGAACGACATGAGGGTGAGTAATTAATGACAGAACTTTCATTTTTGGGTGGAAATGAAATGAGATTTATATTTTATATTTCTAACTTATTTTCAGGTGGTTGTCCAAAGCTGAAAGTCGCCTTCAGCAGGGATATGAAACCCGACACCCGGAGTAGTTATGCATGTTACAGTCCTGCTGTTGATTATGGTGAAAAACTAAAAGCAAATAATGTACAAATATGTTGCCATTTAAGTCTCAATATACTTATATTTTAAATGTGTTCTGTTTCCTATAGTCTATGTGATCAAAATTCTCAACTCAAGCACCGATGATGTTTTTATGTACTACACCACATTAATCACAGATGTTCTTCAGATTGGTAAGTTAGTATGTTTAATTAAGGTTCTGTTATACTGCTGTTTTGAATGCTTAACTGTGACCTTGGACCACAAAACCAGTCATAAGTAGCACGGGTATATTTGTAGCAATAGCCTGTAGCAATAGTATATTTTTAGCAACAACACTGTATGTGTCAAAATGATCAATTTTTCTTTTATGCCAAAAATCATTAGGCTATTAAGTAAAGATCATGTTCCATATGGATATTTTGTAAATTTCATACTGTAAATATATCAAAACTTAATTTTTAATTAGTAATAGTCACTTGTGCAAACAATCATTGCTTTACTTAATACAAACCAATCATGGCTTTAGAATAAGCCTTGGAATATGCTTTAGAATAATCACCTTTTTCATAATTATGTTTGGTTTCTGTCCAACTACACATGGTTAAAATAAGCTACAAAAAGTAGCGTCAAACGTTTCTGTACAGTAAGACTTTAAAATGTTTTAAAAAAAAATTATATTCTGCACACCAAGCCTGCATTTATGTTATCCAAAATACAGCAAAAGCAGCAATATTGTGAAATGTTTTTACTATTTTAAATAACTGCTTTCTAGTTGAATATGTTTTAAAATGTAATATATTGTAATATACACAAAAGGCTAAATTTACAGCTTCATTACTCCAGTCTTCAGTGTCACATTATCCTTCAGAAATCATTCTAATTTCTGATTTGCTGTTCAAGAAACATTTATTATTATTATAAATATTTAAAACAACAGTACATTTTTTTTCAGGATTCTTTGATGAATCGAAAGATATAAAGATCACCATTTATCTGAAATAAAAAGGTTTTTGTAACATTATAAACTATACCATTGAAAAGCTTGGAGTTGATCAGAAGTGATGCTAAAGACATATATAATGTTACAAAAGATTTCTATTTCAGATAAATGCTTCTGAACTTTCTATTCATCAGAGAAGCCTAAAAAAATTCTACTCTACTGTTTTCACCACAATAATAATTATAATAATAATAAATGTTTTTGGAGCAGCAAATCAGAATCTTAGAATGATTTCTAAATGATCATATGACAGGAGTAATGATGCTAAAAATTCAACTTTGAAAATATTTAAATATATTCAACTAAAAAATAAAAAATACTTTTTAAAAAATACTGTTTTTGCTGTACTTTGGATCAAATAAAAGCAGTCTTGTTGAGCAGAGACAAATTACTTTCAATCTTGTACAGAAATTACATATGAGCTTATGAAAGAACAGCTTTAGGTTTTGAACACTGTGTATATATAATAGATCCAAAAATATAATATTAAGGCAAAGGTGTTTTCAACATATGACCATTGTTTGTTTTTGCGACGTGTTTGTGATATTTTGAATGCAGTGCTTCATTTTGCAAGAGATGTAAGGCATTTTGCATTTTGTGTGTGAAGTTTTGAAAAATAGAGGCAGAGTTTTGAAATTGTGTGTAAGCAGTTGAAAAAAACTGTAAATCATGTCTCATTTACAAACTCCCTTAAAAATAATTAAACACTGTCACATCTTAGTTCATTGCGATCTCACAAAGTTCCTTTATAATCAATGAAGCTCTCTACACTGCACATTGAATCTCTTATTTACACTCTCTCTACACTTTATGAAAGGATTCTTGAGATATGTCTGTAATACATTTCTATGTGTTTTTGCAACATTGAGTAACCTTTAAAGCTCCCCTCAGTGCAAACATAAATATGCTGATGGGGTCAGTCGCACTGGTGCTCCTAAATATTTTTTCATAGTTGCACGCAGTCACAATGTAGAGCCCTGCCTAATGCAACTAATATATTAACTTTTCCTGTTAAAGGGAAGGACTCTGGTATCCAGAAAGATGTGATGCGTCTGATGATACTCCGCATGTCTTGTGATGAACTGGAGCTGAAAAATGAAGCCAGCTATCTGATCATGGGGCAGAACGACGCAATCTCAGTGCTTAATAATAACGGACTACAGTAAGTTGAAATCTTATGTTTATTGAAAAGACAAAGGAACGCAAGTTGCTCTTTTTGATTTCTAAAACCTTCTGTTGTTTCTGAAGTTTCAGGTATGTACTAAACAATGACATGTGGATGGAGAAGATACCTGAAGAAAGGCAATGCAAGGCTACTAGAAACAGCGTCGCCTGCCAGCATCTAAAGGAATTTATTAAGCAACACCCCATTAAACGCTGTAACATTTAGAAGTCAGGATTGGAAATGAACCACGTACACATCACCATTTGGCTCGGTAAATCATGTGCTTTTATTTCTAGTGCATACTGACATATAAAGAAACTGTTACAGTTGTTTGGTACATTGGAAAGTGTAGCATGTAGCAACTGTTCAATTCAGTTTTTCATGTGTATTGGCAATACAGTAGATTCACGTTCCCTTTTATTCTCGTACATAGTCAAATGGGAAAATTTTATTACAAAAATCACAGACATTGCCTCTGACGTGACGACCTGTATCAGTATCACGTCATCATATATCATGGGTATGCTTTTTAGGGGTACTTTTAGAGATGCTACATTTGTGAGAAATATTCAAGAATGCATTATTGCAATTTGAATACTATGTTTTGAATGCTTCACACATCCCGTTGTGATTATACACTGTACAGTTTTATTACAGAATACTGTATTTAGTGGCTTAAACAACACTGGCTTTCGCTCGCACACTTTGTAAAATCAGAATCACGACTCTATATAAAGTACAAATGCTCTCCTGATTCAGAATTCATTGCTTTTGTGTACTTAGGAGCAAAGGGGCCAAAATGATCAAACTGTCATAATGCAGTATTTTTTTTTATTTTTCATTCATTAGATTACATTCATAGAAAACAAGGAATAAAACAAGCTAAAAATAATTTAAAAAACAGTAGTAAATGCTTGGTAAACAATGGCAAGTACCCTGCAAATTGTTTTTTTTTTATCAATTTGGCAACTTAAATGCAGCAGTGGCTACGTGACTTCATTTTCCCTTATTTTTTTAAGTTCATATTCTCAGCGTCTCGATATGACAGATCCACATTCCCTTTAACGACATGGTGACTATCATGTGCATTAAAAAACTAAAAAAAAAATCAGTTGTACTTCACGAAACGTTAGCTTTGCACACCTTGTGAGCTGCAGATAAACAAAACACTTCAACTTAGAAAAATAACATTATACCATTGTGTACAAAATAAATAAACTTGCTTTATAACCTTTTAACGTGAATAAAACGCATGCATTATGTCAGTTGTGCTCGGTGATATGTAGAAAGCCCATGTACAGGCGTAGCTTTTCAAATCAGAGGCACGATGAACCTACAAGCAGTTTTACTAAAGCACATTGACAGCCGGGTTACTTTAATATCGAGCTTCAGCGCACTAAGAGAGAGTGGAGCTCCAAAACCATATCACGATCAGATTTACACCGTATGATACAAATGCGTACACGCGTACAGCTAGTCAATGCACGAAGGCCAGTTTGATGTGAGAGAGCGCCATCCACGGGTCGTTCTTAAGCCGATTTGCCCAGAAAACATTTAACGAGTGCCGTTTAGTTCCCTGTGATTTAAACTTAGGGTTTGTCAAGCAGCTTTTAGAGTTTTAAAGAAAGACACAGATAGCTGCCCTCAGTCACTGTTACATACACAGCGACTGTGTTATTTGCTTGGGTTGGATATACATTCATTTAGAAAGTGGCTGTTAACACAAATTGATCAAATAGGGATGCAACATTCATGAAGCCCTGGGTTTGTTCACATCAACATTAGTCAGATGGCTGGAAATTTGTGTGCAGAGACTTGTGCAAAGGAAAACATGAAATGCCGAAGAAGACTGTTGGAGCTTACAGTATGTTTGGTAACTCGTCCATCACGAGTCTTTACTGTAGGTATCGGTAGACTTTGAAGCAGTGGTTTCCAGAGTCCGCCACGGCCACGTGGCCATCTGACGTGAGAGCCAGACCCTGTGGGCCGTACAACGGATCCGCCGTCGTGTTGATGTACGACAGGAATGAGCCAGAACTGTCAAACACCTAAACGACAAAAGATATTGAAAAGTACTTTTACTAATTTAGTAGCATCAGAATTTACTTTGTCTACAAAGTAAATTTTAAAACTTGTTTAATAATTAAAAATAAACAACTCTAAAACTGAAAGTAATTGCTGAAAGTAAAATATATATTATAAATAAAATAGGGCTAAAAGTAATTGCAAAAATGCCCCATAAAAGTGGCACGTTTTTTTTTATTTAAAAAATTACAAAAATATATAATTATATTATAAAATAAAATGAAGTAAAAGGTAGTTGCAAAAAAGTACAATAAACACACACAAAAATAGCTTAAAAAAAAACAAAAAAAAAACATGGACTAGATGGCTGAACGTAATTGCAAAAATGTCTTAGAAAAGTGGAATAGATTTTTAAACAAAACATAATTATGTTAAAAATTAAATTAAATTAAGAAATAAAATACAGCTAGGTACATGAATTATTTTCAAAAAATATATAATTATGTTAAATATAAAATTAAATAAAAAAAAATACAGCTAGGTAGATGAAAGTCATCGCAAAAAATGTCAGAAAAGTGGAATACATTTTATTAATGAAACATTTATAATTATGTTGTTAAATAAAATTATTGAAAAAAAATAAGTTAGCTGAACGTGACTGCAAAAATAAGTTGGCTGAACGTGACTGCAAAAATGTCTTAGAAAAGTGGACTCATTTTTTTAAAAATATAATTATGTTAAATATAAAATTAAATAAAAAAAAATACAGCTAGGTAGATGAAAGTCATTGCAAAAAATGTCAGAAAAATTATTTTTTTAATAAAACGTACAATTATGTGATAAAATAAATTAAACAAAATAGGGCTAGATGACTGAAAGTAATTGCAAAAAAATGTCTTCGTGTGGACTAGGTTTCTTAATTAAAATACATAATTATGTTAAAACTAAAATTAAATTAAGAAATAAAATACAGCTAGGTAGATGAGTCATTGCAAAAAATGTCAGAAAAGTTGGATAGATTTTAAAAAACATTTATAATTATGTTATAAAATAAAATAAAATAAAATAATATAGGACTAGGTGGCTGAAAGTAATTGCAAAAATGTCTTAGAAAAGTGGAATAGATTTTTAAATTAAACATTTACAATTATGTAAAAAAAAATTAATTAAGAAAAAAGCTATGTAGCTGACAGTCACTGCAAAATGAGAAAAATGGAATAGATTTTTTACTAAAATGTATTATTATGTTATAAAATAAAATGAAATTATGAAATAAAATAGGGCTAGGTGGCTGAAAGTAATTGTAAAAATGTCTTAGAAGTGGACTAGAATATATAAAATATATAAAATTTAGTTAAAAATAAATGAAATTAAGAAATAAAATACAGATAGGTAGATGAAAGTCATTGCAAAAAATGTCATAGAAGTGGAATAGATTTTTTTAATAAAACATTTATATCTGTTACAAAAAATAATAATAATAAAAAAAAAAAATATATATATATATATATATATTTTTTTTTATTATTTAAATTATATAATTATGTTAAAAATAAAATTTAATTAAGAAATAAAGTACAGCTACGTAGATGAAAGTGTCCGATACCTACTTAAATGTCAAAACAGCATCACAAATGCATGAATTTTAAATTATAAAACCACATTTAATTGTGAATTAACTCAAAAACCTACCTGTATCCTACTGTTACCCCAGTCTGCAACAATGATATTCCCATTGCCATCTACAGCCACGCCAGTGGGTGCGTTGAACTGGCCGTTCCCTTCACCATGTGAGCCGAATTTAAACAGGAACTCACCATCAGCATTGTAAACCTGCGAGAAGCCATAAATCAAAAACAATCCACATTAAGTCCACGAAAACAAACAACATCCAAAAACAAAATGTATATTAAAAAGCATCTTTTAAGTTGCACAGAAGCGAAAGTTACATTAACATGACATTAATTAGAGGCAGAAGCCAATAAAAACAGACAGACAGCAGATCTGGTTAGTGTTTGATGTTAATATGTTATGGCATGTGGAACCATTTACAAAGTAAAAGAGAAGAGCTCAGTGTACCTTAACAGAATGATTGTGGAAGTCTGTCACAACAATTTCATTCTTGTTGTTTATGGCCACAAAATGGGGACCTGATGACCATAAAAGGAGAAAGAAAGAGAGAGAGAAAGAGAGAGCAACCATTACATTCTCAACATGTTGTTTTGTTTCTAAGGAAATATCCAGCAACACAGAAAACACTTGATTCATGCAACCTCTACCTACATACAAAAAAAAGCTCTCATGTGGATATTCAATTATCCTACAAGGCTTTCTATTTCATTTTAAGATGACCTCATTCAGTAATCAGTAATACAGATGCACAAAATTAAAGTAATAAATCAACTTAAAATAAATCAAGTTGAATACTCACTAAAGGCAGGGCCAGATTTACTCTGCTTTGGCTCTGTCGGTGTATTTGGAGTAGTTTTGTCTGCAGAGAAACAGAAAGCAGCATCTCATCAAACCCTGATCTGGCCGTGAATTAAATGCTGAAGACCAGCGTATCAGAGGAAAAGGACAAAATAAGAGATATTACCTGCAAACTGCCTCTCTGATGTTCCTTTGGCACCAAATTTGGTCACCAGCTTGCCGTTGGATTGGAAAATGAAGACGCAGCAGGCTTTGTTGTCTGCCGTGATAATATGGCCATTCTTGTCCACGGCCACTCCTTTAGGACCCATCAGCCGACCTGCACCGATTTTATTCTGCCAGAGTGAGAGAAACAAATTAGCGTATGACTAATAGATCAAATTAATGTGGCAGACATTTATGGAGTAGCACAAGCAACACAAATTAGAAAACATAAGGGTATCTGATGCTTGAAAAAAGTGAGTTCAATCATAATATACACACACACACACATATATATATATATATATATATACATACACACACACACACACACATATAATGAGAGTTTTATACTAGTTTCAATGTAATATTTTGGTAACACTTTACAATAAGGTTCATTAGTTAAAACATTAGTTAACGTACTAAGAATGAACAATACAGCAATACATTTCTACAGCATTGAATAATCTTAGTTAATGTTAATTTCAGCATTTACTAATGCATTATTAAAATCACTGGTTTTGTTTGTTAATATTGGTTAATGCACTGTGAACTAACATGAACAATCTGTATTTTTATTAACTAAAATTAACAAAGATTAATATATAGTGTAATAAATGCATTGCTCATTATTTGTTCGAGTTAATACATTAACCTTAAACATAAACTAACCTAAAACATACTTCAATGATGAGGGCATGTATAGAAATGTCTAAAATGTATTTAATGTTTTTAATTGAATACTTTTAATATTGGAAAGCTGATTCCTGAAATGAATTATTTTATTTTATTTGAATTTATTTGAATTTATTTGAATTTATTTTATTTGAATTTATTTGAATTTATTTTATTTGAATTTATTTGAATTTATTTGAATTTATTTTATTTGAATTTATTTGAATTTATTTGAATTTATTTTATTTTATTTTATTTTATTTTATTTTATTTTATTTTATTTTATTTTATTTTACACAAATAATATAGGGCCCTATGAAATCTTCCCAAATTCCATTTTTTTCTATGTTAATTTTTCTGTATTCAGAGTTTTTTTACCCCCATTTTAAATTTTCTACAAAATGTTATTAATCAAAAAGCATGTCTAATTAATTGAAATCATGAAACATGCACAATTTACCAGCAATTTATCTAAAGTTTATTTAAGGCCCTATGAAATACTTTGAATCAAATTCAGTTTTATTTTTAACAAATTCTGTGTTTACCATTAATTTCCTGGATTCAATTTTAATGGTTTTATTAAATTGTAATAATCAAAAGCATCTCTAATCAATTGATTTTATTTATTTATTTATTATTATTTTTTCTTTCTTTCTTTTTCAGAAATACTGTGTTGTGTATTTACATTTTTAAATGTAAATAATTATTCTGTTATATATATATTCTTCAAAACATAATATTTCAATAATAGTTTTATTGTTAGTAGTACTACTATCATTGCATTAAGTATTATATTTAATATAATATAATATATATATAAGTTTTTTCAAGGTAAACCGAACTTTTATTTTGACAGGTTGCTGTGAAGACCTTTAATTTTATGTTTGTATATGATATGATGGTAATTTTTCTCAAAAGAAACGGTAAAATGCTTATGAAGTGACTCTCAGAGCAGTTTTAGAGATGATGTCTAAGTTTTCATGTACTCATATATTGAGGTGGCAGAGGTTGAAAACACGTAACGAAATGTAACTTACCTTAAACTTGCCGTCTGGAGAGAAGATGCTGAGCCACCTGTTGTCATAGTCGGCTACAATAATGTCGCCATTCATGTCCACTGCAATGCCAGTGGGGCGCTGGAGCTGGCCAGGGGAGCGACCTCTGACCCCAAACTTCAGTTTGAATTGACCGTCATTGGAGAACACCTAGAAGATGCAGCAAATATAAATGATTTTGGTCATGCGGGACACATTTTTTCATACATTTGTGTGCTAAGGATGGCTGTCAGGCTGCGTATTATTACCTGTATGCACTGGTTGTTGCTGTCAGCGACCACAATTCGCCCATTGCTGGTAGTAGAGATGCCCTGCAGGTTGGAGAACTCCCCCCGCTCTCGACCCCTCGTCCCTGTCACATCAAATAAGACGTCAGCTGATACATTATGACACAGGTCAATAATAAAGACCTTTTCATCTTTACAGGCCAACTTAAAAGACTGCAACAGCATAATCTAAAACAGGTTTCCCACACATTTTGACCAGTGAATTTACCCATTATTTTTCCATTGCATTTCCAGTCATCTGTGATTACAGTACAAGTAGTTTTCTTTTAAAAAAATTGATTCAGGCCAATTTGCTAATGAATAATTTCAGTCACAGTCACATCAAAATTTCCATTACTTTTAAGATAGCTTTTCCAAGCCTGCAATCTCTTATAGTAAAAATTATACTTTTAATGAATTAAAATGTAAAAATGTATTAAATTGATAATGAAATAAATTATAGTTTAATAATGACAATGTTCAATAATTAATATATAATAATTAATATAATAATTTTTGGATTTTAAAATAATATCATTTATGTATTATAAAATAAAATAATAAAATATTATTTCATGAATCCACTTTCCAACATTAAAAGCATTCAATTTAATCCAATAATGATTTTTTTTAAATCATAAAATTAAATAAAAACATGATTCTAGAAGTCAGAACATCCAATTTCTGGATTTTAAAATAATAGTATTTATGTATCATAAAATACAATAATATAATACAATATAATTTATGGAATCAGCTTTCAAACATTAAAATCATTAAATGTAATCCAATAATTAAATAAAATTAAATAAAAATATGATTCTAGAAGTCATAGAACATCCAGTTTTTGGATTTTAAAATAATATTATTTATGTATCATAAAATATAATTTCTGAAATCAGCTTTCAAACATTAAAAGCATTAAATACAGTTATAAATATAGCAATAATGACTTTTTAAAATTATAAAATTAAATTAAACATGATTGTAGAAGTCACAGAACACCCTTTTTGGATTTTAAAATAATATTATGTATCATAAAATAAAATATGTCTAGACGTCCTCCTAATTGACATGTCATGGGAAAAAATAACTAAAAAATAAAACAATTAAATTATAATATAAGTAATAATATAAGTAATGTAATAAATGTATAATATGAATATTAAACATTAACATATTATATTAAAACTAGTATCAAACTCTTTTTAAACATTTTAAAAATACAATATGATTTAACTTGTTTTCCAAGCATCAGACAGCTTAATAAAATGTATTTTTTAAATTGTCAAATGCCAAAATATATTACAAAATGTACTTCTAAAATATATTTAGGACAATCGGAAGTGTATCTAAAAATATTACATATGTTTGGCATATGAAACAATGTGAAGTAGAGATGTGAAGTGCCCTTCACTCACCAACTCTGTAGATGAGTTCATCCTCTATGGGATTCTCCTTTTTCTTCGTTGTGCTGTACATACTTGAGGGTCTGCGCACCGCCTTCTGGCGCACGTGTCCTCCACCCCCTCCACCTCCTCCGGGTGACTTCACGCGTCTCTTCACGTCATCGGGCGACTGCGGGGCGTCACAGGGTTTGATGGCCCGCAGGCGGAAGGGGCTGCCCCTCACAGGCTGCCCGTAGAGCAGGACAGAGAAGGAGAACTCGCCCTCCGAGCGGAGAGTGTAGCCGATCTCGTAAGTGCCGTTCTTGTTGTCTGTTATGTCCGTTTCGGTGACGGTTCCATCCGGACCGCTGATCTGAGCCCTCAGTGCAGCATTTCCAGTCTTTACTAGCTCACCGTCTTTGTCCTAGGAAAGCAGTTGTTACAAACTTAAATCAACCTAAAGCATTTATTACAAGGGCAGTCGGTCTGAAACAAGGTGGTTTTCATAAATCAAAATCAAAAATCTATTTTATAAACGTCAATAACAAATCTTTTTTTTTTTTTTTGAAAAATTAAATGAAAGTGCTAAAATTAGTGAAACTAATATGGGGGGGGCTTAAATATAATTAGAAATAAAATATATATATAAAAATGATAATATAAAAACAAAAGCTAACTCAGAATATTACTCAATAATACTGTATAGACAGATAGATAGATTTTAATTTATTTATTTATCTAAAATATATATTTAAATAATTTATTTATAGAAAAACGAATAAAATTTTATTTTTTTTAACTGAACTAAATTAAGTAAATTATAAAATAAAATTTTAAAATAAATTAAATGTGTAATTTAATAGAATTTATTTTTGTATGAAATATAATTTGTAAATATTTAAATAAATAAATAAATAATACATTTTAAAAATGAATAAATATATATAATACCATTTATTTTTGTATAAAATATATATAATAAATATAAATAATATATAATATTTAAATTATAAATAGTTTTCAATAATAAATAAATTATTGTAATCAATTAAAATAAAAATAATTACATCTTAAAAATCTATAAATATAAATAACACATTTATTATAAAATTAATACTTTCTTTACTTATTTGTATGTATGTGTTTTGCGTGTGTGTGTATATATATATATATAGTTTAATTTTTGTTTATTCTAAAAAATATATATTTTAGATATTTGTATTTATAATTTGTAATTAAAATTCAAATAATAAATCATTTGTCAATAATAAATAATTTCTTTAATCAACTAAAATAAAAAAAATTACATTATATTTAAAAAATCTATAAATATAAATAAAACATTTACTATAAAATAAACACACATTTAAAAAATGTTTTTTTATAAAATTATACAAAAAATGATATGTCATACATGGGGCAATGCAACTCATACTGGATATGATGACAAATACCGCTTAGTTTCAACTGTTCTGAAATTGACAGTATGTTTTCAAACTGAACTCACACCTGACAGTGACATCATCACTAACCTTAGTGGTCACTGTAACAGTGGTATTTTGCCCGACAACAGCATGTCTGAGACCCTCTCCAGTAGCCACGCTGGTGTGGCCCACGGCGCTGGTGGTGAGCAGGACACCCAGGTTCTGGATGGAGCGGCGCAGCCCTTCAGTCTCCACCTGACAGTCCAGGTGGCCGTTCTCATGGGGCTGCTCAGGGAAGGCGTGGCGGGCCAGAACGCCCATCCGCTCTCCCATCTGCTTCTGCACCAGGAGCACCTCAGTGGGGCTGCCGTGGTTCAGTGCCTGCTCTGTGAAGCTACAGCTGCTCTGGATGTTTTCCTTCCCTTGTAGTAGTGCAGTGAGTTGGGCCTGCAACACCTGCAACAACATAAGGAGTTGATATAATTACAGCACATGTCCCTTGAATAGAATAGAATAGAATAGAATAGAATAGATCTTTTTAGAATAAATTAAATATTTTTAGAATAAAGTAAATAATTTTAAAATAAAATAAAATATCTGAGCAACATAAGCAGCTGAAATAATTATAGCAGATGTCCCTTGAATAGAATAGAATAGAATAGAACAGAATATAACAGAATAAATGATTTTAGAATAAAGTAAATACTTCAAAAAAATAAATGAAAATAAAGTAAAAATAAAATAAAATAAAATAAAATATCTAAGCAAGCAACATAAGCAGTTGATATAATTACAGCAGATGTCCCTTGAATAGAATAGAATAAATAAAATAAATAGTTTTAGAATGAAATAATTAAATTTAAGATTAAAGTAAATAATAAAAGTCTTTGACATTTTATTTAAAATAAATAAAATAAAATATCTGAGTTTTTAACCTAAAAAAAAATATTCCTCATATTCCTTGCATAGAAACTGACTGAATAAAGAAAAGTAACTGAAATAAAATACTTAAAATGAATTTTGAAATTAAAGTACTAAAATTACTGGAACTAATATGGGGGGAAAACCTTAAAAATAAATAAAAAAAAAAAAAAAAAAAAAATTACAAAATTACTAAAACCCAAACTGAAATTAAACTGAAAATGAAAACATAAAAATATTATAAATATTAAAAACATTAATGAATACTATAAATAATACTAAAATAACATTGCTGGGAATATGCACATAAACTAATAAAATTAAATTAATATAATATATAATATAAATATGTATATATATATATATATATATATATATTAGAAATGTGTATATTATCATTATAAAGTGTAATTATTTTAAACAATTTAAACAAGCATTTGTCAAAAATAAATAATTTTAATAAATAAAATATTAAATTAATAAAATATATATATATGAAATAAATATAAACAAATCAATGAATCAATAAAAAAACTATATAAAAAATAAAAAATACATTATAATATTTTGTAATAATATAATATGTATTAGAAAATATTAAAATACTGAACATCTAAAAATAAAGGCTAATACAAAATATGAATAAATCCCATAAAACTACTTTAGAATAATAATAATAAATAATGCTACAATAATACTGCTGGGTAAAATTTGCACCCCATGTAAAATAAAACTGCAAATGAGTTTGGAACGACATGAAGCTAAGCAGTATACACCATCATTTTTATTTTTGGGTAGACTATGCTTTTAAGGATTAAGCTTTCCACCTTCTGCTTGGTGCCGCAGATGTTCTCCAGGTCAGTGATGAGGGCAGTCTTGCGCTGATGCAGTGCCTTCTCCAATTCCTCGAATGTATTGCTGATCTCCGTCACTGCCTCATTCTTCCTGTCTGTTAGCTGCTTGGAGATCTCATTTACCAGCTCTATCGCTGCAGTCAGCTGAGGAAGCCTGCAGATGCAGATGGAGGGCAACATTCAGTCAAACTTTCCATAAGGAGGTCATGACGTGTCTCAAGCAATTCAGCTTTGCAAATATTGCAAATGTTCAAAAGAAGAGAAAACAAGAATGTAGTATTTAATTTTACTCCATTTATTTATTTTAAATCTAAAGATGGTTTAGTGTATAAAGTATGGGTTAAAAATGAGCTGCAAATACTGGCTTAGATTAACAGTGAGCTTAGTATTATTTTTGGCTGCATGAACCTGTTGCGAATTGCATCCAGCTGGTTCTTCAGCGCCGCTTTGTGCTGCTCCAGAACATCCCGCAGTGGAACAGTCACATGTTCTCTGTGCTCCCCCTCTGTGCATTCCAAACACATGGCCGTTTCACAAGACTCGCAGTAAAACTCCATCACCTGCAGAGGGCGCCAAAAACTCAGTGAAATAATGCACACAGCGATGGGGAAAGACTGTTTGAGTAGCGGAAATGCTATTTACACTTCATATTTTATGTTCTATCTCTCCAAATCTATCTGTAAATTGCCAAGAAAACAATGAAAAAATGTCAAATTAATAAATACTTCCACTGTGATGTTTTTGTAAATTCTATGGTTTTTAAACAATGTATTGTAATTGTGTAATAAACATAAAATATAAATAGCAATACATTTATAAATACTTCTGCTGTGTTGTTTTTATAAACTGTATGGTATGAACATTAAATGAAAAACCTAAACTTAAAAAACTTAAAAGTTAAACTAAAAAAACTGAGTCAAAGTATTAAAATTACTAAAACTAAAACTTAAGTAAAAACTAATTAAAGCTAAATAGAAATATATATATAAAAAACAAAAATGTCAAAATTACTTTAAAATGAACAATAAAAAGCAATATAAAAAGATAAGCTAATTAAAATATGTTAAAATAAGAAAAGATAAGTTAAAGTACTAAAACTGCTACAAAAAAAACTTAAGTAAAAAAATGAAAGCTAAATAGAAATATATATTAAAAACAAAAAATGTCAAATTGCTTTAAAATGGACAAAACAACAATAAAAAGATAAGTTAATTAAAATATGATAAACTAAGAAAAGATAAGTTAAAATGACAAAATTATATAATTAATATAATTAATTATATGACTTTAAAATGGACACTAAAAACAACAATAAAAAATATAAGCTAATTAAAATATGATAAACTAAGAAAAGATAAGTTAAAGTACTAAAATTACTAAAAATAAAACTTAAGTAAAAACAAATTAAAGCTAAATAGAAATATACACAAAAAACTAAAATGTCAAAATTACTTTAAAATGAACAATAAAAACAACAATATGAAAAGATAAGCTAATTAAAATGTGTTAAACATTAATGTGTATTTTTATTTTAATTGATTTAGAATAATTATATTTATTATTATTATTTTATTTTTTTTATTATTATTATTATTATTATTCTAAAAATGAATTCAATGTGGCTAGGCTCTGGCAGTATTAAATGAAATGAAATGAAATGAAATGAAATTAAACATTTTAAAATGTGTTAAACTAAGAAAAGTTAAGTTTTAGTACTAAAATTACTAAAACTTAAGTAAAAAAAAAACAAAAAACAAAACGTCAAAATGACTTTATAAATATGTATATATAATATATATATATATATATATATATATAAACTAAATTAAATTAACTTACGTTCTTAATTTAAAAAATGTGGCTAGTATTAACAAGTGTTCTCCGGGTGTTTGCTTGGGTTATTCATATGCACAAAATATAATACCTCGGACTTCAAACCTGCAAATGTCCCAATACTTGTACAGTCTTGCTTGTTCCAAAGTATATACTTTTCCTATTTATTTTCTATCGTTTTGCTGCTTGATATTGCAAATTGGTGTGTCTTACCATATCATTTTAATGCATTATCTTAATTATGAGCACACTGGTTTGTAGTGCAAACAGTGCAATACAGTTTTACCGTTGACTTCACTTTGTTACTTTCGTTATTTCCCTACAGCAGCTAACGAACCGGAAGTCTCAGCCATAGGCTTAACCACGTTGAAGAAAAAGGTGGATACATGTAGTTCATAACAGGAAGCCACTGCACCGTTCTCATCTGTACTGCACTATCAGTATGTGTGCATGTTTACCTTGCCCTCGTGGTTGGGGCAGGACAGGGGCGGGGCATATGTAGCAGCACCGGCTGACTCCAACCCACTAGAGGCCTCGGGACGGGTGCAGTCCTGCTCCCTCTGCAACACCTCCATCAGGTTAGTTATGAAGAAATTGTTCTGCAGTGCTGCAACACCCTTTTCAGGCAGGATGGAGGTCTGTCTGCACACCGGGCAGGAGAGGGTCAAGGACTGAGGGGGGATGTAATTCTGGAGGCATCTGTGATGGAAAAAGAAGTGCAACACTTAAAAGCAAGCTGCTAAGATTTCCCTCCAAGGTCAAATGGATTGTAAATGCACTGGGTGTATCTCAAGACGTGATTAATCCATCTGGTGGTCTGTCTGTGTTCAATTTTTCAGTCTCATTAAATTTCAGTGGTAAATATTTTGACAGTATGACAGGAAGTAGCAAAATGAAATCAATTTAGTGTCACGTTACGACACACGAGCGGAAAAAACCTGAGATTCACATTCCAGCTCAGTGATGGCAGAGGGAATACGGTCATCTCTGTTTTTGCCTTAATAGGTGTTTCTAAACATGATGTCATACGACAGCAAAATTCAGCAACTGGGTCATCGCTTTGCCTCTATTTTGAAAGCCCTGGAAGAGCTTTAAGTCAAACTCTACATGTTCACTGTCGCATTGGAGCTGAACGGAGTTTTTTAATTTATTCTCTATAGGAGCTGAGCAGCAGACCTGCACAGAGGATTGTGGGGGTTGACAACAGAGCAGACCAAGTGGTGAGAGTGTTGAATGTTGAACTTATGGAAATGAGAAGATAAAAACAATGAATGGCAGCCAATCACTGCGTGAAAGCAGTGGTGTCTGTCACAAACATTTAACTTTTGCTTGATTACATTATTACATATCACTCACAAATATTTTTTTAGTATACATATTTTGCATTTTAACTTAAAAATATATATTTAATTACAAATGCAAAATGTGCATAGACTGTCAGAATTTACAAAAAAAGTGTACACTGTTTGAGCAGTTTTGCGTTTAAATGTGTTAAATGTTTATTGTTTTTATTTAATAAATAATACATTATTTTTTATTTATTTCAAAGAGGCAATGCTGTGGCAGAATTATAATAAGTGTATTAAACTGCCAGTGAATGTGTGCTTTGACAATTAAAAAATATATATATTTTATTATTATTATTGAGCTAAAAATGTGTGTATGTATATATATATTTTTTTTTTAATAATTATTGTATTATTTTGTAAAATTACTATATATATATATCAACATGGCTAGGCTGTAGCAGTATTAATTAGTGTATGATTGTATTAAATAAATATTCAATTATTAAATAATTAATATTTAATTAAATAATTCAATTATTAATTATCTCAATGTGGCTAGCCTGAGGCAGGATTAAACAAAAGAGTGTTTTAATTTGACAGTGTCTGTGTATTCAGACAATTCAGAAAAAGTTTTTTCATTTTATTACCGGTATTATTGAATATAAATTGTGTGTGTATTTTTTTTATTACATTTTTTTTAAAAATGTGTAGCAAATTAAATTAAATTAAATTTATTTAATTTAAATTAAATACTTAATTTAAACATTTTATATTTTAATTCAATAATTACAATATTATTTATTATAAATATATTCCCTCAATGTGGCTAGGCTGTGGCAGGAGTAAACAAAAAAAGTATTAATTTGACAGTGAATGTGTATTCAGATGATTCAGAAATAACATTTTTTATTTTATTATTATTGAATAGAATTTTAGTTGTAATTTCATAAATTATATATATATTTAAAATCAAGTTTTTTATTTTATTATTACTGCATATAATTTTAATTTTTTAAAATGTAATTATATATATATATATTTAATTATTCTGAAAATTAATTTATTTTGCCTAGTATTATCGAGTATGCTTCGACAGTTCTGAAAAAAAAAAAACATTAACTTTTTTATTTAATTTAATTTAATTTAATAATATTGCTTTATACAGTTATCATAAATATTATTTTCTATATAGTTATATAACAAGACTTCAAATGGAATTTGGATAGGGACTGAGCCAGTTCACTAAAATAAAATTCCCAAAAAAGTATTTTATTACTCAACAAAAAAATGGAGCTACTATCATGCTACCAAAAAATGAGGTTTATTTGGTGCTGTTAGTGTTTTAGTGTTACTCTCAACACTGGATCATCTTCAAGACAACCAGATTGCTGTTGTTTTACAGACACACACCCCCAAAGCGACAGCGTTTTAGGTGGTATTTAGCGGATTTCTTCCACACCAGTGAACACAGACAGTCTTTAGCATATTGTGAAAGCAGCATTCAGCCTGATTGTGTGATTGCAATCATTTGTTCATTCATGCACAAGGCATGAATTCAGATGATATTGAGATGTGGCAGTTTACCTCTCGCAGAAGGTGTGCAGGCAGGGCAGGACTTTGGGATTGTGGTAGTGCTCCAGACAGATGCTGCACACCAGGAACTGCTTGTCTATTTGACGCACCACCGGGCTGGTGCTGCCGCTTTCCCGTTTAGCCATCGTGAGAGGCATTCAAATGAAGAGACAGAGGCCTCTCAGACTATAAGAGAGAGACAGAAAAAGGGTAATCTTTGAATACAGCTGTACGTCTATTTCATCAGTACAAAACCATGTATGTATGCAAAAGAAAACTGCATAATGTCAAACAGTTAAAATTTCATACAAAAAAAAAATCACAAAATAAAGGTTTTATGCATGACAAGATTCTACTACACTACAGGTCAAAAGTTTTTGAGCAGTAAGATTTTTAATGTTTGTTTTTTTTAAGACGTCTCTTCTGCTTAACAAACCTGCATTTATTTTATTCAAAGTACAGCAAAAAATATTTTACTATTTTACTATTTAAAATAACTGTTCTATTTAAATATATATTTAAACTGTAATTTATTCCTGTGATTTCAAAGCTGAATTTTTAGCATCATTGC
The DNA here is from genome assembly GCA_012976165.1 of Labeo catla. Taxonomy (NCBI): domain Eukaryota; kingdom Metazoa; phylum Chordata; class Actinopteri; order Cypriniformes; family Cyprinidae; genus Labeo; species Labeo catla. Next base: position 245,972 of record VONZ01000500.1, on the reverse strand, counting down.
TCCAGTCACATGATCCTTCAGAAATCATTCTAATATTCTGATTTGCTGCTCAAAAAACATGTATTATTATTATTATTATGTTGAAAACAGCTGAGTAGAATTTTTCAGATTTCTTTGATGAACAGAAAGTTCAGAAGAACAGCATTTATCTGAAATAGAAATCTTTTGTAATTATAAATGTGTTTATCATCACTTTTGAACAATTTAAAGCATCCTTGCTAAAAAATATTAATTTCTTTCGCAAAAACAAACTGACTCCAAGCTTTTGAATCCAAGCTTTTTATTTCAGATAAATCTTTCTATTCATCAAAGAATCCTAAAAATAAATGTACTTGAATATTTAAATATTGATAATAATAATAATAATAATAATAATAATAATAATAATAGTAATAATAATGTTTCTTGAACAGCAAATCAGAATATTAGAATAATTTCGGAATGATCATGTGACTGGAGTAATGAGGCTAAAAATTCAGCTTTGAAATCAGAGGAATAAATTATATTTTAAAATATATTAAAATAAAAAACAGTTATTTTAAACAGTAAACATATTTCAAAATGTTACTGTTTTTGCTGTACTTTGGGTCAAATAAATACAGGCTTGGTGAGCAGAAGAGACTTCTTTAAAAAACATTAAAAATCTTACTGTTCAAAAACTTTTGACTGGTGGTGTACCTTCTTTTTCCTTTAACATTTATAACGTTATAAAAATATTATAAATATTATTTTGAACTTTCTATTAAAAATTATCACCATTTACATAAAAATATTAAGCAGCACATCTGTTTTTAACATTGAAAATAGTTAAGAAATGTTTCTTGAACAGCAAATCAGCATATTAGAATGATTTCTGAAAGATCATGTGACACTGAAGACTGGAGTAATGATGCTGAAAATTCAGTTTTGCCATCACAGGAATAAATTACATTTTAATAATATATTAGACTATGACGTGAACATCTGTCTGCTCAGATTACACAGATTAACCCTGTTTCCTCCATCAACTAACAACATGTTATTGTTCAGTATCACTGAATGTGCATACAGCATCAGTTTATCTTCCACAAACAACTGGGATGTGAAATCCCATGATACACAAAACATAACAGTCTTTCTGTTTTTGAGAGTCATATGTCAGTCTGTCTGTCTGTGTGAATGTGTGTTTGTGTGAGCACATGGTTTTGTTTGCTGTTTCAGTGTCCATGTGCTTCCTCGTCTGTTGTGATTTTCCATCTCTGACCCACATCTGATTCCCCATTATCAGTGTTAGGATTAGAGTGTGAGGATTTTGTTTACTGAAAGTATGACATTTCTATTCCATGATGCAACCAAGCCACGTGTCAGCCACTTCCTCTTAGAGGGCAAGCATGAACAGCTGGAGAAACACTAACAGTAACAATACTGTAAATAAATAAAACATTTGTCCATGTAACGTCAACTGGGTTGAAGGATAAATCACATTTAATGTTCACAACTCATGTGTATTAAATTCAACTCTCTTCATCTACTAGAAATTCTTCTATCACGTAGAATTTAGGATGGATAGTATGCACATTGGGACGTAGGCATGGTGTTTGTTTGTATTTAATTTTTGGAATATATGGCTTGAAAATTCTGGAATATGTGTTTCTTTTTTTATTTTATTATCATTTAAATCATGTTTGAATTTATTAACTAATAATTTATTATTCGTTTAATGATTTATTTATCATTGAATTATTTTTGTGATATTATTATAAATATTACTTTTAATGTGGCTTTAAAAAAAATCCAGATTTATTGTTTCTGGAGTTTTTTGCCCATCTTAAATTGTTTGGAAAGACGTTTCAAACAGACTGTAAAATTCTGTCTCTCACGGCCTCGTTTTTACTTGTGTCAAATCAAATACGGTCTGTATCTCACATTAGTGCAGTCTGACGAATGCACACACAGCTGCTGTGAGAAGACAGGAAAACTGCACACTCATCTCTCACCTCCCAGGATTAGAAGCCTCCCAATTCCCTCATGACTAACCTGTAACGTCAGATGTTCTGTACTTCTTGTGTAATCTTTCATTTCCAGCTCGCAGAAAAGCAGCTGATTGCGGTGCCCCGGAGCTGCTGCGTTTTACTCCCTTATACTCTGTTTTCTTTATCTTCCCTAAAGCTGTTTACTCAGACTTTAATAAAAAACACATTTGAAAAACTATCTATCAGAGTGCTGCACCTTTCATTTCTGTCTCTTCGCAAGAGGAAGGGAAATAAGGAAGTCTCTAAAATGGCACTTCCTAAAAATCCTCCCAGTTCCTTCCTATGTGTTTACAGCAAGAGAGAAAGAGAGAGAGATTAACTAACTAGCCATTAGGATGAACAGAAAGGGGAGATTTGTCTCTCTCACTCCAAAAAGGCAGCTGTCCTTATTATTACAGCATAGAGAAAACCCTAGGGAAATACTAACAATAAATTTCACCTGCTGATAGCATTGTTTATCTGAACACGTCTGCAGCAACAAATTCACTAATAGAATTATGCAAATCAGGCAACGGATGCCCAAAAAAGCAGCAGACCTCTCAAATTTGGCATACTTGGTTGGGAGCAGTTCAGTTGGGTTCAGCGTCACTGCACTGCGAATCCCAATACCTGAACCAACACTAGATGGGTTATGTTTGACTTTGACAACAGAACCCATGTAGATTTGGCTCTTCCCCATCCTTCGATAATTATTAGGTGAATAAAGGGGCCATTCAAAAATGCGCTGTGTGAAAGTTATTTCCTGTTGAAAAAACAACATATGCTGGTTAGATATGTTTTGAAGCATGAATTTACAGATAGTTTACTCACCCTCTTGTCATTCAAGATGTTTATGACTTTCTTTCTTCAGTCGTAAAGAAATTATGTTTTTTGAGGAAAACATTTCAGGATTTCTCTCCATATAGTGGACTTCTATGGTGCCCGCGAGTTTGAACTTCCAAAATAAACGCTTAAATGCAGCTTCAAAGGGCTCCAAACGATCCCAGCTGAGGAATAAGGGTCTTATCTAGGAAAATGATTGGTTATTTTCTAAAAAAATGTACAATTTATATACTTTTTAACCTTAAATGCTCGTCCTGTCTAGTTCTTCGTGTACTCTGTGTATTCCTGGTTCAAGACAGTTAGAGTTTGTTGAAAAACTCCTATCTCATTTTCTTCTCCAACTTCAAAATCATCCTACGTCGCTGTTTTACCTTTTTTTGTAAAGGGTGTTTGATCTTCTTTGCACGCTCGCTTTGTAAACACTGGGTCGGTGTAAACACTGCAGCTATGTAGGACAATTTTGAAGTTGGAGGAGAAAAAGATGGGAGTACACAGAGTACACGCAGAGCTAGACAAGCATTTGAGGTTAAAAAGCATATAAATTGACATTTTTTTTTAGAAAATAAGACCCTTCTTCCTTGGCTGGGATTTAGAGCCCTTTGAAACTGCATTTAAACTGTATTTTGGAAGTTTAAACTTGCAGGCACCATAGAAGTCCATTATATGGAGAGAAATGCTGAAATGTTTTCCTCAAAAAACATAATTTATTTTCTGAAGAAAGAAAGACATGAACATCTTGGATGACAAGGGGGTGAGTAAATACATTTTTGTTCTGGAAGTGAACTTCTCCTTTAAACTGGTCCTGAGCTGGTTATAAACTGGTTATGAGCTGGTCCTTAGAACCAGCTTAGGACCATGACCAGCTTGAACCAGCTCATAACCATGATTAGCTCAAACCGGCTGTGATGCTTCAAAACATACCTAACCAGCATATGCTGGTTTTTTCAACAAGGCTGAGATGTGCTTTTTAAAATCTGAACCTCTTTTAACTGCCACATTTTAGAAGGCGTGTCACGTGTGACTCCAAAAGACCTCAAACCTTTTTAATCCAAGGCCCTCAACTGTCCACAAAAATATAAAAAAAGTCCCCATTACTTTTCCAGTTGTTGATATACTAGATAAGAATTTTTAAAACATATTTTACTCACAAATTCTACCCAGTAAAACTATTGTAGAGCCTGGCATTTTTTCCCCAAGTAGAGATTACTAAATTACAACAAACCAGTCTTCTTCATATATGCAGATTTTCAAAGAAAAGAAAAACAGCTGTTGAATTGGTGAATTGAAATAAGAAACACTTTGATTTTTAGTTGTTGTAGCTTATTGTGATGATTGTTTTATTTATTTTAAATATTTTATGGCATCTTGAGACCCCCTTGGAAGTTCACTGAAGCCCCCTATTGGGTCCCACAGCCCTTATTGAGAACCACTGCTCTAGTGTATATTTACAGTACATAGAAAAACAATGGAAAAGCAGTGTCATGGAAAAACACGTTCTGTGTGAAAAGCCCCTAATGCTACCATGATCAGTATAAAATGCACACAAACATCACTTTTTAATAAAAGGTTTTGTAAATAAGGCTTATTCTATAATAACTGGAATAATTTAGCATAGAAAAAAGTAATGACAATGAAGACAGAATGGGTGACAGAAGAAGCAAAACCAAATACATTTGCTTTAGGATGAATGACACTCAGTGAGACTCGATTAAATGTTAAAGGGATAGTTCACCCAAAAATGAAAATTTTGTCATTAATCACTGTCATGTTGCTGCAAACCCGTAAGACATCCGTTCATCTTCAGAACACAAATTTAGATATTTTTGATGAAATCCAAGAGCTTTCTGACCCTGCATAGATAGCAATGCAACTGAAATGTTCAAGGCCCAGAAAGGTAGTAAGGACATCGTTAAAATAGTCCATGTGACATCAGTTGTTCAACTGTAATTTTATAAAGCTATAAGAATGCTTTTTGTGCGCAAAGAAAATAAAAATAACATCAGAACGCTGGCTCTCGTGAACGCACATTGAAGACTGACAGGGATGAGATGAAATTGTTCAATGAAGTCGTTATTTTTGTTATTTTGTGCATAAAAAGTATTCTCGTAGCTTCGTAACATTACGGTTGAATCACTGAGGTCACATGGACTATTTTAATGATGTCCTTACTACCTTTGTAGGCCTTGAACGTGACACTTGCATTGCTCTATGCAGGGTCAGAAAGCTCTCGGATTTCATTGGAAATATTTTCATTTGTGTTTAGAAGATGAACAAAGGTCTTATGGGTTTGGAACGACATGAGGGTGAGTAATGACAGAATTTTCTTTTTTAGGTGTACTATTGCTTTAAATCCAAACAGTTCCAAAAATGCTGAATCAGGGCTGGAAAAATGGAACAAGAGCTCAACACATGAACCAACACTGTTTTTTCTGGATGACGCTGACATCAAAATAGCTGTTGGGCAATTTGCAAACATATAAATTGGCCCCACTGTTTATGTGTTAATTTCCATATGCACACACAAAACACGGAAATGATTATCTATGGTCGTGAAAAACACACCAGACAGGGTTGTGGATTTTCAAGCAGAGCTTATTGTTTGGTTTCCTGCATGCTGTAGCCAAGCCCAGTAACCAAGAAACACCAGCGCAGCCCCCTCGCTCTCCCGCCCCACCCCCTTCACCAGCAGCTCAACGCTGACATCACAGCAGCCCTTCCCTCTTTCTTTGACCGCTTCTCACCGCCTCTCCCTCTCTCGTCATGCTCTCTAAATTCTCATGCTTACTCTAAAGCTCAGTAGAAATTTCAAAAGACTTCAGCTTATTTCAGGCCTTTGTCTGTCTGTCATTCAAGTCCATGTCCTCCTTAAAATAGGACTGTAATGCTTTTTGTTTAGAGTTTTTGTGAAGATGTCATATTCAGACTCAATCTTAAAGGGTAAGTACACCCAAAAATTAAAATTCTGTCATTAATTACTCACGCTCATGCTGTTCCAAACCTGTAAGACATTCGTTCACCTTCATAATGCAAATTAAGATATATTTGATTAAATTCAAAAGCTTTCTGACCCTGCACAGACAACAATGCACTTCAGAACTGACACGTTCAAGGCCCAGAAAGAGAGTAAGGACATTGTTAAAATAGTCCATGTGACATCAGATATCAAGGTATGTAAATTTGTGTTCCGAAGATGAAGGTCTTACTGATTTGAAACGACATGAGGTTGAGTAATAATGACTGCATTTTCATTTTTTTCATTAAAATGAAAGTTTGGACATTTTAGTGACCTTGTTTTGCATTTTAAAGGCCATGTTGTCACACTATATGGGGTAAGTTATCATGGTGCAATATGCCATATTAAAGGGGTCATCGGATGCAAAACTCACTTTTACATGTTGTTTGAACATAAAAGCATGTTGGCAGTGTGTGTACACAACCACCTATAATAATAAAAATCCACCCAGTGGTATTTTTTTTTAATCTTTATAAGTAATATCCTCTTTTTCAAATCAAGCCATTCTTAGCATCTCGTTTGTGTAACGTCACAAAAACCCAGGCCGCTCCCACGATAGTTGATTGACACGGCCGTCTTACATTAGACCTGCCCTAAGTGAGCTGAGAACAGTCCACCATTGTGTCGACTCTGGTGCAGGGGAAGACTTGAATGTCCCAGATTGAGAGATTGAGGTGTTCTGTTATTGGATGTAATAATGAACATAGAAGTCATCACTTACTCCTGACATCTGAGCCGCTAAAGACATTACTTTTTTTTTTTAAGGAAACGCGCCCAGTGATTTACATATATGTGTTCATGTTCACATGAATCATTTGTGTTCCTGCTTACCTACAGCAGAAGTGAGTATAATGGTTTTTTATGCATCTTTGCAAATCTCCTTTTTTTAACAGTGTGCTAGTTAGCAAGTTTCGTGACTAAATGCAGCTAAAGTAAACAGTACTGCTCCTCACCCCACAGAAGAGAGAGGCGGGGCAACCAGAGCTCATTAGCATTTAAAGGCAAATGCAATAAAACGGCTCGCTTTGAAAAGGGCTGTTTTTGACGAGGTAAAAAGGGTGTTTTTAAACTATCACTGAGAAATTTTAACCAAAGTATGTTATAGACTTCTCATTAAGATGCTAACGAATCATATCAACTTGGAAAATGGGCATCCGATGACCCACATACAATATTAATAAACTGTTTCAGTTTTAACATTGCTTAGCATGTGAAATATAAAACTGGTGGCCATAAGCCATATTATGCGATACTCTTGTCCAATCTTTCTCACATTGTGCTAATGAGCTTAATGACCCCCCGCAGCCAAAACCGCCATGAACAGTCTGGATCAGATACATGTGACCTCTAAAAACACACTCTGTTATATTCACACTCTCTCAAAATCCGGTCTTGAGGAAAAATGTTTACACATGGTGATACATTAATGAGGTAATTTTTTATTACCTCAGTTTAGCTTAGTGTGATCCTTCATATTTTCATAATAAAGTTACAATTTTTAATCACTGATTTTGCCAGTGATAGTGAATGTTGTGAAATAATATAAGTTAAAATTATACATTTTAAATGTAATTTACTATGTGAATTTTTAAGAACCATTACTCCAGTCTTCAGTGTCACATGATCTTTCAGAAATCACTCTAATATGCTGATTTGCTGCTCAAGGAACTTTTCTTTTCAATGTTGAAAACAGCTGCGCTGTTCATATATACCGCTACACAAGTACGTCTTTAGATGTCCCAGATAGCTGCAGAATAATGAGGACCGACATAGTAAAAACCGCAGTATTGCAAGAGCTGCTCTAGAGTACTTTCTACAGCAGACAGTACTGACTTCACCATGCATTGATTTATGGTTTCCTGCTGAACGGATATCGCTTATACTGTGCACTCTGTGGAAGCATAAATATTCAACAGCAACTCAACTGGTACTCATTGTGTAGTACTCATCATCTGAACGTTGCTTAAGATAAAACAGCCAAGTGAATAAAAAAAAATTGTATTATATAAATATAGGTTATTTTTAATATAGCTAATATTAAAAAAATGTCATTCATAACACAATAAAGGTGCATATGCTGAAACAGAATATTAATATACAGTAATACAGTCTTTGGGGTTGTATTATGCACAAGGTTTTAAGGGCCTTTAACATATTTCTTTCTAATGCGCCATTCTACGACCTTTTCTCGGTAGGGATGGCGTTTAATCGGATTGTAACAGAGGCTTACATTCAGAAAAAAAAACTCAGTCTGGGTCTAATCTGCCTGGGACAGAACCCGCCTGCCCCCCCTGCCACCTACAGCTCTCCAAAATAATAAGATGCCTGTTTAGGACAATAGAGCCGAGCAGCCTGCATCATTTCCATAAATTCCACTTTCTTGCAATTAATCAACATTAGCGAAACAGCTCAGCAAGACAGCATGTGACTCTTTCCATTACCTGTGTCTAATTGCAGGATATTGCATGCAATGAGCAATGCACAGGCCTGAAGAAAACAAAGACCTTCGACACCAGGTTGCCAGAGTGAGGTTTTAGTACAGATATCTGCAAGCTCAGACTTTTAAGAAAACTATGAAATCTACTGACCACAAGGAAGCAGTTGCACAGAAATATAACTAGGCTGATCTTGCATGCTGAGAGTTGCGTAAGCGGTATTTACAGTGTTGTGTCTGGGGAGATGCCATGAGTCACAGAGCACTAACAGAGTGATGCATCCGTGCTTCTTTATCCTTATATGTCAGGTTTTAGCTGTAGACGTGGGCCGGACAGGCTAGAAAGAAAGAGTTTATTTCCTGACGCTGCATCCACATCCGGGCGGTCTGTCTATCCATGAATAATGAACAAATACAAAAGGCTGCTTTTAAAATGGCTCGCAGACACTGAGGATTTGTAGTATTGTATGCCATATTTTACAGTTGGATTTTGCGCCAAGCGCAATGATCTCAGTGTTATTGTTCTGTCTATAAATTTATAAGGTCAAAGTTCAAAGCATTGTGTTTAACATTTGAGTGTACTTCCACTGCTTAAAGGGATAGTTAGGTAGTTTTTGTATACAGTTCAAATGGAGGATGTTTAAAGAATCTTTAAACAGTTTTCTTGCATAAACAGTTTATGGCAACCGCATCTGTCAAGCTCCAAAAAGGACAAAACACAGAATAACAGTGGTCTACATGACTAATTACTCTAAATTACTCTGCTATTTTTGTTTTCTTTGCACACAAGAAGTATTCTCGTAGCTTCATAAAATTAAGGTTGAACCACTGGACTATTTTATCGATGTCCTTACTACCTTTCTGGGCCTTGAACGTGGAAATACCATTGTTGTCTATGGTCTGAAAGCTCTCAGGTTTCATCAAAAATGTCTTAATTTGCGTTCTGAAGATGAACGAAGGTCTTGCGGGTCTTTAATTGTTTGTTTATCCAGTTCATAATATAGACTGAAAGATTAATTCATAAATCAATCAGATCATTAAGTCAGTGATTTGAATTCAAGGAACCAGATCAGGGCTGTGTTTCCCAAAAGTATTGTAGTCCTACGTAGATCACTGAAACCACTGGCACCAATGGTGTTTGCGATCCATTTAGACTTATTTAGACTTGCTTTCGTGAACAGAATCAATAGTTCAGTAAAAAGAAGCAACTCAAATAAATGATTCGTTCACAAATCTGACTAGCCCAGTTCGAGTTCAACTCACCAATAAGCTTCGTACAGATACTGTAAAATGAAATTCCAGGACTTTTCAAGCACTACGTTTTTTTATTTTCAAGGACTTCAATCAGAGATCTTACTTATCAACACAATATCTTCTCTTTCAAATTCTAAAAAAAGATACACAGATAAATAAAAATATACTAATAAAAAATGGCAAAAATAAAGCGAAGCACATGAAAAGTATTATTACTAAAGTATTGCAAAGTAGACTACAATTCTATTATAGTAAAACCACAATTAATTTGTAATTTGTATGTGGATTTGTATTTGTGTATACTTTATTTTTTCTTTTTCTTTCTTTTACTATCCTAATGGTTTGATGTTTTCTACTGTTTAAGAAAAAAAATAAAAAAAACAGAAAAAAAATTGTGGAATCGCTCCGAAATCCTGATCTGAAATAAATGATTTGCCATAAGTGCTCCAAAGTCCCGAACTGAATCAAGTGATTCGTGATCCACGCTCCGAAGTTCTAATCTGAATATTGATTCGCGACCCGCACTCTGATCTGAAGGTCTATGATCTAAATCATTTGATTTAGATCGGGACTTCAAATGGCATATCGTGAATCATTTCATTTGAATCATTCAGTTCACGAAATGATTCAAGAACCTGTTCCAGTATAATCCAAAGGAATCACAATATGCGCTCCAAAGTTCCAATCTAAATCAAATGATTTGCGATACGTGATCTGAAGTCCCGATCTAAGACAAATGATTCACGAATCCCCTCTGATGTCCCGATCTAAATCAAATTCGTGATACGTGATCTGATTGCAGCACTTTAAAACAGTGAATCATTTTGTGGCGCAATTGTTTAAATGATTCAAAGTTTCATCCTTCACTACATGCTTTTTAAAATCAAAAAGTTTGAAAATAAATGCCTATTTTAATTTGATCTGATTTTTGCTAGTGAATTGCTTAAAATGAATGACCAAAGTCACGAGTTTGAATCAGTCAGAGCGGTTCCAGCGTAAATGACTCAAATGATTCAGTTTATCTGTTCCTCTTTTCACGTCTTTTACCATGTTTACACAACATTGTCAGAACTACTACTGGCTTAGCTCGCTAGTTTTATGATATTAACTGAAATATGTGAAAAAGGTATGATGTTTTGTTCTTTGTTTTTTGCATGAAAAGATATGTGCTTAATGAAAAAATTTAACACTTCTTTCATAGATACAATGTCTTTTAATAATTCAAGCACTTTTCAAGTACCTCTTCAGGAATATTGCTATTTTCAAGGGTTTTCTCAGCCTTAAATTCAAAGTACTTTAAGCACCCTGGACGAACCCTGCCTGCACCAATCATCTTCATGATCTACTCAGGCTTACAATGCTTTTTTTAGAGTCTAATTCATCAATGATTCAGTTCCATTTGTGAACTGAATCAACAGTATAATGAAAGTATAAACTAACTCAAATAAAAGATTTGTTCACAAATCTGACTAGACCACACAAAAAAATGCTGGGTTAAAAACAACCCAGTGCTGGGTGAAATATGGACAAACCTAGTTCTGGGTAGTTTTATTTAACTCAACTATTGCTTAAAAATGACTATATTTCTTGCTTAAAATTAAGCTTAATTAATAGGTTGAAAATGAACATTTCATTAATATGCTGAATAAATAATAATGAAATATTAAACATTTTTTTAACTACCTATTTATAAATGTTCACCTTTTGATTTTGGCTGATAGTAATTTTTAAACAATAGTTGAGTTAAATAAAACTACCCACAAGGTTGGGTTAAATACTGCAGTATGATCTTATGATCTGTAATGGTTGTGTGAAGATTCTCATTCTTCACAATGATTCTTTTGCCATGACTAGAGTGTAAGTATGACTAAAATTAAACTAATGTCTTGCATAAGAAAGAGTGGAGCATTTATTTGTCACCTTAATCAAGAAAGACTATAGGGAAGCTGGTGTGAAAGTACATGAATACAAAAAGAGCATTGTTTGAAGTGTGAGAGTTAACGCAATCCACTTCTAATCAGTGTCACAATAAACAATCACATAAACGCTGAGTGGCCATCAGGTGAACTAATGGTCACTGGCCATTGTTGAACGAGAGGAGGTTGATAACATCCACACCCAACCAAGACATTATATCATCACAAATGAGACAGTTCATGAATTTCTTATCACATCTGATCCTGAAATAACCAAACAGTGCTGTTATGAGGCATGAAGACATGGCTGTCCTGCTGCGGCGGCCCAGATGCCAAGTCTATTGGGAGATGCTTGGCTCCGGTTCAGCCTAATGAAAGCCTTGTCTTCAGCGCCGCACAGCTCCCTGCATCTTTAAAAGCAGATGGATGAATATGTCCATTAATTCCTATCAGTTACTCCATATCATTTACCCAACGATTATTCAACACCATATTGACTCATTAGTACACTGTAACAAGCAGGAGGAAGAAAATGAAGCCATTTGTCTTATGGCAAATGACAAAAGATGCAGGGGCAAATTGCTGCAGTACAACTTATGCCACATTTTCTATTAGTCACACTATATAAACTTGGGTTACTGTCCACCAGCAATGTGGTGTGGTCATCTAGACATCTGATGAAACAGATGGAGGAAACGTGCCATGCTAAGATATGTCAACCTGTAGTATTTCAGAAGTAGTGAAATAATCGTTTGAATTTTGAATAGTCTAAATGTTTTTTTTCTTTCTTTAAAATGACTATATAGATAGTTAGTTTGTAACAAAAATATGTAAATTTGATACCATTTAAATTGCATAAATTTTAAAAATGAGCATAAATATAAAAGACATGTTTATATTATGTTATATTACATTATGTATTATTTGAATAAATTATGTAGTTTTACATTTACATATGCTAAAATGAGAAACAGCATTTTAAGCTTAAAAGTTCGTAACAAAAATATGTAAATTTGATACCATTTAAATTGCAGAAATATAAAAAATGAGCATAAATATAAAAGCCATGTTTATATGTTTATATTATATTATATTATAATTTTTATACCATTTAAACTGCAAAAATATAAACAAAAATTAGCATAAATATAAAAGGCATGTTTATTATATTATATTATAATTTTATACCATTTAAATAGCACAAATATAAAAAAATAAGCATAAATATAAAAGGCATGTTTATATTATATTATATTTATTATATATATTATTTGCATAAATTATGTTTTTTACATTTACATATGCTAAAATGAGAAACAGCATTTTAAGCTTAACAGTTTGTAACAAAAAAAATGTAAATGTAAACTGCAAAAATATAAAAAATGAGCGTAAAATATACAAAAGGCATTTTTATGTTTATTTTAGATTATTATTTTTATACCATTTAAACTGAAAAAATATGAAAAACTAGCATAAATATAAAAGGCATATTTATATTATATTATATTATACTGTGTATTATCATTTTATAACATTTAAATTGAAATGAGAAAATGAGCATAAATATAAAAGGCATGTTCATATTATATTATATTATATTATATTATACTGTGTATGTGGTTATGTGGTTTTTACTTTTGTAGTCCAGTGATTATTTAGTTCTTATGCTGTCAAAAACAGAACTTAAACACTAATGAATAATGAGTCAGTTGTAAAAAAAATACGAGTCAATATGAAAACTACTTTAGTGACCCAAAAAAAGGCTTATTTAAATGTTTGACTGCACAGGTTAAGAGGGAGTGAAAGAAAGAAGAAGAGAGATCCAACACATCCAATAAAATCAATCTCACACTACCTAGACAAAATCTAGTCAGCATGATTGGATTCATTGTGATGCATGAGTGCACTCGGGTGTAACAAGTTAAATTCTGCGCACACACAGAAATACACAAACTACCCATTTCTGCAAGGTCAAAATATTCCAGACTACTGGGCGCCGCCCAGCCCCCTGTCAACACGATGGCAGGACTGCAGAGTAACCTGTCACTCACATGAAGATGTGATTCCCGCACATCGATTCACCTGGAACAGGCTGCTGCCTGCTTTGCTTAACATCAACCTGACAGCATCAGTCCAGCACGAACCTTCACCAATCTCTGTACACACACTAAACATGACATGACAAGCAGAATATTGACTCTCCACAGCTATTCTTCTTGTAGGATAAAATGCAGCATCAACAGCGGCTGATTTTATCACATAATATGTTATCTTCATCACATACGGGGTATAAGTCTAGTCATAGTGTAGCATCTCACTATCCAAGCTGCTAGGCTGAGAATTCAGCAGCATTTATAGAGCAAACAACAAAAGGTCACTGAATATGCATTAACATCCTACTCAGAGCTACAGCAGATTCTCACACCACTGCAGCAAAACATTTCTACATGTCAGTGATAATGCAGTTAGATAATCGGTAACTGGGGAAAAATATGGAACTGCTGACGTAAAGACACTTTCATCCTTCTTCACAAACAGACGAAGACACTGTGAAAGGAACAGCTGAGCATTTACTGTGCCAAAGCGGGCAACAGCTGCTATATTGAGCAGACGGGCTGGTGAAACTTTCTCAAGACTACTGGCTCTACTTTATTTTAGCAGATTCACATTTTACATAGGTGTTTCTGGTAAAGAAGCATAATGGAAAGGGGGTTATGAAGTCTCTTCAAGTGGTTTAATATTAAACTAGTAGCTCCTTGGAAAATGAATAGACTTATTGTATCATTACTGTGGCAAATCCATCCAATGCCACACTTGTCTGATGACTGTGTTATTCAGTATATGTATTACAATTCAACATGACTGAGCACAGAAAAATGATATATATACATTAAATATTTTAATCGCTGCATGTATTAACACAACACAACATAATTATACCGCCTTTGTCACCAGCAAACCTGTCATTTTTAAAACAACCTCAATTAGTCTTGCACTGCTTTTACACCAAATGAAATATTCAACACGTCTCTTACTCACTTTGACAAACTGCAATAACAATAAAACAACCTATGCATGGACGGGCTTAAATTTTCTCAAGTGAAATTCACATCATGCATGAGCAATGATGCATGATAGAGGAAATTGCCTGAAAAAAACTGTAAAAGCCATTTAAGACAGACTTTTGAAGGAAAAAATGCTTCACAGACAAGAGCCATTTATATGTAATTTATATGTATGTGTTTTTACTAATTGTCTAATGATTATTTGGTTTCCACCTTCCACTGTTTCAAAAAATAGCAATAGACCATAATTAAAACTGTTATAGGGCACTTAAATCTTAAATAATCACTATAAAATTAATAATAATAAAAATAAAATATAAAAATATTGTCAGTCTCTAATAAAGACTACAGTGTCATATCACAAGTCATAAAAAGCATCTAATTTAAAAGATTCTTCAGCAGGCCTTGCATGAACTTTACAAAATATGTACTTCTAGAGACAAAAGATGTCTATACAGGAGTGGTCACAGCCTAAGGACACAACAGCTATTAAAAAAAGTGCAAATAATATGTGATGGCATGACATTCATTCTGCATTCACAGTGAAACAATGGAACATGAACACAATCACAGATACTGTGTCAAACTCGTTGACCTAAAGCACAGCCCCATGACATAAAGGAGAATCTACATCCTGCAGATATTTTAAGACTTCCTCACATCCTCGGAGATGGTGGACACTGAAAGACTGTAAAAACCGTGGGTAACGTACAAAGAACAGGGGCTTGTTTCAGCCGTCAAGCCACAGTGATGACTGTCTCCTGTATAAATGTCAATGAATAATTCAACATATGTATCAACGCATTCACCGCAATGACAAAACGAGTCTAATTTGGGAAGCGGCGACGGTAAGAAACTAGTGCACTCACGTGAAATTTGGGCCGGGTTTAGAGAAGAGTCAGCATGGATAATGGGAGAAAGCGTTTTTCATTGTCAACGTCCGATAAATAATCCGGTTTTTACGTTTTTTTCATGAAAAACTGCAGTCCTTTTCTCCGAATGGGAGAGTCGGCAAGGAGGGGACAGCGAACTGAGATTGTGGGCGTGTGCGAATGCAGCAGATGTTCGTTAATTGGTCAGCACCGGAATAGGCGGGGCTACGGTCGCCAATAAGATTTATTATTTTTGAATATGTAATTATTTAAAATATATATCTGAAAAGGGGTGATTCACTGGTTGAGGAGCTTTTTACTTCAACCCATAACTTGAATCTTTTAAATTTAAAAAAAAGAAATTTGTTAAGTGATTTATTGAATTCAATTTCTAAAAGATACAACGGTGAATGTCTGTATGTGTGAACAAGTGTTTTGTGCGTTATCAAGTTATTAATCACAAAGCAGTTTGTGAAAAGAAAAAAAAATCATATCGTAGTACACACGATGGTAAGACGTCTTAAGATAGGAAAACATCTGGTTCTTTTTTTCTTAAACCCAAAAAAAAAAAAAAATTGCAAGAGAATTGCAATCATATTACAGCACTACTTAATTCCAAAGGGGAGGAGACATCGTTGTAGTACACACCCTGGAAACACGTCTTAAGATAGGAAAACATCTGGTCCTTCAAAAAATAAGTAAATCTATGACCATAGACGATATGAGTAAAGTAAGGCTGTATGGGTGGGGTTATGAGGCTGCATAGTCCAAGGGTTGGGCTTTGTTTACAGTTGGGTGGGGGAGGTAAGACTTAAGTCTTGGGCTTTCATTATGAAGGTGGTGGTTGCTATAGAGACTGCATCCAGCCTAAGGCAGCCAGATGGCAGAGGCAGACTGTCTCCCGAGCCACGTCAGCAGACATTAGGACATAGACTGAACATTATTACACATGTGCATCATATGGTGTGCTATACCAAAATAAATAAATAAATAATTAATTAATGGCTGATGTTGTTTTTATAACAAATATACTATATATATTAAATACTGGTATTTAATTATTATTATTATTATTATTATCAAACAAATAAAAATGTCATATTTAGCATATTAGTATTTTTTATTTATATTATACTATTAAATATTGGTTAATTTAAATTCTGTATTTTATACACTGCCAGTCAAAAGTTTTTGAACAGTAAGATTTTTTATGTTTTTTAAAGAAGTCTCTTTTGCTCACCAAGCAGGTTCAAAGTACAGCAAAAACAGTAAAATTCTGAAATATTTTTACTATTTAAAATAACTGTTTTCTCTTTGAATATATTTGAAAATGTAATTTATTACTGTGATCAAAGCTACATTTTCAGCATCATTACTCCAGTCTTCAGTGTCACATGGTCCTTCAGAAATATTTTTAATATGCTGATTTGCTGTTCAAGAAACATTTTATTAATATTATTATTATTATCAATATTTTAAACAGTTGAGTTTATTTTCTTCAGGATTCTTTGATAAATAGAAAGATCCAAAGATCAGCGTTTATCTGAAATAAAAAGCTTTTGTAACATTATACACTAGACCAATCAAAAGCTTGGAGTTGATGTTTTATTCTTTTCGGTTTTTATAGGGAGAAATTATAGAAATAAATACTTTTAATTAGCAAGGATGCTTTAAATTGATTAAAAGTGATGATAAAGACATTTATAATGTTACAAAAGATTTCTATTTCAGATAAATGAAAAAATTCTACTCAGCTGTTTTCAACAATAATAATAATAAATGTTTTTGTGCAGCAAAACAAATATTAGAATGATTTCTGAAGGATCATGTGACTGGAATAATGATGCTAAAAATGTAGCTCTGAAATCACAATAATAAATTACATTTTAAAATATATTCAAATAGAAAGCAGTTATTTTAAATAATAAAAATGTTTCAAAATTATACTGTTTTTACTGTACTTTGGATCAAACAAATGCAGGCTTGGTGAGCAGAAAAACTTCTTTAAAAACATTAAAAATCTGGTAGTGTATAATAACAATTTCATAATTTAGTTTTTTAGACTGAAAAAAAAAACTATCATTTCAGCACCTGTTATTAAATTTACTGTTTATTCATATATTTAAAGAAATAAAAAAAATCTCTAAACAATTCAAGCATTTGAAATAAACAGCATCCAGCATTTAGACACTTTACTGTAACAGCAGGAAATCATACATATTACACAGTTCCTAGGCTTGTCCTACACATTCCAATAAGGCATTTTCAGGATCAGCTGGACTATAACCACATCATGTTGTGACATTCAATTAGCTGACCCTTTATTCTCAGTTCTTTGAGACTGATGATGATTCAGTCACACAATCAGCCAAATACCCCCTCCCCCAAAACTCCACCCCCACAGGGTCTCAGGCTGTCTAGAAGGCACTTAGACCACCTAATACAGACCTATGGGAACATTATCTATTCTTTCTAACTAAGCCTCAATGACTTCATCAAGGATAAGTCCCCTTTAGCTTCTCACTGTTCCTCATTAGTAAGAAGCTCAGTGGACAAATACATTTAGACAATGTTTAACTGCATTAAGTAGCATAATGTCATGGTCATAAATACACACACATAAAAACACAAATACATCTTGCCTAAAAACAAGAAAAAATGCACCATATAACATATGTGAACGACTCATGACTGGAACACGGTCTCTACATTTTCTTTAAATCTTATATTGAGATTGAAATGCCTAGGTTTTCCAGCAACGACTCAAATAAAAGGCCTTCTTTTATTTCTATAGCATTGAAAACCACAAATTACATGAAACTCTATATTCTCGTTTTCACCGTGTAGGCGAGTGCTTTGACTGGTCTGCCACAGGAAGCAGAATTTCAGACCTACAATGACCATTCAGACTGTACTCAACGAGTACATATTTTCAAAGAGAAAATATTTTTGTTACAGTCAGGGGCGTAGCAGGCAATTTAAAAGTGGGGGGGACAGTATGGTGATGTGACCCAAGGGTGTTCATACAGTATAATAAATTTTAAATTCACAAGAGCAACAAGATTTGAAGCTCATGGCAGACGCCCAAGAGATTCGTGCTGTGATTGGCTAAACGTTAGTTCACTCAAATCTAATTAACAAATCAGAGAACACGGGCGGAAATATTGGCGCTAGGTCAAAAAAAGTGCGGGGGACAGAATCACCTGTTTCTAAAAGTGAGGGGGACATGTCCCCCCGTCCCCCCCGGTTGCTACGCCCCTGGTTACAGTTTTTCATTTTATGTTTTACTTACTATATAGGCTGAGGATAATTCCTCTTAGTCTTGGTGCTGTAAATGTGACCCTGGACCACAAAATCAGTCATAAGGGTCCGTTTTTTAAAACTGAGATTTATACATGAATACATAAGCTTTCCGTTGATGTATGGTTTGTTAGGATTGAACAATATTTGGTCGAGATACAACTATTTGAAAATCTGGAATCTGAGGGTGCAAAAAAAAAAATCAAAATATTGCTTTTAAACTTGTCCAGATAAAGTTCTTAGCAATGCATATTACTAATCAAAAGTTTAGTTTTGATATTTACGATTGGAAATGTACAAATATCTTAATGGAACAAGACCTTTACTTAATATCCTAATGATTTTTAGCATAAAAAAGATCATTTTGACCCACACAATGTATTTTTGGCTATTGCTACAAATACATCCTTGCTACTTAAGACTGGTTTTGTGGTTCACAAATGGTTCATTTTAGCACATACAGAAGCAGCATGGGGAAATGTCGTGTACTGCCCCCTTGTGTAAAATAAAGAGCAGTGCAGGCAGTGATCTCTCTTTTTTATTTTTTGAATGCTATGTAATTGCACGTGTGCATTTTTTGAGACACGGATGTCCATTTACTGTTTTAACAAGCAAACCGTGATGAAGCACCAAGCTTGTTTTCCATAAACGCAGCATGACACCAACATTAATGCCTTAATAAATAAAAAAACTTTTTCTAAGATCATGGGTCTACGCTGTCAGAATCAAGCTCTTTTGATTTGTCTTTTTCACGCCAACGTTTAAATAAAGACATAAAGCTGAAGCCCTCTTTAGTGCTTTTATAAGAGATAGTTTGGCTATTTCTCTTCCCAGTGTTAAATTGCGAGTTAGGCGCTGTTTCTTCAGTCTTTGCCTCCGGCTTGGCTGGTTGTGATTGCGATGAGTCAACAGATTGTGATTCCTCCTTAGAATCAGATGGCTGTGTGTCTGTATCTTTAACAGTCTCCGTAGAGTTTTGTATTGCGGTGATCATACCACAATCCACAGATTTCCCTTTTCCAATAACACCTATAGAGGGCGCCGGAGATGCGTTTAGATGACTAGGCACGAATAGATCCTCTTGGCTGGTATTTCCACAACTGGCCTCGGGAAGCGCGATCGTGTGCCGGCGATTGATGATCTGGCCGGTCTGCAGCAGAGAGGTGGATTTCGAGCTGTTTTCTTCTATGGTCATGATCAGCAGCTGTTTTCTGTCTTCCTGGAAAAACGTCTCCTTCCTGGGAGAAAGAATCGGTGACAGGGCCTCGCCGGATGAAATGCTGCTTCGACTGGATTGGTATTGTAAAACTTTCCGTGACACCTCTCTCATATTTTGCACCTCTTTGTCAGTCTGGATATCTTCCTCCTCCTCTACTGTGAATACAGCGATACGTTGATTTCCTGAGGAATCCGGGCTTTTCTGCTCTGGGCTTGAGACTGTAATCTCTGGGTGCTTGGGTGTCTCATCTTTATCAATGCTCTCCATGATTAAAGAGGATTGCATAACACTTTTGATCCAGTTGTCTCTCTTGACCTCTCTGATGTTAGCGGGGCGGTCTTCCTGCGAGGCGGTCTCGGTAAGACTTGCCTGCGTGGGTGAACTGGTCCCGGCCCTACGGCGGGATTGGCGACTGTTGAACCTCTGTAGGATGGACTCCAGAGCAGCTCCTTCTATGTCTTTGTCTCGTGAGGAGCAGGTGGCGGTGGAACGTCGCTTGGCTGCGATCTGAGTACGCTCTCGCTGTCTGCGCTTCACCTCCACCATTTCTCGTTCAAGATTCTCCTATATGGAGAAGAAAAATGACACGGGCATAAGATAATGAAAACTTGACAATATTTTGCTGAACATGCTGTGCTGGTATTTTGGCAGGTTTAGGACCTCCGTAGACAGCTGACCCTGTTGAAAAAGACTGCATATGCTATGTTTTGAAGCATGGCTCCTGGTTTAAGCTGGTCAAGAGCTGGTTTAAGCTGGTTCTTAGCTGGTCATGTGCTGGTCCGAAGCTGGTCCCAAGCAACTAGCTCCTGATCAGGTTTGGGGGCAGTCGTGGCCTGGTGGTTAGAGAGTTAGGCTTGTAACCCAAAGGTCGTTGGTTCGATTCCCGCACCAGCAGGAATGGAAGGTGAACAGCGCTCTTTCCACCTTCAATGACTCCATGATTGAAGTGCCCTGAAGCAAGGCACTGAACCCCCAATTGCTCCATGGGTGCTGGAGCAATGGCTGCCCACTGCTCCGGGTGTGTGTTCACTTCCCACTGCTGTGTGTGTGCCCTCGTGATGGGTTAAATGCAGAGGACCAATTTTGAGTATGGGTCACCATACTTGACAATATGTCGTCACTTTCACTTTTTCTAAACCAGCTCATGACCAGTTAAAACCATCTTAAACCAGCAGCCATGCTTCAAAACATACCTAACCAGCATATGCTGGATTTTTCAGCAGGGGACTCCCAAAGCTAAAATTGTCAGTAGGTGGCGGCAAATGACTGCATGAGTGAGTCATTCATTCAACCGATTTGTTCAAACGGCTAATTGATTTAGTAAAGAAACACTGTTGTGTTTTGCTCTGAGACTGCTGAGGCTTTGTTTGAAAACAATATCACATTTGCAAATATTCAATTTGGAGAAAAAACTACTCCTTCTGTGATATTAACTATATCAGATTATATGGGGCATATTTATTAATATGTAAATATCTCAAGAAATATTTTGTATTATTATCAGTACTGAAAACAGTTGTGTTGCTTCATATTTTTGTGAAAACAGAGATACATTACAGAAACCTTTTTTAAATACAGCTTTTTGAAACAATATACACGTCTTTACTGCCACATTTGATCAGTTGAATGTGTTCTTGCTTAGTGTAGTGTATATTGTATTTCGTCTTCACTTTGTTCTTCCTTGATTGAAAATTTTCAAAATCCTAAAACATTTCCAGGTTTAAACTGTATTTTCAGTGTAGTCTCAGACTTTCAGACATCATTTCAGTACACCAATTCACATATTTTTCTCAAAAGTATTAATTTCTTTAGGTGTAAAAACATGTTTAGATGCACGTACAATGCATCTTTAGATGGTACAATTACCTGAACCGCTCTTTTGAACTTGTCACAGAAAGAGTGGAAGATGGAGCAACACTCCTCTAGTTTGAACTGAGTTGGATCCTCGCAGAAATACTCCGCTACCAAATCGCTCACTGCAGAAAGGTTTTTGAAGGCTGCCTCAGTCTCCTTTAACCTGGTGTCTGCATTCTAAAACAGAAAAAAGGAAAGATAAATTGTAAAAACTTCTTATTTAACAACATTTAATGCAATCAGGGAAATGTACTGAGGTCAGTGTGTCAGCACATCAACAGTCAATGAACTCAATACAAGTGTGTTACCATACCTAGAGACTTTGGACAAAAAATGTGCATGCTCATATTTAGAGATAAACTAAACAGGTCTTAAGGACTTGTGACACATAAAATGCCTCACCTGCAGAAAATCCCTCATCTGTTCTTCCAGATCTGGCTGTTTACTAGCATTCTGCTTTACCACCTGGACTGTACTCACTTCCTTTTGGAAATCAGACTCGATTTCCTGCTTATGGATCCTGTATTGCAGAAGACAGACAAAATATTTTTTTGCATTTTCAGTGCTATTTAGTATTGAGCACAATAAATTGACATTTACAGATCAATTGAAAGACTTCTGCTTAAGCAAGCTTGAGATTCTAAACTCAATATATCAAATTGATAATGTTGCTTGTCAATATACAAGAGGAAATTACTGAGTATTAGAATTTCATGTAACAGTTATTGTTAGTATAGCAGTATAGTAGTATTGTTAACTACAACTATAAAAAAGATTTAAAAAAAAAAAAAACGATAAATCAAAAACAATATATTAGTGCTGTCAAATCTGTCAAGTAATGTCAAGCCGAATAATCATGATTAATTGATTAATCGGATCCAAAATAAAAGTTTGTGTTTACATAATGTGTCTGTGTACTGTGTGTATTTATATGTATACATATAAATACACACACATACATGTATATATATTTAAGACATATTTACAGATATATGTGTGTGTAAATATGTGACCCTGGATCACAAAACCAGTCATAAGGGTCAATTTTTCAAAACTGAGATTTATACATCATCTGCTATAATATAAATAAGCTTTCCATTGATGTATGGTTTGTTAGGATAGGACAATATTTGGTATATATATTAGTATTTATATATGATTTATATTATATATAAATATAAATAGATATTACATATATTTCCTAAATATATGTATGTATGCATGCATGTGTGTATTTTTATATATACATATAAAAATACACAGTACACACACATATATTATGTAAACACAAACGTTTATTTTGGATCCGATCAATCGATGATATAAATATAAGAGGAGAAACTTAAACTTAAAAGACTTCAACAAAAATGTGGAATGTTGCTTTGGCAGCTAATTGAAAGATAGCTGAAGTACAACCACTAAAATTACTACAGCTAAAACTAATATACAAATAATATTTCTCTTTAAAGCTAAGGAGAAGTATTTTTAGAAATAAAAACTAATAAAAATGACAAAAGAACATAACAAAATGACTGAAAACTGAACCTTTAAAAATAAAAGCTATTCAAAACAATAAATACTACAATAGTATACAGAGCATACTAAAATAACACTGGTTAAAATACTGTTTTTTGTAATAGATTTTTGTAATGTGTGTGCGTTTATATTCAGCTACAAATAAATGAATCGCATAAAATAATTACAAGAAAAAAGAATTATAGGGAATTATAGGGAAGAGCCATAATTTTCAAACAGCAATGTGTGGCCTACCTTGCCGCATCTCCAATGTGTTGTAGTTGCTCTGGGAACTTCAGCAACGATGCATCAATTTTCTGGGCTTGCTGTGGTAGGAGACACATAAGAAAATAATTAAAATGTAAATAAAACTGTGTGTCTTATGTGGCTAGCTCCACAGTTTAATATTTAACATCATAGCTACCATTGCAACATAGTGCATGAGGTTCATTCCAGGCTTGTTGGCTTTGGTATCTGCTAGTTTGAGAAGAGATGTTATCCGGAATCCCACAGCGCTGCCAGCGTACCCTCCCTGGTAGAAGTGAGGACAGAACGATTAGGATCTCATGAAAATGTAAACATACTCACATGTGCAGTGGATCATGCTGTTTTGAGGTTGACCAAATTTAACCGTTGTTAACAAGCGTAACTAGATACAATGGCATGATTGTACTCACAGAGTTCATGTAGTTGCCTGTCTTCAAGACCAGACGAATGACTGAATGTAGATCAGCACACTTCAGCAGCTCTGGAAATAATTTCATACATGGGTTAGGTGAAATAAAATAAATCAAACATACTAATAAACAAAGTACTAAAATTCTGTCATGTTTTGGACTTACCTACAAACTTAGTCATGCTCTAAGGAATTACATAAATAGGATGAAGACTCAGTATGACTGTTTTTTAAGGTGATTAAAGGATTTAAATGAAATTTTAAAGGAATAATTAAAAATAATGACTAGCTCTAGTCAAATGCCATAATATACTTTAATCTGTGACTTATTTATAACTCTTTAAATTTTATAGGAAATTTCAGTACAATTTATCATGTATATTTAAAGTATTAAAAAATTGAGTATATGTGTGTGTACTGTGTATATTTAGATGTATAAATGCACACATACATGTATGTAAACAAACTTTTATTTTGGATGCGATTATTCTCTATTAATCGATTTGACAGAAATACATGTAAATTTTTACTTTGGATGCGATTGATCGATTTGACACAAACTTGTTAACTTTTATTTCGGATGCGATTAATCACGATTAATTGATTTGACACATACATGTAAACTTTTATTTGGGATGTGATTACTTGTGATTGATCAATTTGACAGCCCTAATATACATTTGTATTTATATACAGTATAATATTATTAATTATTCCGATTACATTAGTGCATATAATAATCCTAAACTATATATAAATAATAACCAGTTTCTGAAAACTGAAACAATTTGTGACTTCCCTGCTTCAGAAAAGGGAAGAGGGCATGAAGGCTATGTTGACTTAGCAGACAGCTTTAAACATATTTCAATCTTACCTTGTCCAGCAGAGGTCATGACTGCAATAGAGTGATTCACTTCGTCCATAAAATGAGGGAATTCCTCTTTGAGTACCAAACTGTTCAACCGTTCCTCATAGCTAGAGGAAGAACAAAGAAATACAATCATGATGGTATATATACTGCAAAATTCACTTACATTATGACCTACAAATCCACTGTCTTGTATTGATAATCAATACTCGGCGATGGAGATAAAACATGAGCAGTACTGTGCAAATTACTCTGTGTACAGTTGTGCAAGTGTGTATTTGTCTTTCTGTGGCTGTATCCACCCACCAAGGAACTTTGACAAGTTGTACCATGAACCGATCTGCCTCAGAGAGAGTTGAACAGTCTCCTTTAAAATCAAGAAGCTGACGCACCTAATAAAAGAAGAAACACAATACATAACAGTAAGCTTTCAGTTTAAATCAAATGAAATTTCAAATTGCTGCATGAAAAACCCTTATTCATTTTTTAAGTACGCAATCGTATATTTAAATTCCATTGGCACAGTATCAAAGCCTTGGAATTGCTCAACGAGTGTAACTAAAGCCCTGATCCATTTATTACACCCACCTCTCCATCCTCTGGCAGTAGTTTGCACAACTCCTTCAGTTTCCCAGTACCAAATTTTTCTCCTCTGCCGTTGATAATGTCATCAATCATTCCACTCACTGACCTGTGGAAAAAGAGGTGGTAGAATTACAGATCAAGGCCTGTATTTCAGAAGTTACAAAATCTCAGATTTTTCAGAGGTTGAATGGAATTGGATCTCTAATTTCACTATATAAAACCCCAGTCTTTTTTATGTCTTTATGGCAGGAGGTATTATGCAAAAATAAAATAAAACACTTGTATCTTACACTCGATCCCCGTTTTATGTGCAATAACAAGTGTGCCATTTGTAGGTTAATTTTCCAGTACTGTACACATTGCTATTCTGTGGCGTGTCAACCCTGCTTTGTTTGTTTGAGTGGCCCAACACTTGAACAGTGACTCAACTAATGGCATGCGCTTGGGAGCGGGACTACCTGTTTCTACATCCAACGGCAGCTGCTGGAATGTCTGAGCAACTTGTATGAAATCAATCAATACTTACACCGCTAATGGAACAGACGCTCTCCATCTTTAAATAGACTGTTAACATTGTAAAAGTCAATTCTAATTTCAGCATTGTTCTCCAAAATGACAGATCTGTTAAGTAAAGGATAGAGGAAGTGGCCAACATATGGACTTCCACACTATGAGTCATACTTCACCTTGTTCTGACTGCTTCATGCACTTAATCACCTCTTCCTGGCCAACTACAAAAAATACCGCCACTAGACAAGCCCATTCTTGCTTTTTAAGAGATACAGAACCACACCAAACTGGTATCACAAGCTCTAGCGCTAAAAACAATACAAAACTGATGTATTCATTAACAAGTCAAAGTTAAACTGTCACAATCAGCTAATCAATATCTGAAGAGAAACACTGCATGATTAAGGCAACCGCTGATGATGTGAATAATTCAAACTGCATCTTATCTTCATGCTTAAGATATGGACTGCCTGATGTTGTCAGAAAAAAATTCATTTGGCTTGCAGAGACATGTGAGCACTCTATCATACGACTACTGCGTGTTTCCACCCTAGGATTTGCTGACGAAATAGAGTGCTTTCCTTAATACTCCTTCGTGATACACTCACCTTCTGAACTGCTTGAGGAAGATACCAATGTTCATGTTCTTCTTGGAGTTAAGGATGGTCACCTGGCAAAGGAAAAAGCCATTATATTGTATGAACAATGTTTGACAAAGACAGCATTCAGACTTTTTATGGATATTACATCATTAACATAAATGTAAACAGATTTGTACGAAGCATTTACTCCACCATAATGTGTTTCATCATTTATGAACTATGAAAAATAATGATGATTTATGAATAACAACAACCCTGCCTATTAATTTCTTGCATTAAAAATAATCACCAGAACGTTGTGATGATGTGATTCAACGGTTGTAAAATTAGACGTTCTGCATCACAGTGTTTTTTAAATGAAAGCTATTCAATATTGGCGGAGTCCACCTTATGTAAACACGTGCAGAAAAGAAGAATCACTGCACCTTTAAAAATCGCTGAGATCAAAGGACAAACATAGTCAAGTGGCGTCCATTTATGTCACAGCATTGTCTTTTGACTGTAAGTATTATTTGCAAGAGAAAGTTACATCAGATCTAGTTACTAGGATTTTTTTTTTCTGCCAGTGGGCCACCGCATGACAAATCATGATTACAACACTAAAAAATGCAAAAATCGTTCCAAATGACTCGCTGAAATTAACAATCATCAACAATCAACAATTCTGGAAAACACACCAGTCACAATTTGAAATCAGACTGTTATATAAATTTCCTTGTAGGAACTTCTTTTCCACTTATCTATATGAAATTACTAATAGTTACCAATTAGTTCTGTATTAGGTAACTTTGGCAGAAGTAAAGCCAGTTTATAAACGTGTTCTCTGACAAAATGTCATAACCTAGCCACCTTTTGCTGAATTTATTATGCAATATACTAAACGTATATACTAAAAGAGAGAAATTATGACAAAAATGGTAATTACCACATTAGCATGCATAATTTACACTATATATATATATATATATTTTTTTTTTAATTCATTAAAGATTAAAGATAAAGACAAAATACAATAATAATTAATCCACAATAGCATGCATAATTTACACTATGAAAAGGGATAACATGCAATTGTTACCTTAATTAATTTTATCTTTGTACAAGATAAAAAGTTTTTATTGAAATATATTGATATTATTGATATATATTTATCTAAAAAATGTGTTAAATATATATATATATATATATATATATATATATATATATAGATGTGTATATATAGATAGATAGATAGATAGAGAAAAAGTAATATTAATTATATATATATATATATGTGTGTGTGTGTGTAATTATACATATTTGTTTTATTAATATTACTTTTTTTATTTAAGATAAAGTAAAAATACAATAATAATTAATCCACAACAGCATGCATAATTCACGAAAAGGGATCACATGCAATTGTTACCTTAATTAATTTTATCTTTATTGAAAATGTATATTTATTTCTTTATTTTTAAAATGTGTAAAAAAAAAATATATATATATATATAAAAAAAATTATATATATATATATATTTTTTTTTAAGATTTTAAGAAAAAAAATATTAGTAATTACTCCACAACAACATGCATAATTTACACTATGAAAAGGGCTAACATGCAATTGTTACCTTAATTTTATCTTTATTTAAAATGTTATTTTTTTCTTTATGTTAAAAATGTTTTATATGTTAAGTATATTTTAGGGTATTTTTTAAAATACATTTTTAACATAAAGTAAAACAATTAAAAAATACATTTATATATTTTATTCAAAATTCAAAATTAATTTAAAAGATTTTTAAACATGACTGAATCAACCTAAATCTATTGGGTTAGGAAAAAGAATATATATATATATATATATATTAAAGGGTTATATCAGGTAGAAGTAGCTTTAGATAGTAAAGCTCTAAAAGTACACTACGTAAAAGATATGTGACCATAAAGAAACGGTTTATGCAAATCTAGCAATTATGACACCTCTTGCACGCAGCATGAAAATATACAATGCTTGAATCACCTTCATCTCTGTAATCATCACTACAGTAACAATTACAGAACCCAGAATTACAGTACATATAAATTAAGTGAGGAAACAACTAAGTAAAAGTCATCTCTATTACAAACTGGCTGGGACAGTCACTGTCCCTAGCCCGGTGACAAGTTTGATGTAAGCATATGCAAATCTCACTGGTGAAATGTGTCTGGAAACACCCATTTACAGTAAGCCTGCAGGTACAAACAACATTTCTGGCACATTCTACTTGAACTCACCATTTCGGGTCCTGAGGCATTGCTCGGGG
This sequence comes from Labeo catla, assembly GCA_012976165.1. Lineage (NCBI taxonomy): Eukaryota > Metazoa > Chordata > Actinopteri > Cypriniformes > Cyprinidae > Labeo > Labeo catla. The sequence goes on along the minus strand of VONZ01000500.1, from coordinate 217,167 downwards.
ACTGGTGTATACTGCGGCGGGCTGTGGTCTTGACCTGTTTCTGCTCATTGCGGCTGAAAAGCTCTTCCATACGTTTGGTGTCCAGCTCAAACTCACTGTTCTTCTCGGCCGTCCATATGTTATGTTTGCCAAGCACAGTGTCTTTAGGTATGGCCTCCCAATTAAAATTACGCATTTTAGAGGCCCGCATCGGGCTTCTGGTAAATGGGCCTCCACCACCGAAGAGGGCAGGGGGTGGAGGAGGAGGGGGAGGTGGGGCATTAGGTGGTGGTGGTGGTGGTGGTATCATGATTTGGATGTCACTTGCAAAGATAATGCTGCATCATCCCTTTAAAGAAAAGTCAGAAAAAGAAACCATATGGAAATCGTGTGTCTACAGTATGTTAATAGATGCTGTCATTTCCCTGAAAAGGGAAGAGTTAGTGTTGGTAAGGAAGTTAACCAAGAAACTCTAGGTAATAAACACTGGTGATTACAAAACTAGCAAAACCAGGACACTCATTTTTTACATGACCTCTGACTTTTATGCAAAGAAAAAAAAATATATATATATATATATATATATATATATATGACCTTTTATGCAAAGCCACTTAAAATATATATGAATAATATATAATAGAAAAAATTAACTTTACATATATACATATATATTAGGGCTGGCAAACGATTAATCACGATTAATCGCATACAAAATAAAAGTAAAAGTTTGCCTAATATATGTGTGTACTGTGTGTAATTATTGTGTATATATAAATACACACAAAGTACTGTACATATTTAAGAGAAATATGTTATTTATGTACAAAATAGTTTTATTTATATATAATATAATTTCTATAAAATTTATAAAAAATAAATATACTTGTAAATATTTCTTAAATATATACATGAATGTGCTTGTATTTATATATACATAATAATTACACACAGTACACATTAATATAATAGGAAAACTCACACTTTTATTCAGTATATTTTTATATTATTTTATTAATTGCGATTAATCGTTATATATATATATATATATATATTATATAAAATATAATAGAAAAAAAAAATATATAAAAATGTAGGTCTATAATTAATAGAAAAAATAAAAATATAGTATGGGTTAGTTCCACCACAATATCTGTAGAAACTTTTACAGCTTAAAAAATATCTCCAACCAAGTACCATGGTTGTTTTTTTGTTTTTTGTTTTTTTACCACAGTTCATTGATGGTAATAATATGATACACTCACATAGGCCTATACACATATTTATTTTGATTAACAAATCAATATAATACTACTTAAATGGTACTGTAAAGTCTTATAACAACCCACTCCATGAAAGAAGACTTGATCGCCCACGGTCTGTTTCTTAAAACCGTGGCATCTTTGTATTTTAATTCATAGAAATTATTTACTTACTTGTTTGAGAGGTATCCAGACGTCTCCCAAAAGAATCTACTGTTTGACCATATCCGAATTTACTTCGGCTATATACTCCAGACGAGAAAAACGTGCTCCATGTTAGTCTGTCACACGGGACTATCGGTTACTGCAAAGCCGTTCTGCGGAAGGGTTGATGTTGCAATGATTTGCTCTCTTACCTGTTGCTCACGCCCAGAACTCGTCAGCGCTTGTTCCAGACGTAATCCCTGTGTCACTATTCAAATTTCAGAAAGTACCATGCAAGTGTGTATTCACCATAGGTATTCACCCAATTTAACGGATAATAACAGCGAGTACCGTTAGAAAGAGAAGCTGTGCTGTTTACTTTTTTTCGGGTAACGGCCGTTTCACACGAGTTAATATTTAAATAGGCAAAATATAAGGTCTTAACGCTGAATTACGCAGCCAAATTTATAAAGTGTAAAACACTTTACACTAAAATAGATTGTAAAACCATTAGGTGCTAAAATTTAAGGTTTGTTTAGCAACAAACAACCGTAAGGTCCGTAAGATTCAGAATTTTTACAGGCATAGAAAATTTTAAGTTAAATACCGATTTATGTACATTTTACTACACGGTGGTACCTTGAAAACTAACACCTTTGTGTTATATATATATAGGACTACACTGGGCTGTATGTATATAAATATATTATATTCAGTGGTATGCGGTGGTGTTCTGAAATTAGTTTTTTTCCTTCTATAAATCAAATGTAAATTCATGTTCCAGTCACAACTTCTTGGTCAAATTAATATTACTTACACTATCAGAACAAAAATTCTATTTTAGATTTTTACATTTACATTAAAGCCAATTGGTGCTTAAGCATTTTACATTTATTCCAAAATAATAACTAAAGGCAGTAACAGTATAAACAATGTTTTATTTGTGAACTTATGTTCAGCTATTCTTTTTAATGGTTAACGTCTAACTATTTTTGAATTTTTAGGATCATCATTCATCAAAGCTTGATAAATACTAATAATCCACAGATTTACTTTAAATTTCACCAAGCTGATCACTCACTGAAAACTCCCAAAGGTCATGTCTTCAGTCCATTTCAAGTCTTATTTTGACGTAATAAAGTATCTAACTGTGTGAGTTGTTAACTTACCTTAAGTTAGTCGTCCCATTAACGCCATTATATTACTGCTCATTCAGAATGATTCGCCAACTCGCACGAACACAAGACGCATGAACCAAAATCACAGCCGATCATAAACAGTCATATCCAATCATATCGCGATGGACGCATTGCCTCCTCTTACATGACTTTCTTCAATTCATAGGGGTCTGTCACTCTGTTAAAAGTTAATGGGCGCAGGAGGCAAGAGAGTTGCGGACTACCGCTGTAATTTTACATGCTGGTGTCGTGTTATATTTATAAATGTAGGCATCGTTTTATTTTTTTGTATTACGAATTTTTTTCTCATCCAATATTTTGAGGAGACCCCTTATATATATTCATTATATATATATATATATATATATATATAAGAAAAGCCTATTGTCAGTCTCTGCAGAAGAACTTGGCTGTTAGCTGAGACAGTATTTTAAGGAGATTAAATGCCAGACTGAATCAATTTCAAAAATTGTGTAATACAAAGAAAATATAATTGCAGATGTAACACATTCCTGTTAAAACAAAGCTCTTCTATCCCTTAATAATGATGATGCAGTTTGACTACCACAGTAAAACCAAGCACTTCTTATTTAAGTATAGAGCCAAGGGAATAACAATCCAATCAAGGAAAACCCGTTCAATATTTCTAGGCTCTAACAGTAGCATCTGCTGACAGCTATGAAAAGTTTGGAGACACTGCTCAGAAAATGAGTAAAAGAGAGACACACAAGACCAGATGAATATCACAATACAAACTCATTCGATTCTATCGCTTTCAAATGTGTTTTAATTTCATAGATGGGACTGCACAATTTACATAAATATAAATATATTATTAACCTTCTTATGACACATACCGTGAGCAATCTTTCAGTCTTATATCATGACCCAGTTCTCCTTCAAACAAGCTTATGTTAAAAACAAACGCACAAACACAACATTCATTCCTTTCAGCTCTACTCTATGATAAAATGAAGTACATAAACTGGGCTGCGAGGTGATCACAGGATATGGAACAGTTTGGTAAATACGACTATGAATGCCTCCGAAAATGATGTTTTTACAGAAAGTGAGGGATGTGATCGATTTGTATTGGAATTTTGCGACATATTATTTTGAATGTATACGAGTAAGTTAAGGCAGCTGTAAAACATAACCACAGTTAGTTTCCATAAGCCATTTGGATAAAAATTAATATTCATTTGAAGACCGGGCAACTTTCCAAGGTTTGGCAACTTAAAAACAACTACTTCTTTTAGTCTTAATCATTCATACGAATCACTTTTACATCTCTGTCCAATCCGCTTTCGGGTTTCCATGTTTGAGTGTCTCTTTACATTGACAAAGCGATCACTGTTCCTCAAGCCACGACGGCTTGTCAGAACCCGGTGGCTTCAATTTCACGTTGAACTGTCTGAGAGTCTGTTCCAGCTGCTGCTGGTTTCCAGCAAAATACGCAGAGACAGCATTATGAAACAGTAGGAGCTGTTTGTGCATCACCTTTACCTGGAAATCAACATACACAAATCTGAAGGAACTTACAAAACTGAGTAATATCTTAATAACAGGTTAATGACAAGGATTTCAACATGATACCTTATTCTCCTCCAAGAACTTGAGTTTGATGCTGACATCACTGTGCAGTCGCTCATACTTGTCTTTATGGATTTGATACTGCTGTTGAGCTATCTCAATGCGCACCATAGCCGCAGCGTCCCGCGGACCCGCGCTCAACTCCTCCAGGTCGGTCCTGTAGGCATCGAACTCCAGTCTGAAACAATAACATTAATACTCATTAGTATAAACTGGTTCAATAAACATGTATAACTTATCCTAGGATAAAAAAGAAATCCTAGGAAACCACCCAGACATACAAGCTGTGAATGCCTTGATATCATAATTAAAGCTGTCAAATTGAAAATTAAAATTCAGTCATTTAACCGGCATGTTGTTGCAAGCTCTCAGTTTTGGTTACGATTGACAATGCATGAAGAGAAGAAATTGTTGAATAAAGTCATTATTTTTATTTTCTTTGCACACAAAGTATTCTTGTAGGCTCGTACAGTTAAGGTTGAACCACTAATATTGCATGGACTATTTTAACAATGTCCTTACTACCTTTCTGGGCCTTGAACATGGTAGTTGCACTGCTGTCAGAAAGCTCTCGGATTTCATCAAAAATATCTTAATTTGTGCTCTGAAGACGAATGAAGAATTTAAACAACATGAGGGTGAGTAATTATTAACAGAATTTTCATTTTTTGGGGAAACTATCCCTTTAAAATACATTCCTTTACGTTCCACAAAATAAAGGAAGACATAAAGGTTCAGAACGACATTAGAGTGAGTAAATATTTTAATTTCTGGGTGAACTATCCCTTTAAAAATTTTTTATACGGATTACACAAATTAATTATACAAAAATAAACACACATTTGAGCCACCCTGATCAATTAAACTGCTTTAACCTTGACAGGTTAAAATGTGATTCTTATGATGCAAGTTGTGGGAAAAAAATAAGACATGACCCAATAGCCTGCATGTGTTGTGTATGCATGACGACTTCAGACAGATTGACAAACTCGATTGCAAAACAAATCCTAGTGATATGCTTTTGTTAAATGATGTTGAAATAAAAGCAATGCATAGACTTCTAAAGTCCTGTTTCATAATGTACATTCAGTGTCATACCAGGTACATGTCTTCTGCAATAAATGTAAAAAGACTTTGACCTAAATATGAGCAATAGCTGTGGAAATAAATCTGCATTGTTTATCCTTTTGATCTTTCATTCAAAAAAAATCACAAAATTCTAACCTTTGAAGTAAAACAATAGAAAGTGGGGGGAAATCTCATTATGAAATAAATGTTTTTCTCTAGTTGACACGGCCACAATTATTGACACCCAATTATTGCAAAGTCCTTTTCTTAAGATAACAGCTCAGAGGCTCTCCCATAATGTCTGATGAGTTTGGAAAACACCTGGCAAGAGATCAGAGACCATTATTTCACACAGAATAACTCCTAGGAAATCCTTTAGATTTCCAGCTCCATGTTGGTGCTTCCCCTTTTCAGTTCACCCCACTTATTTTCCATAGGGTTCAGGTCAGGGAACTGGGATTAACATGGCAGAAGCTTCATTTTGTCCTCAGTGACACATTTTTGTGTTTTGAATCATTGTCCTGATGGAAGTTCCAACCACGACCCATTATTAGATTTCTAACATAGGCAGTCAGGTTTAGATTTTTTTATAGAAACCATGATGCCTTGTATCTAAACAAGATGTCCATGATCTCTGGTAGAAAAACAGGTCCACAACATTAAAGATTCAGCAGTATATTAAACTTTGGGCATGCGGTACTTTTTATCCCTTGGTTTGCACCAAACCAATCTTGAGTGTTTGCTGCCAAAAAGCTCTTTTTTACAACTGAATATGCTGGAGTTTTTGGATGAGCAACCCTCCTAAACAACATGTGGTGATGTAGGGGCTATTTTATATATTTTTTTTAACTTTCTGGCCCTAAGACTCAATTAATCTCTGCAGTTCTCCAGCTGTGATTCTTGGAGAGTCTTTGGCCACTCAAACTTTCCTCCTCACAGTGCATTATGATGATATAGACAGACATCCTCTTCCAGGCAGATTTGCAACATTTTTTGTTGATTGGAATTTCTTAATTATTGCCCTGATGGTTGAAATGAGGATTTTCAATGCTTAAGCTCTTTTCCTACAGCCACTTTCTATTTTGTGAAGCTCAGCAACCTTGTTCCACAGATCAGAACTATATTCTTTGGTTTTACTTCTTGTGATGGACGATTAAGGGCATTGGCTTTGTGTTCCTCATATTTATAATCCTGTGTGACAGGAAGTCATGGCTGGACAACTTCATGCTCCTAGTCACCCTGGTGTGCTAAAAATGCAAATATGAATGGGAACTATACTTACTTAAAGAGATATTTTACCCACAGGAATTTCTAGGGGTGCCAATAATTGTGGCCAACGTGAACTAGAGAAAAACATTTATTTTATAATGATATTTTCCCCCCCACTTTCCATTGTTTTACTTCAATTAAAGATTAGAATTTTGTGATTTTTTTTTTAAACGAAAGATCAAAAGGATAAACAATGCAAATTTATTTCCACAGCTGACTTTGCTCATATGTATCAAGGGTGCCAATATTTGTGGAGGGCTCTGTATGTTAATTTGATTAATGAATCTGTATATCAAGTAATTCATTTTCAGATTTTTTGGCAGTCCTAATTTAAATTTATTTAAGCAGATATTAACACATTTGTAACCTATAAGTTATTATTATCAAACATCTGATACCTTGCGTTCTCATACATCTTGATGGTCATGAGTGTGTCCTCCATGGTTTTGTTAACTAGTGTATTAATGCTGGACACAAAGAAATTGATGGCACCCAGGAGCGTCTCTCCATTCTTGCATAGAAGTCTTTGCGTCTCTGCATTATAGCCAAACTCATCCTGGAAAAGTTTTAAAAGAAATTTAAGTTAAGGCTAATGTTATTTATAAAACTATTAAACCATCAAACAGAGTAAAGGCATATTCAGGTTATATTAAATTTGTCACTAAATAAACCTCTGCACCAAAACTACTAATACTGTATCTAGTGCAGGGGTGCCCAAACTCGGTCCTGAAAGGCCGGTGTTCTGCAGAGTTTAGCTCCAACCCCAATTAGACACACCTAAACCAGCTAATCAAGCTCTTACTAGGTATTCTAGAAACATTCCAGCAGGTGTGTTGACGCAAGTTAGAGCTAAACTCTGCAGGGTACCGGCCCTCCAAGACTGTGTTTGGGCACCCCAAACTAGTGGAAATTTTCAGAAACTTTGAGAAGAATGTATAACATGCAATGTAATGAAAACACAATCTACGCTAGATATAAACATAAATAATACATATATATACAAAAATAAAAAAAATTACACTTTTTTTTTAGGCAAAAAGTGTTTGTAACTCTTTCCACTGTAAAAATGATTTAAAAATGGGACACTATGTTAAGATTCAGTGATGATGTGTAACCAAATATTAACAGCCCAACAGCATAGGCCAAAGCAGGGACACAGACTTATTAGTACCTGCAATTCTGGTGATTTCTGGCTCAGATCAGCAAAGGTGTCTCCAAGGGCCTGCTGAGTCTGCACCATGTTGTAGAAGTGGTTGGTGAGCTCACGTGCTAGTCTCAGAATACGCTCATACTTCATCTTTGTTTCTCTTAGCACATCAATCTGAGCCTCAAGCTCCATGTCCACCGTCTTCGTGCCACGACCAAAACGCTCCGAAAACATCTGTTTTGTGCACTGGTAAAGAAAGGATTGGGAAAGAGATACATATGAATTCCTTCATTGTTTATTTGTACAAACCCTAAATACCACTACATAAATAATCAGAAAATCTTTGTGGTCAGTAAAAAAGATAAATTAATACTTTTATAAGGCAAGGATATGTTCAATTGATCAAAGGTGACAGAAAAGACATTTATACTGTCAAAAGTTTTCTATTTCTATTTTTATATATTTTCTAGTCATCAAAAGATCCTGTAAAATGTATCACAATTTTCTTGAAAATACGAAGCTGCACAATTGTTTTCAACATTAATGATGCTAATAAAAGTTTCTGGAGCATCAAATCAGCATATTAGAATGATTTCTGAAGGATCATGTGACACTGAAGACTGGAGCAATGATTACTGAAAATTCTAATTTTACATAGCAAAATATATGCAGCTGAGGTCAAACGTTTCCATACCCCTAACAGAATCTGCAAAATGTTAATTATTTTACCAAAATAAGGGGGATCATACAAAATGTTATTTTTTATTTAGTACTGACCTGAATAAGATCTTTCAGATAAACAACTCCATGAATTTATAAAAATGACTCAAAAGTTGTTCAAAAGTTTATATACACTTGATTCTTAATACTGTGTTGTTACCTGCATGATTCACAGCTGGTTTTTTTTTTTTGTTTAGTGACAGTTGTTCATGAGTCCCTTGTTTGTCCTGAACAGTTAAACTGCCTGCTGTTCTTCAGAAAAATCCTTCAGGTCCCACAGATTCCAACACAAACTCTTTCCAACAATGACTGTATGATTTTGAGATCCATCTTTTTTACACTGAGGACAACTGAGGGACTCATACGTGTCTATTACAGAAGGTTCAAACACTCACTGATGCTTCAGAAGGAAAAATGATGCATGAAGAGCCAGGGGTGTAACCCTATGAATAGAATAAAGATGTCTACATTTTTCTTATTTTGCATAAGTTTACTTTACCCTTATCTTCAATTCAAAAGTTTTCATCCTCCGGCTCTTAATGCATTGCGTTTCCTTCTGGAGCATCAGTGAGCGTTTGAACCTTCTGTAATAGTTTCATATGAGTCTCTTAGCTGTCCTAAGTGTGAAAAGATGGATCTCAAAATCATACAATCATTGTTGGAAAGCGTTCAAATACACAAAAATGTTGAAAAACCACTGAATTTGTGGGACCTGAAGGATTTTTCTGAAGAACAGCGGACTGTTCAAACAAGGGACTCATGAACAACTATCACTAAACAAAAAAAATAACACAGCTGAGGATCATTCAGGTAACAACACAGTATTAAGAATCAAGTGTATGTAAACTTCTGAACAGGGTTATTTTAATAAATTCAACTATTATTTTCTCTTGTTGACTATATGTCAACATCTTTTATGTGAAGTATCTTATTCAGGTCAGTACTAAATAAAAAATAGCATGCATTTTGTATGATCCTGATCATCATTTGTATGATTCAAGCTGTATGTAAACTTTTGACCTCAACTGTACATCTATTAAAGTAAAAAGCACTTTAAAATTGTTATATTCCACAATATTATTGTTTTTAAGGTATTTTTAAAAAAAAGAAATTCAGTGAACATAAGACTTCTTTCAGAAGCATGACATTACTGTACCTTGTACGTGTTAATGCTCCACTTTTTCACGCTGTCAAATTTCTCTACAGCTACTCCTCTTGCGGCCTCCTCTGACATCATGGATGGGTTGCTGTTGCTGTGGTGCATGCTGGGAGCTGAGAGTAAAAAAAATGTAGGTACTTATATTATAAATAAAAGAACCATAACAAAATGCACAATATAATTTCAGAATGGACATTCTGGATATGAGCAACACTGTTTTGAATATCACAACCCAGTTGTGTCTATAAAGATCACAGCTTGACTTTATAGACATCTTATGTAATGGACCATTTTCAAACTAGAGACTTCAAAATTCTGTGAGACTGAAAAAATGAACAGGGACAAGAATAAAAGGTGTGATGACAGTAAATGAGTAATGACTGATAATTATGGGCTGAAAATGTGTCTGGCAGTGATAGGAGGGGGTGAGGAGGCCCTGAGATACCTGGGTAATGTCCTGGCTGGTTTGCTATCCGACTGGTGGCTGAATGGCTGGGAGGGATGCCCCTGGATTTGGAGCGGATGTCTGAAATGAATGAATAACAGTGGACGGGTGGAGGAATGGGATGGAGGTTTAGTTTATGTAAAAGGCCTTTAGGGAAATTGCAACATCGAGTGTTTTGTAGTAATACGGATGAGTAATGCACATGAACTGGGTGGCACTATGATTATTTTGACGTGGAGATTACAGAAAACATAATCAAATGCATGATTTCACAGATTGAATAATCAACATATATCAAAACAATGACGATTATGATGTATGCATGAACAATTATGATGTTTTATCATAAATGAACAGTGAAAAGCTTAAAAGTGAAAGTTCAGAGGTTTGTTAAGAACAAGGTGACCAAAAGAGATGAAAATTATAGCTTTTTATAATGGTAAGGTGATAAAAGGTGGAACTAGAAGATGAAAGATAAGGTTGCTGCTAAAAGGACTGACTTTGTACAGTGACTGTCAATATAAATCTACTTAAAAAAACTGTAAGAATTAAAATAAATACAGTATATAGAAACTAACATTCAAAAGTTTGGTAAGACGTTTCTTATTGCTCACAGAGGCTGTACTTATTTGATCAAAAACACAGAAAAACAGAAATATTGTTAAATATTTTTACAATTCAACTCTTTTACAACGCTTTTCTATTTTAATATATTTTAAAATGTAATTTATTCCTGATTGATGCTTAAAAAAAATATATTGTCAATGGTAAAAACAGTTGTACTTATTATTTTTTGTGGAAACCGTGACATTTCACACAGTGACAAATCTTTGAATAGAAAGTTCAAAAGAACTGCATTTGTTTAAAATAAAAATCTAAAATTCCGAAAAATTATTTAAAAAAAAAAAATCTTACTGACCACAATATATACATACATATACACACACACACACACATATATATATATATATATATATATATATATATATATATGTGTATGTATTTATTCATTAATATAAAATTAGAACTACATTGTCTTGCCAATTTTCTATTTATTTGTTTTACTTGCTTCACAAATGGACAATAACAATATAAATAAAGGCTCCTCTGATTATTAAGTTGACTAATCAGAATGGATATTCAACTGTGAAACATAATAAATGAAATTTAATAATAAAACACAAACAAAAATTCCTCACTGACCGCCACTGACTGTGTCAGTTAGGTTTGGTATTCTGCCATGTGTATTAGTGCCGTGTTAATGTGTTAAGGCCAATCATGTTATTAAGCATAAAGAAACACCATTAAGAGAATTATTATACAAATATATAAGCTCACAAAGAACACATTTTGGTAAACAAACATGTTCACAGCACATTTAAAACAAACGAACAAACAAGAGGTTTATGTTGCACAAGCAAACATGCATCCACCATGCGACTGTCCTCAGCACCCTGTAGAAAAAAGCCAAACGTTTGCTGTTAAAATGCTGACAAACACATTTTATACCAGGGGAGAGAGGGAGAGGAAGCTGTAGGGACAAAGATTCTAAAATAAGATCTTCCATAAAGTTATCATGCATATACACAGACACCTGGTTTGGGTGCATTGCCACATCTTCTGTCAAAATACTCCGGGTTGAAACGTACAGCTGGTCCTAAACATATACATCAGTGGAGATGTAAGCTGAACCTTGTCAGGCACATGACTGGATCAAATCAGATGAAAATCTGATACCATTTGGAGCTATTCAAGTGCTCTTTACCTTTGATGGAACTGGTTGGTATGATGCCCTCTGCTGCACCTCCGTAGCCTCCAGACACAATGCTGGTTTCATTCAGGTTTGGTCCTGACACCATCACCTGCTGCAAGTCCTGAATATGATGGGATTTAATATTATAGAATGTTATAATTTATAACAAAAAGACAAAAACACATTTACCACAAACTGTGCACACCAGGTGGGGAAAAACACAAGTGGGTATCAAAAGTGAGGATGGAGCAGTGTTATTTTATATTTTACCAAGTCTGCATTTATTTGATCCAAAGTACAGCAGAAACTGTAAATTTTTAATTATTTTTACTATTTAACATGACTGTTTTCTATTTGAATATATTTTAAAATGTAATTCATTCCTGTGATTTCAAAGCTGAAATTTTAGCATCATTACACCAGTCACATGATCCTTCAGAAATCATTCTAATATTGTGATTTGCTGCTCAAAAAACATTTATTATTATTATGTTGAAAATAGCAGAGTAGAATTTTTTCAGGTTTCTTTGATTCCAAGCTTTTGAATGGTATAGTGTATAATGTTACAAAAGCTTTTTATTTCAGATAAATGCTAATCTTTGGATCTTACTATTCATCAAAGAATCCTGAAAAAATGTACTCAATGGTTTTAAATACTGTTTTTTTTTGTTACTATTTATGCTGTACTTTGGATCAAATAAATGCAGGTTTGGTGAGCAGAAGAGACTTCTTTTTAAAAAAAAATCCAACTGTTCAAAAACTTTTGACTGGTAGTGTATTTTGGATTTTACTTTTATTTTCAGATTTCATTTTAATTTTGCTTTATCATTGTTTATGTGCTACTGTGTACTATGTACTGCTTTAGTTTATTTTAGTTTTTTTATTAAAATAATTTCAGTATTTCAGCTTAAACTTACTTTTAGATATTTGCCTATGCAATGCATTTTAAGTTTTTTCCATCTCATATTTAGATTTTATTTAATCTTTTTCACTTACCCAAAAAATGTTTTATTTTTAGTTAACTATAAGAAGACTGGGATGATGACAGAAAGAAATAAGCAAACAAAATTCTAAATTATCCTAAAAAATCTTTACATATAGTGTTTATGTACTAGACTAAAACTGTATATCTACTTTAAAATGCAGAATTATATTAATATTAAAGCCTTGCCTTCTAACCAAAACCTTTAAAAATGTGGGAATTCAACAAGCTGCCTGTGAAATCTATCAATTAACTAGACATTCTTAGTTCAAGGAAAACCCTATTAGGAACAGTGGCTCTAAAACACATACAAATTAATCTACTATATTTGCATGACTGCTTTCCGTATCCCTGCTTGACTTTTCTGTCCAATAACCAGCTCCTGTTTGTAAAAAAATCTCACACCAACATTTACCCAAACCCCATGATAAGTCCATGCCTACTATGTGTGCAACTATGCAAACCGTCAACCACACTAAATCAAAGGGAATGGGGCTCCAACATACGGGGACACCCACAAACTCTCCCTCACCATGGCCACTGGCAGTGTGCCTACAATTTCATCTAAGCTCCCACCAATCTGTGTACCCTGTGACATGAAGAAACATAAAATGTGAAGACAGTGTCAAAAAAAGATGGTGAGACAGATACATAGAGAAGACAAACATGTGCTGAAAAAAACGAAAACACTTGAGCCGTGTGACTTAAATTAACAGTGTCTATATTTACAACAGCTCATTAATGTGTGATTAAGCCAACTGTTCAAGGCCTCTCACCGCCTGCAACACAATATCCACAGGAACAGGATGTCACATTACATTCAGGTGTGGTTCATGGCGTAACTGAGTGGCAGGACTGAAAATAGGATGTGCATTTTTCTCATTAGGTGGACAGTGGACACAAACCTGCTCAAGACTGTCATCTTCTGCCGTCCTGCTGTCCCCATTGCTGTTGATGGGGATTTCCATAGTGGCGGCTTTGCTCAAAATACTATCTGTCATGATGAATATCTACAAGAAAAGACATAATGCATTTGAGAACGATAGATAGATAGACAGATATAGATAGATAGAAGGCTGACAGACAAAAAGACAGACAGAAAACTGACAGAGAGAGACAGACAGACTGATAGACAGAGACAGAATGCTGACAGACAGAAAGACAGACAGAAAACTGACAGAGAGAGACAGACAGACTGATAGACAGAGATAGAAAGCTGACAGACAGAAAGACAGACAGACAGACAGACAGATAGATAGATAGATAGATAGATAGATAGATAGCTGACAGACAGATAAGCTGATAGACAGAAAAGACAGATAGATAGATTATAGATAGATGATAGACATAGATAGACAGACAGACAGACAGAAAGAGACAGACAAATAAGACAGATAGATGATAGATAGACAGATAGATGATAGTTGATAGACAGAAAACTGACAGATAGATAGACAGACAGACAGAGACAGATAGATAGAAAGCTGATAGACAGAGAGAAAGACAGACAGACAGACAAATGGTCTGACAGAGATAGATAGCTAGATAGATAGAGAAATAAACATACATGTAGACAGAAAAACAGATAGATAGATAGATTGATAGATAGAAAGATGACAGATAGATAGATAGATAGCTGACAGACAACAGACAGACAGATAGATAAGAGACATGGATAGAAAGCTGATAGACAGATGGACTGACAGAGAGAAAGACTGACAGACAGATAGATAGAAAGCTGACAGATAGATAGATAGATAGATAGATAGATAGATAGAAAGCTGACAGACAGACAGATAGATAGATGGATAGATAGCTGATAGACATACGGACTGAGAGAAAGACAGACAGACGGACAGAGATAGCTAGCTAGCTAGATAGAAAGATAAACATACATGTAGACAGTTCAACAGATAGATAGATAACAATATACAACACAAGACCTATCCCATTCTTAATTTTTTCTTAAATGCGTTGTAATATATAAGCATCAATAAAAATGTGATAAATAAATACACAATAACAGGTACACAAAGAACGTCTTATCATGAAATCAATATTATAGCTATACACGCATGAATCTGTAGGCCAGCCTTTAAGCAGGGCCCATACAAAAACAGACAAGCAGATTATATTCTGTAGACATCGGCTGAAATTACGCCTTTAACCAAAGGGGAAGGGATGGATTGTACTTAACACTACAGTGTGAATAGACGCCATGACGCGATTCAGCAGGAGCAGGTCAAGCGTCCTCTGACTGTCAGCGCCGCTGCGCTGCTACGTGTCACACCGGGAGAGAAGAGAAGATGCTTGACCTACGCGATCCATCTGCTGCAGCTTTTCTTACCTGTTTCCCGTCTCAACCGCTGAACTGAACCGCCCGCACCCGCATTTAAGATTATTCCATGATGAAAATGCGATTTGTGTGTGTTTTTAATGGATGTCTGGAGGGCAAATAATCTCCACAGGCTCCTCTGTCAATCCTCTTGGTCGCTCGGTAACGCAAATCCTCTCCGCTCTCTGCAAACGGAAGTGACGACGTGACATTCTCCAGGGTTATTGTAGCGTCGCGGGATTGTATTGGAGTAAATGGCAGTACTTTCTTTAATTTTCACACAAAATACATTCCAAATAGAAAAATAATTAATGCGAAGGTTAAATGTTATAACGCAACTTTGTGATTAGTAGAGGTTTCCTGCTGTACTCAGTATGACCAGGAGGTGTCAGTATTACTTCAGGAATGTAAACATCAAAATAATACGAATGCCTATCCACATACACTACCAGTCAAAAGTTTTTGAACAGGAAAATGTTTAGATTTTAAAGAAGTCTCTTTTTCCCAACAAGCCTGCATTTATTTACTCCAAAATACAGCTAAAGCAGTAATATTGTGGAATTGAAATATTTGTACTATTCAAAATAACTGCTTTCTATTTGAATATATTTTAAAATGTAATTATTTAATTTATTATTATTTATTATTTTACATTTTTTTAGGATTGTTTGATGAATAGAAAGATCTGCACTTAAGAATTTATCTGAAATAAAAAGCTTTTGTAACATTATACACTATACCATTCAAAAGCATGGAGTCAGTATTATTTATTTATTTGTTTTATTTTGTAAAGAAATTATAGAAATTAATATTTTTTATTTAAAAATTGATCAAAAGTGATGATAAAGACATTTATAATGTTACAAAAGATTTCTGTTTCAGATAAATACTTCTGAACTTCAAAGAAACTTGAAAAAATTCTACTCAGCTGTTTTCAACATAATAATAATAATAATAATAATACATGTTTTTGAGCAGCAAATCACAATATCTGAAGGATCATGTGATGAATAAAATTCAACTTTGAAATCATAGAAATAAATTACATTTAAAAAAATATTCAAATAGAACAAAAAATAAAAATATTTCAAAATTTTACTGTTTTTGCTGTACTTTGGATAAAAAAAGGCAGACTTCTTTAAAAAACATCTATAGTGTACATTACATATACTAACGACGTTTTTGTTTTGTAGAACTAATTAACTTATTTATTTGTTTGTAAACCAGTTCATTTATATGGCATCACATGAGGCACATTTTTAGGTACCTGACTTTTTTTTTTTTAAAACATTGTTTTTACAGTTTTTTTACACAGTTGAGTTTTTACAGTTTTACAGTTGATTGTGCTTTAAGCACAGGGCCAAAAAAAGACTAGTTTTTTTTTTTCTTTTTTTACAAGATTACTATATTCATTAATTTTAATCTGTGCATGTGTCTCCTTTAATAAAGTGTGAAGATCAACATGCTTCTAATTAGTCGAGTTTGATCTGAGCTGAGAATCTGATTACTTCAATCAGAGCAAAGGTTACCACAAACATGTTTGCTCTGTGTCAGTTCACTTCAAGTCAATCAAAATGTATAAATACCCTTCACATACAGTACTGACATTAATACTAACTGATTAAGCCAAGTCCAGAAATTTCTGTTATTTAAAAACTGTATTTTTCTTGATAACTTTTTCCTGCCTAATATAAAATAAGATTTAGAGTCCAAGCTGAGAACGGAAGAAGCAGTTACTGAGTCTGTTGGGAATATATGTTAGCTGATGCGTAAAATGGCTCATATGCTTTACCTTTGCAAGCCAATATGCATCAAGCATGAGGAGGAAGTGCAAAATTGGAAAAGTGTGCTTTTGCTTGACCGTTCAAATGAACATCCTTTAACTTTTAACCTTTGACCTCAACATTCTTGTGTGCGCCACAGTTAAAGTTAAAAAACAGTTATTTTGCCCGTTTGCACAGGAAGATCAGTGCACTCTGTGTCTGCAAAACGAAAATAGAGAAAATAGCTGAAAAAATCTTTATAGCTTAATTTTGGGTAATGATTTTAAAAATACACATTACTAAAAGTCATGTTTAGGTCTTGGCGATCCATTAAATATCATAAAAATAAAATAAGTGATGGACAAACAGCATCTTTAAAAGGTTATTCTGGGTGGTCGTCTGCTATAATACTGCTAGGTTTACCTGGGGCCAACAAGGTTAAAAACACAGGCTTTAATGTAATTGCAATTAAGCTGTAATTCCAAACACATACCTTACAGAAGTCGTGTCTACACCACAAGCCTTCTGTTTAGAGCATTTTTTAGTCTGGGAACCTTAGGTTAAATTTGACAGTGAGGCAGACCAAAACAGCCACCCACAGTAGACGTATTTGGATGCATGTTTACTGCTACATATAAACTGAAAACAAGGCCTGTAAATTTAAGGTCTCCGAGTTTGAAACCTTTGCGAGGACATACATTACCGAGCCATTCCGTGCCTTCTGCAGCTTCCCACTCTTTTCCTCCCATTCAGTAAATATCCCGTCACGCTTTTAATGATCATTAAATGCACCTCCAGATGTTGGCCAGCGGTTCGTCCTCACACAGCCCTTTCTGAGTTCCTCAACTGCAATCAAGGCACAGAGACAAGGACCTCAAAGAAAAGCAAGAAAGAAAACATGGCAACACACCATGCTCTAGATTTCTTGCCTGCTATGTCATTATTCCCAAGCAAAATAATTACAAACATTGCTCCGTGTTTACACCGTGTAGCATATGGACCTGGTCCTTTTATAGTTTTTGTAATGTGCCATTTCAAACAAACTGTCAACTTTTTTCCTCTTGCTTGCTGTTGAATCAGCCTGAGTGCAATTCGTCATTGTTATGGATCCATGATATGCGTGACTGTGAACATCAAACACCAAACCTCCTCCTGAAAACACAAGGTGAAAAGAGAGAAACAACAACGTAATCCTTAAGTCAGTGCAGCAAAGGAAAAGTCATTATTTACTAAGCAAGACCTGTACAAATTTTTTTCCCCCTGTGAAAATAAAATAAAATTAAAAAATGTATTTAAATTAGCAAATTATTGCCAGTTAGGCTTCATGTTTTTCATGCAATCTCACCTTAAGTGACCCTATAGTAGCTGAATTAATAATCAATGCTGATTTTCCAGCTTGCAAATTCTCTTAAGAGGGAAGATCACTTTGAAATTTGAAGAGCAAGGCAATTTTCAGAGCAGCTGTTCTCTCTTTCAGATCTTGGCGAAAAATTACAGTGATGTTATTTTCCATGTCGGCTATCATCCATTAAGCAACTATATTTCAGAGCTAAATTGGGTGGATTTCAGACACAGTTTAATCCAGCTGGAATTAGCAAGAGTTTAGCTATGGTGAGAAGAACCACAGCTGAATGAGTTTATGCTGGGAAATTATTATCATTTGACCAACAATTAAGAAAAAGTAGCTAGTGGCATTCCAGAAACTGTGGAGTGTTGTGGCTTTTCATAACTGATCAACAATATTGGTTTTCCAGTTCTGTGTAGTGACATTTTTTCGTGAGAATTCTGAGAAAGCAAAAAGTCAATTCTGTAAGCACAACTTCTGCCCATTTCATGTTATAATGACATGGTGGAACAGTTTGAAGGCAAAATTATTCAGGGCTGCTTACAAAAAGATGAGTTTTACCACAGCTAGCTTCTTCTATGTGAATACTACACGGCACTTTGCCAGGAATACTGTTTATGTATACAGCTTTTTTTTGAATATTAATGAAATTGGTTTTGGCTCAAAGGAAGACGACAGATTATTTTCATAGTGTGTCTTTTTATCTTTTCTTCTGTACTTGCTATTCTCTAAAGTCTCCATAGGGACCAAAAAAAAAGTCCAAAACAGGGATGAAATTGCACGGTTCACTATCATAGACCGGTCTTTTGAAAAATTTATACTTTGCTATCCCCCCTAATTTCTAGTCTGGGACTAGAGATACCAAGAAACCACACAGACTTTCACTTGGGAAAACGGTTTGTGACCAGAAAGCCATTGTCTCTTGCTTATTTGCTAAGAGCAATTAACATGTTTTCCCTTGAATTTGTGGTTGCGTCGATGCCACCCACAGCCCTATATAAGCTTGCATGTTGTAAACGTGGACAGCATGACTAAATTATTTCATGTTCACATATTTTATTTCATATTAGGACATACAAAGGGATAGTTCGCCCCAAAATGTAAAAATGCTATCATGATCATGAAAATCTGACTTTTTCCATGTTTAAGTGCTATAATCTGATCCCCAGAGTACCTACCAACCCAAAAAAAATGTGACAAAAGGACAACCCAGTAATTGCATGCATGCAAGCATGTGAAAAACCCAGAGCCGTTCAGATTTCACTCCTCCCGTGACGTAGGAAGGGGATCTTATAATATTACTGGCCCTTAAACTGCACGTTTTCACCCACAGCGTCATTGTGTTTTCGCAAGTGACAACACTGTATCAGTTCTTACGCCGTGGCAAAAGTTGAAGCAAAGCATGGTAACTGTTTTGTCATTGCCTGAACAGAGAATTACAGAACACTATTTAGAGTCCCAGCCTCTAAGGAGACATAAGAGCAGTGGATTTATTGATTTATTTACTGTATATTAAACTGCTGCCACACAGATCTAATATAAACGTGATTTCTTTCCCAGCTGTTTACCTTTACAGACATAATCGATTATTTTTGTATCTCATGTGTTTTTAACATAAATTTGTGTACTTTTGACAATTTAAGCGCAATAAGACATGAAAGACATGAGCTTAGCTTAGACATGAACTAAGTTTAGTACTAAACTTAGTTTAATTTAGTATTAAATAGTATATATTTAGTATTCAGATGCCGTGTGACAGCCGCTTTCTGCGCGCATGTGCTGAGTAAACCATATATCAGAAGTTTAAACTAATATGGTTAAAAACACATGATTTGGACCAGACAGGTGTTGGGGGAACTGACGTCACTTTGTGGGCAAAAACTTGTAAACAAGTTAGCATTTTAGCACTTCCGGTTCCATCGTCCCAGAGTCAACAGGTTTTTTTAAATGGGAGTTTGATTAAATCCTCTAAACTAAGGTACATGGTTCACACAAGCTCAAGATACTTTAAGTTACAAGTTACATTTTATTCTACGACATAAAACACAGCAGTTACACCCCACTCGTGATTTTTTTAAACTGTTAGGTTTCTTTAAAAAAACGGTTGCTAAAAAGTTGCTAAATGGGAATACAGGCACTGTCTGAGACATTAAATGTCTTCATATCAACTTACAGTATTTTCCAATTGTAGTATAATTTATAGTACACTTAATTGTAGAATAACCAATTAAAGAAGAAGTTCACTTTCAGAAAAAAATTTACAGATAATTTACTCACCCCTTTGTCTTTCTTTCCTCAGTTGATAAGAAATTATGTTTCTTGAGGAAAATGTTTCAGGAATTATTTCCATATAGTGGACTTCAATGGTGCCCCCAAATTTGAACTTCCAAAATGCAGTTTAAATGCGGCTTCAAATGGCTCTAAACGATCCCAGCCAAGGAAGAAGGGTCTTATCTAGCGAAACGATCTGTCATTTTCTAAACAAAATGACTATTTATATACTTTTTAACTTCAAATGCTTAGCATGTCCAAAAACTCACTCACTTTGTTGTTGTTTAATAGATTAGAAGCACTAGAAGTGTATTGAATAGTATCAAGGATCTATTGACTTTTAATGCACCTTATTTCAAAATGTACAGAAATACGTGTTTTCATATGCCCTTTAGTTATGGTTATTTCATTTATTAGTTGACTCTAGTGTGCATTTATTCCAGAATATATAAAAACGTTCATGAAGTGTAGATTAAAATTCATATACAGAGTAAATCCTTTTCACCGAACATGTTAAAAATAAGTTTGAAAAAGTTGTCGGAAGCATGGTGGTGGTGACGTTGAAGGTGAGCGACCGTGGTAGTGTAGCTCATAGTTCCTGTGCTTTTATTTAGGCTTCAAAAGAAGTTCTATTATTTTGTGAAGATTATCTTAATGGACAAAACATGTACATTTTTATGAACTATGGTTGAACACAAAACTTATTTTTTGCGATGATCCAAAAGCCTACGGGAAAAATCTTATGGGCTATTTGTCAAGGGAACCAGTGTGATTCTAACAGCTGATCAGCTTACAAAGTGACGTTATAGTTCCCCCACTTTATTCTGGAAAAGGTGTCGGGAAGCGGCAGTTCGTTTGCATTTAAAGGAGAAGTTCACTTCCAAAACAAAAATTTACAGATAATTCACCCCCTTGTCATCAAAGATGTTCATGTCTTTCTTTCTTCATTCGATAAGAAATTATATTTCTTGAGGAAAACATTTCAGGATTTTTCTCCATATAGTGGACTTGGTGCCCCCAAGTTTGAACTTCCAAAATGCAGTTTAAATGCAGCTTCAAAGGGCTCTAAACTATCCCAGTCAACGAAGAATGGTCTTATCTGGCAAAACAGTCGGTTATTTTCTAAACTAATTAACAATTTCTATACTTTCTAACCTCAAATGCTCTTCTTGTCTACGTCTGCGTGAACTCTGTTTTTTTCCAGTTCAAGACATTTAGGGTATGTCAAAAAACTCCCATCTCATTTTTTCCCCCAACTTCAAAATCATCCTACATTGCTGCAAGAACCGACCCAGTGTTTACCCAGTGAACATGCAAAGACGATCAAATGCCCTTTACAAAAAAGGTAAAACAGTAATGCAAGGACAATTTTGAAATTAAAGAAGAAAATGAGATGGGAGTTTTTCGACATACCCTAACTGTACTGACCCGGATTACTATCCATGTGCATCGCAGAGACGAGACAAGACGAGCATTTAAGGTTAAAAAAATATATAAACTGTCAATTTGTTTAGAAAATGACCAGTCATTTTGCTATATAAGACCATTCTTCCTCGGCTGGGATCATATAGAGCCATTTGAAGCTTCATTTAAACTGCATTTTGGAAGTTCTATCTATAAGTAGATTTCTCCTGTTTTCCTCAAGAAGCATAATTTCTTTACGACTGAAGAAAGAAAGACACGAACATCTTGAATGACAAAGGGGTGAGTAAATTATCTGTACATTTTTAAAGAGACATGCGTTAAAAAAACAGCGTGTTTCTGCTTTCACTCAAAATAGGCATTTTCAAAATGATATAATAAATGATCTGTGGAGTATTTTGAGCTGAAACTTCACAGACACATTCTAGGGACACCTGAGACTTATATTACATCTTGTAAAAAAACATCTTTATGAACTTAATATTAAAACATTCAAAGTTTCCACAGCCACCGTTTGACCCAGTGTGTCGTGACAGCGGCTTGTAAACCCCAATAACAAGCAGCTCCACCAACCTGCTGGTAACACTGACTCTTCCTGTTAATTTCACCTGCATAATCAAAAGACGACCAAAAAGAGGCCGCAAATTTGTATAAAAAACTATTTAGGCATCATAAATCCTGTTGGGGTTGTTAGTATAATATCCTAAGTGTTAATTTTGTTTTCTGTGAATACTAGTTGTGGTTGGCTCCCAGCGTCTGCAGACATGGCTTGCACGCAATGGCAGATGCAGGGAATTTAAAGGCGGCCACGTCCTGTGAAGTTACAGGCAGTAATCTGAGCTGTGTGTGCCATGTTTTTTAACTATTTGCGCTGCTTTGCTCTGACTGCACGCAATTAATGTTTCCCATAGCCTTACAGAACACAATTCTGCCTGACCGCCCTGTTAAAGAAGTAACGTGGCAAACAAACAACATTTAATTTGATGACTCGTCCACCATCTTGGATTTATTCTCTTTTTTTTTCCAATGAGCATTTGTTGTTTTTTTTCCTTTTACATCCATTGCTCATTTTCTCTGGTACTTCAATGACGAATTACATTTTACCCTTTTACCCCTCCTTTTACCCTGTTTAATATCTCCTCAGCTGCCCGTAAATTTTATTGAATGCACAATGTGTCTGTTTTTGCGTGTGCCGCCCAACCTTGCACTTTCCCATATTAGTAATAGGAGAACGCATTCTGTGCTTACTCATTATATTTACTACATTTCTCCTGACCTTGGCCGAAGTCACTTCCAGAATCCTTGCTGGAAGAAACTGTCCTCAGACCAGATGTTTGTGAGCTGATTTAAACCTGGAAGTGAACAGAAAGCATTAGGATTTTGAAAATGCTGGAAACTAAGTAACGTTATGATAGAAAATAAATTTTAAAAATGATAGGTTTTACATAAACTTGTAAAGTTTATGCAGCATGAATGCTGGAGTTATTACAGCCAAAGGTGAGCTAAATATTAGGACATTCTGAAATGAAGGGTAATTTTTCAACTAAACTTTTCAGTCAAATTACGCTAATAATATAAAGCATGACACAAACCTTTTATGGAGTAAAGGAAAATTGGTGGTTGGAAGGAAGAAAGATAAAATAAACGCATTATGTATTAAAACAAAATAAATAAATACAAATACATAGAAGATAAATATACTGATAATACAAAGCATGACAAACTTTTTATGGAGTGAAGAAAATCAAAGTTTTCAGAAAGAAAGACAGGAAATAAAATAAAATAAAATAAAAATGTAGTATTTAGGAAAATTTAATAAACAAATAAAAAATAAATAGAAAATATATATACTGATAATTCAAAGCATGACACACTTTTTATGGAGTAAAAATAAAATAAAAAAAAACTATTTATTATTTATAAAAATAAAATAAATAAAAATTAAATAGAAGATAAATATACTGATAATACAAACCAGGACACAAAGTTTGTATGGAGTAAAGGAAATCAAGGTTTCCAGGAAGGCAGGAAATAAAATAAAATAAAATAATAAACAGAAGATAAATATACTGATAATATAAACCAGGACACAAGTTTGTATGACGTAAAGGTAAATCAAGGTTTCCAGGAAGGAAGGCAGGAAATAAATAAAATAAAATAAAATAAAATAAAATAAAATAAAATAAAAACAGAAGATAAATATACTGATAATACAAAGCATGACACAAACTTCGTATATAAAATAAATGAAATATAAAAATAAAATAAACAACTGATTATTTATAAAAAATAAAATAAATAAAAATAATACAAAGCATGACACAGAGTTTTTATGGAGTAAAGAATCAAGTTTTCCATGCAGGATATAAAAATAGAATAAAATAAAATAAAACAATTTATTATTTATAAAAATAAAACATAAATAAAAATTAAATAGAAGATAAATATACTGATAATATAAAGCATTACAAAGTTTATTATGGAGTAACGTTTCCAGGAAGGAAGGCAGGAAATTATATTAAAATAAAATAAAATAAAATGTATTATTTATAAAATTAACTAATAAATAGATGATAAATATACATGCATAAAATAATATTTATAAAATAAAATAACCCAAAGTAAATAAATAAATAAATCCAAAGAGAGTTTTCCCAGTCATATCAGATGATTCAGACACATTAGTTAAATAAATCTCACTCCGATCATAAATTTGGACAATGTATGCACAGATATTATATGACGTGAGACGTCCCTGTGGGCGAGAACACGAGAAGTTTCTCACATAATGTGATATCACACTTTTCTGTCTTGCGCAGTATCACTGCATCATTATCTCCATGTTGTTTCCCAGCAGGGTAACTGACATTACAACACTACGACTGATTTATTTCAGGTCATGATCCCTGTAGATCCCAAGCTTTCTGTGCCTCTGTGAACAAATTATATATAACATTTCTGAAGCATTGGTCTAAGGCCAGTTTTCAGTTTTAACTAAAACCTAAACTTAATAAAAGCAGAAGAAAGGGAAATGGTGGTGGTGGGGGTCATACTGATAAAGTCATTATATTAATTCCAGCCAAAATGAGGATACTTCTCCCAGAGTTCACCTATTTTACACACCACCTGCGGACCCAGTTCTGTCATTTTCGGCCATTTTAAGATTGTTTCTAGCATGATAAAGTACTTGAGACTTGCATAAGCACTTGCTATTTTTCACAAGTGACTTTAACAAGCCAAACACACGTTCTGGTGTTGACCAGAAGTTTATAACCCTCTACCTGAGTAGGTCTCACAGGGGTGCGCATAGGTTGTAGTTCCTTCCTAAATGTCTCATCTTACCCCGCACTTTCCAATACATCACCATAGCGTTCAGTTACATTTATAGCGTCGTTGTCAAAGGCCAAGCGGTATTTCAGATAGGGAAATCTTTCATTTCCATCCTTTTGGAGAGTTTCCCCATGAATACAAGGCAACCCGACAGGCTATTAATGGAAATGTCTGGCCCTGACAGCTCAGACATGCGTCTTCCTTTGCCTCTGTCACCTCATGCGATTTACATCACGCTAGGCTGTTGTGTTTGGCGTCAGAGAACAGACACTTTCTAGACTGCATGCAGATTCAGAGAGCCATAGAGAGGACATCTCATTTTCACAGGACATAAAAGAGACAATATTCCTATTTTCAAAGTAGAGGAAAATACTTCACACTATCTTAGTCATCTCGTCTCAAAACATGCTGTTTTTCTAAGGGAGAGCGAGTGTCTTATGACCTTCTCAGTTCCGAAAGAATATGACTTGGGTCGGTTTGCGCTGGACTGATAAACACTAGATGTCTGCGGAAAAAATGAGTGCAGGCAAAAGAACACAGAATGAGAGTAAGATCTTGTATATGTCAGAGAGCGAGCTGCTTACAAAGGACAAAATCTGTGCACCGAAGAAAGTCATTATTAGGCTTAAAAAGGTTTTTTTTCAAGGATTAGTGCTTTCGCTTTAACCTGCAAAACATTCGCTGAGGCAATGCAGAAAGAAAATATTCTCAAAAAATATGCTAAACTTGCATTTAAAAGGTTAGTTCACCCAAAAATGAAACTTCTGTCATTAATTATTCACCCTCATGTCTTTCCAAACCTGTAAGACTTTCAATCATCTTCGGAATACAAATTAAGATATTTTTGATGAAATCCAAGAACTTTCTAACCCTGCATAGACAGCAACACAATTACCATGTTTAAGGGCCAGAAAGGTAGTAAGGACATCGTTAAAATAGTATGACATCAGTGGTTCAACCTTAATGTTATAAAGCT
Organism: Labeo catla; assembly: GCA_012976165.1. Classification (NCBI taxonomy): domain Eukaryota; kingdom Metazoa; phylum Chordata; class Actinopteri; order Cypriniformes; family Cyprinidae; genus Labeo; species Labeo catla. The sequence goes on along the minus strand of VONZ01000500.1, from coordinate 191,026 downwards.
ATGAGAATACTTTTTGCGCACAAAGAAAACAAAAATGACAACTTTAATAATTTCATCTCTTCCTTGTCAGTGTTCAACGTAGACGACTAACACAGCGTGTCAAGCGTGTCGACTAACACAGAAGAAATTATTAAATAAAGTCATTATTTTGGTCTTCTTTGTGCACAAAAAGTATTCTCAAAGCTTCATAACATTAAGGTTGAGCCACTGTCGTCACATGGACTATTTATCGATGTCTTATTTTATCAACAACTTTGTTAATCATTTTGTATTTCTCCATTCTTATTAATTTGTTATCCACAATGCTTTATGGGATTATAGTTAATTCCCTCATGAAAGCTATCAATTCAATAGTCGAACCTTTGTGTTTTTGTCTGATTTCGAAATCATGTTTTTGCAGCAAATAAAAGGTTAAAATGGTTTGTATCAACTCACAGCTGGTTGGTTTGATTCATGTCTTATATCGCTTTAAAAAAGTATTTTAAAAATCCCAGTGGCACGGAAAACGAGGGCAAGCACTATATTTCATTGCCAACCTGATCTCATGATGAAAACAGACCTGTGGGAACTGAGTGGCGCTAAAAGCGTTTTCTTTTTTCCCCTGGAACAGATGAACGTACATACAGTTGAGGTCAAAAGTTTACATACACCTTGCAGAATCTGCAAAATGTTATTTTACCAAAGTAAGAGGGATTGTACAAAATGCATATTATTTTTTATTTAGTACTGATATTAATAAGATATTACACTTAAAGACGTTTACATATAGTCCACAAGAGAAAACAATAGTTAAATTTATAAAAATGACCGTTTAAAAGTTTTCATATGCTTTATTCTTAATACTGTATTGTTAGCTGAATGATTCACAGCTGTGTGTGTGTGGTTTTTTTTTGTGATAGTTGACTCATGTCTTGTCCTGAACAGTTAAACTTCCTGCTGTTCTTCAGAAAAATCCTTCAGATTCCACAGATTCTTTTTTTTTTTTCAGCATTTTTATGTATTTGAACCATTTCCAACAATGACTGTATGAGTTTGAGATCCATCTTTTGACACTGAGGACAACTGAGGGACTCATATGCAACTATTACAGAAGGTTCAAATGCTCACTGATGCTCCAGAAGGAAACACAATGCATTAAGAGCCAGGGGTGTAAACTTTTGAATGGAATGAGGATGTGTACCTTTTTTTTATTTGAAGCATCAGTGAGCATTTGAACCTTCTGTAATAGCTGGATATGAGTCCCTCTGTTGTCCTTGGTGTGAAAAGATGGATCTTAAGATCATATAGTCATTGTTGGAAAGTTCAAACACACAAAAATGCTGAAAAACCTAAGAATTTGAGGGACCTGAAGGATTTTTCTGAAGAACAGCAGGCAGTTTAACTATTCAGGACAAACAAGGGACTTATGAACAACTATCACTAAAAAAACACAGCTGTGGATCATTCAGGCAACAACACAGTATTAAGAATCAAGCGTGTGTAAACTTTTGAATGGGCTTATTTTTATAAATTCAACTTATATTTTATCTTGTGGACTATATGTAAATGTCTTTTACGTGAAATATCTCATTCAAGTCAGTACTAAATAAAAAAATAACATGCATTTTGTATGATCCCTCTTATTTTGGTAAAATAATTAACATTTTGCTGATTCTGCAAGGTGTATGTAAACTTTTGACCTCAACTGTATGGTACGTTTTGTGATGTTGGTTTTGTACATGTCACCTCAGTTCTGACTTGAAATGTTCATTGAGTGGTGCTATAACTCTAGTGTTTAGGTGTAGTGCAGATGGCATGTTATTTTAAAATGTCACAGCATTTTAAAATAACGTACCATCTGCACTACACCTAAATCTACCTGATAGTATGACTAAAGCGAATGTGATGTAAAAACGCAATCGCTAGCATGCCATTTTAGCTTGTTTTTCGATCTCTCATCTTTCAGCTCTTTCATCATCATTTTTGTTTTTAATGGGATTTGTACCCAAGGATTCCACAAGCTTGTTACATCCGATGTTGTGTCCGTTTTCGCCCCCCTGCCTAACCCCTCCCCCACACCTAACCCAATACCAATACAAGGGGGGAAGTAACCTAGCGGGGCTCAGAATTGGGCACCGGGAAGTGAAAAAAAAAGGAAAGGGTTTGCTGTTTAACTTTTACCGCCTCTAATGTTCATTTCTATTGGAAACGGCAGTGATATGTACTTACTGGTATGTATCTTGCAAAAATGTTCCCACAGGTTCGTTTTCGTCATGAGATCAGGTAGTTCATTGCTCAATGGCACTATTGACCAATCATAACTAAGTATTTCTATAAATTACAAAAATTTATTATGAAAAGTGGAGAGTTTGCAGCAGCACATCAAGCGTTTTTCCATTTTTTCCACCTATATATAATGCTGTTTTATACTTTGAAACCAATTACTATGACCAAACATCTTGCAGAAACATTTTATCTTGCTAACCCTGAAGAACCCTAAATTCTCAGTTCATCCAAATGGATTTGTTCGGTCTTACAGTAATGGTTAAATTGCCATCTACTGTAGAGTCTGAGCAGGATTTGTGCTTTGCTGGCATGTGCTTTTTGCAGTAATGGATGTCAGCAATAGTTCAAGCTGCTTTGCTGCATTCCATTCACGGATTCTGTCTGCTAAACCGATTTAACACCTTTCCTAAAAACGAGACAGAATAAAATCAATTACCCCTCAGGCAGATGATGTTTGGCATGGGTTTGTAGAGATGTGACAGCCTTGGTTCTGCTTCTTAACAAAGAAGGATCGCAGCTCTGTAGGCAATCGTGAAGTGAGAGAGGAAGTTGGTTTGAATGAAACATTCTTGTAATTTCACTAGAATAACACTGTAGTACAAGAACAAGAGGGCTGCCTCTCTTTAACATGAGCTGATAAATTTCATGTGCGTTATTGGTTTATTGGCATAAAAGATATAGCGCTTGGCCCAGTGCCCTCAGCCTTTGATATGGTACATACTAGCAGCAATGGTGTCCAGGTTTAAAATGAAACAAAGCAAACCACATCTGCGTTCTTTATAGGCCTGCCAGATGCATATCAAGGCAATCAAACGTGGTCTTACGATCCTAAAGCACATGTAGGATACCAGTAACACCGCTACCCACTGTGGACCACCAGTGAATGAACTTTGGTGTGGAGGGTTTAAAGACACACTGGTGTTGTACGAATGTATGGGCCGTTAAAGATAAAGGCAACATATCAATTTGCCGAACAGACTCTATTATTGATTGTGACAGATTTTGGGCGCTCTCTTCAGCTTGAACAAAGAACAGAACACCTTTCGTTTTGGAGTATAGCGTGAGAGAGAAAAACACTGCGTTAATTGTCAGTTTTGAAAGGATAAAACACATTAACTTCTCTAAGAAACATTATTATGTTTCATCACAGGGTTGCCAGGTTTTCCTCTCCATTCAAGCCATTGCTAATGCTGTTGCTCACAGTTAGGGTTATATGGATTTAAACAAACCCTTTAACCCCAAAGCTGAAGTATTAAAATATTCCTGGTATGATGACTCATCTATTTCAGATAAATGCGGTTTTGAACTTTGTGTTCATCAAAAAAAACCTGAAAAAATAACATATTAATTTTTTTGTATTTGTTTAGAGTATTAACAACAAATAATTTGAATACGAAATACTGTTCACCTATTTTCAAATTAGTTTTTATTTCATTTAACCAATCAAATGCTCTGCTGTCACTGCTAGTTACTTCTCACAAATAGTAACTGAGTTAGTAACTGAGTTACATCATTATAAAAGTAACTAATTACCCGAAAGTAACTATTGTGTTACTTTAAAAAAAAAAAAAAAAGTTCAAATGTGTCAAATAACTTGGATGCCCCCAATATTAAATATGTTAAATGAATGAAATTTCAATGAAATTAATGACATTTTTAGTTTGCTCACCAGATATATAAAGCTTTATGGCACAATATCTGAATGTACGCATCAGTCAGTCAAGCATTATAATATGACATTATGATAATTTAGCATTAAACTTTAGCAATTAGAACTTTAGAATAACCATTGATTAATGCATATTTGTCATATTGACTGAACTTAGGACTGGTGGTGGTGCTTAAGATATTATTTGTCATTTAGTGCTTCTGTAAAAAAGGGGGAAAAAACTAAAAATAGAATGAAAGATAACAAAACTACTAACTAAATTCTACTACTAATAACAATATAAAACGCACTAAAGATTAATGAGCTACTGGGTTCATGAATATTAATCACGTTGTCTGCGTTCGCTTGAACTGATTTGCTGAAATCAAAACAGAGACGATAATAAATGAGTTTGTGCATCAGTTCTGCTACTACCGGAGAAACACCTCCGTTAATTTGAGAGGAAAATACAGCAAAGAATATTGTTACATGTAGCATGTCAATTCTGCATGGTAGACTCTCTCGCTCTGTATCTTTCTTTGTGTGTGTGTGAGACAAAGCGACGGTTAGTCGTGTGCCTTCACACTAGAGTTTATGGTTTGTCAAATACAGGTATGCTGTGCATCCATTCAGATGAACTGAAAAATAAAATTATAACAAAGTAACGGTGTTGCAATGCAGATTACTATTTTTAGTAATCTGAGTAATCGGATTGGAATAAAAAGATTTAAGTGAACAATAGCCTTTAAAATGACTTATAATACATATAAAATAGCAATAAGGCAATAATATTTAGTGTCAAATCAAGTATCAAAAGCAAGTAATCATGGTTTTATTGAACAAAATTGTTAAAATACATAACGCAATATAAACAATAGAACCAGTGTTGCCAAGTCCACAATTTTCCTGTAGGGTACTTTAACACTGTTGCCGTGGATTGTTTTTCATGTCTGCAGGTTGAAGCAAATCCAATAACGTTATATTTAACCCTTAGAATGCAAATTTCACTAGGGAAACCTCACCAAAAATGTGTATTTTTCCCCCCGGAATGCAATTTTTACTGGAGGACCACCTTCGAAATGGAACTGGGCAAGTTTTGAGTAGCAGTTGGAGGGTTGTATTGTGAAAACCTGGCAACCCTGAATAGAACTAATGTACATTATGAATTATAACAAATGACTGCAGATGGTAGTAACGGCCTTATGATTGTTTTACATTTTACTGCGGAATCTAATCCTTGTTTAATATTGACAACATTTAATTCAAATGTCGAATTTAATATTGGGCTATTTCTTTATGACAGAAATGCTACAGCCACTGTAATTTCTTGACTATGTGGACATCAAAACGTGTTAACTATTTTGAAATCGCGACAAACAATTAGCATATTGAGAAAGTTCTCTGTGCTTGTGTAGGTTTATAAATAATTTACCATAAAATGGCACACATTGTGTTCCCAGATTAAAGTTACAATAAACACAAACTTACAACAATATGAAGAGATGGAGTTTGAGACGCTTCACACATTTAAATGAAAACTGTTTGTGTGGAGCAGCATTTACTGCTAGCATTATGCTGTATTATGCTTTTTAAATGGGTTAAAAATATTATCCAGCTTTGGAAAACGGTCTAAAAATGCATTTAATGGATTCTCGTCTGTGGAATGCGCCACTTTTGGTATTTTGCGGTTACTCGACAGGGGCAAAATGCAGTCGAGGATATTTTAAAATCGACTACTCAATTGTCCCTCTCACTACAACTGGCTATTAAGTAGCAAATCATGGTTCATGGTGTGATTAAAACCTGACTTTTATATTTAAACAGAAAAAGTGCTAATCAGTGAATCCTAAGGTGTTTCACACACATTTTCTGGTCTTTCAGCTTTGTTTTACTTTCCACCCACATGCTCTCCATATGCTCAAAGTTTTGTTTTTCCTCATCCTCCATGCATTGTTTTAGTTGCCTGTCTGCATGTAAAATGATTTCCTTTATCAGGCAGAGAATAAACAAAAGTTCTGAGGTTCCCAAGTAATTTGTGGGCCCAGGCTACTTGTCAATGACAAACAAAGCGCCACCCAGCCTTCCCTCCCCTCACCCTATTGCTGAAGCCCAGCTCTGAGCCCCTTTGGGAATGGGAACCGTATGAAGCAGTATAAAATGTTATTGAGAAGGCATGAAAAGGCCAGTGCTCTGCTGGAGATGGTTCTGACTGCAATGGTGTCTCACCTCTATGTGCACTGCATTGTGTTTGCCAAGTTTTACAAGCTTATGTGAGAGCAGAGTGTGTCTGACATGAAACTGGGATCGGCTAACAGGGTCTAGACCAAGGTGCACTATAAATCTCACCTCTTTTTCTTCTTTGGTGTCTGCAAGGTAACATACCATATGCAAGACTGTATGTGCACATAAAAAAACGGTAAGTTTACACTAAAATCTACATATACTGTATTTTACATTTTGTTAATTTCCATAATATGAGCAATAGGTATAATATAATATAATGTAATATATATATTTTTGTTTGATACTCAATTCCTCCTAATTAATTATTTTTTCAGTATATGAAAACAAGAAGGCCAAATTATAATCTATTGCACATATTAAGTGCATATGGTTCACTACTATTTATCAATATTGCATTAATTTTCTTTACATACGCTGTCAAATATAGAATAGAGTTTTATTTTCACCTCATCAGCTAGAAAACTGAGCTTAGTCCTCAAATTTCTCCACTTGTCTGAGACTTCACATTGCAATATATCTGCAAGAGCGGAAACTATCTCAAGAATTTGGCTAGCTGAATGTCCATTTCAACTGCACCCCAAACAGAAATCAGCTTACTAAAGGGCGGGTTTATCATTTTTGGGGCCCCAAGCAAAGCTTGGATTTGGGAGAGCTCTTCATTGTGGTTGAGGTGTCCAACTATTTGACTGAATTATTTTGTAAGTAAATGCCAAGTGTGGTCTGGAATATTCATCTTACCATATCGTCTCAGGAGAACCAGGGGTGTAGGAATGATGAAGAGGAAATAATATAAAACTTATCTGCTTTGCTCATGAATATTAATTATAAGACACTGACATAGTGCAAGCAGATTTGTGAAAAAGCAGATGCAGGGTTTCTGCAGGTGTTAAAACGACCTTAAAGGGATAGTTCACCCAAAAATGAAGATTCTGTCATTAATTACTCACCCTCATGTCGTTCCAAACCCGTAAAACCTTCGTTCATCTTCAGAACACAAATTAAGATATTTTTTATGAAATCCGAAAGCACTATTGTCAAGACAAAGAAATGTATTAGGGACGTTGTTAAAATAGTCCATGTGACATCAGTGATTCATAGGGCTGCAACGATTAATCGCACGATGTCGTGAGGCGCGTTTAGTCAGTGAAGCCGGTACTTTGATTAGTAGTAAAGCTCCATCACGTGCGTTCAGCTGGAGCGGCAAGTAATACACAGAGCCGTAAAGCACTGACAAGCTACGCCAAAATCGCGCTCAAAATCGAATTCGATTTTGCGATTAATCGTTGCAGCCCTAGTGATTCAACAGTAATTTTTTGAAGCTACAAGATGAACAAAAGTCTTTTGGGTTTGGAACGACATGAGGGTGTGTAGACCTAATTAATGACAGAATTTTCATTTTTGGATGAACTATCCATTTAAAAATTCCCCCTTCCACAAATGATGGCCATAGGTTTTAAATTAGAGCGGAAAGTCTAACGCAATGTTTTACACCTTTTCCTGTGATGCAACTACGTGATAAAAAGGTATCTTTTCCTTGTTAATTGGAGTTTTCTATTTCTGCGATGTTACGGCTGGAGCAACAAAATACAAGCTAAGACAATTATTATCTCAAGTACTGATTATGTGCTTTATTCAATGTTAAAAGTGTTTATTGTGAATTTTGAATATAATTTTGTGTGACATTTATAGCCATACTGAAAGCAACAACAGATTTACCTCAGATCTTGAAAACAATTTTAAAGCAAACATGTACGTTAAAACTGTGAACCAACAAACATATTCCATAACAAAGATGGATATCCTCCAATTTATTTTTCTTGATTTCCAACAGAAATATCTAAACATCCTTAATTCAAAATACACTGCCTGAGATGCAAAATGTGAATATGAAGTCTAGATATCTACAAAACTGAACAAAATTCAGTTTATGCTTTAAACAAAAACAAATATCTGTCAATGAAGTATGAAAACTTGTTTTCCTTTTAAATTAAGTTTAAATTAATAAATTTATGTTTGAAGTATAACTTCCATTTTGATCCATTTCACAGTAAAGTTTTTAATATATAGCTTAATTATAGAACCTTACAGAGATGTTTTCACTAGAAAACATAAAAATACTAAGAAACAACATTACCTTTTTTGCAGTGTCATCAGAAATAGTAATTAGAAAAAAGTTATTTCCATATTATAGTTAAGCCATTTGTTGTAAACAAGTAATATAAATCTGCATTTTCAAACTTAAAAGTGTTGCTAATTCAAATCATTGTGGATTAGACATTTACATTTAGAGAACATATTGACATATTGTGTTCCCTTTAATTTATTGCTTAAATTAGTCTCAAAAGGTCTTCAAAAAGTCTTAAATTTACCTTCATAAAACCTGCAAAAATACTGAGATGTCTGTAGGTAGGCACTGGTCATAATTACAGCTTAAAGTTTATTCAGTCGCTTGCTAACACTACCAATTATTAGCATGATCTGCATTTTGTCTGATCAGACTGTAAAAGTTTCTGCTTTCTGTTCTTCTGCTGCATTCGGTCTTTATGCATGAGTGATGGTAGCTTCTGTTACTGGTTACAAAGCGTACCGTTTAAAATTGATATTGCATGCTATTTGTTGTCAGCACCCTATTCATCTTTTCTGAAGCATAAACAGTCTATAAGTGCTCCTTAAGAAAATACAGCATATTTGTGCAGCTCAAACACTGTCAATAGGTAGATGGAAAAATTCCTCCGCAGTGGCCTTGCCTCCACTTACTGTACCCTCCTGATGTTGGCTGAGCGATTCCACACATTAGACCTCTGACTCCATGGGATTTCTCTCACAGGGCCTTTCCAAAGACCAATCACAGTTGGCGTCTCTCTTCACTAACACCTTTCTTAAGTTCAGCCCACCCTGCCTGTAACCAAGTTATTATTTCTATCCCGTTATTGAGCCGATTTTTAATCATATTAAACGTTAGCCACCGTGGATACAAAGAGTTCTCCTTTAAGCCCTTGATTTTAGCGATATTCTAACCTCCATGTCTGTATTGCTTTTAAAATGTCATTAAACGTTGGCTTTGCTCCAAGCTGCGATACTGTGAAGTTGGAGCAGATTTATTTTCTTGAAGGGTTAATGTATTTTTTTCCCTTTCACTTTATCGCAAAACCATTTAAATTTTCACTTGTGAATTTGGTAATAAAACAGTCAGGAGTCAAGTAACCTGTTTTATGACTTTCACATGAGCGCAGAAAAAAAAACACCCCAGAGCATGTTTCAGCTGAAATGTGCCTTTAATTCATGAAAGCCATCAGTTTGACAGGCAAAGCTTAAGAATTCATGATAGCCTTATTAAGATTTAAACAGATGCAATCAGAGGTGCAAAATAAATTCTTGTAATTAGCAGCAGAAAAATCTCACGAAGCATTGTAGGGGTCAGGCTTGCCCGTGCAGAACTTGTGGGCACAATCCTAGGATGTTGTGGGTAGTTGCTAGGTTGTTGCTAAGGTGTTCTGAGGTTTTACCTGTTGAAAAATCCAGCATATGCTGGTTAGGTATGTTTTGAAGCATGGCTGTTGTTTGGCTGGTTTAGGCAAGTAAGTATAACTGCAGAGTTCACCAAAATGGGGCGGGAACTCCAAAAGTGGGCAGAACCTCCTGAAATGGGGTGGGGTCTCGTCGTGCAAAGACTTTTCCCATTGGCTCTGGCATCAGCCTATTGTTATTGACTTACATTTCAAAACTAAACTTATAAATTAAACATTGTTTGTAGTTTGTAGTTTGTAGTTTGTAATGATATAAACGGGAATCACCCACGAGATCTCCCCCGAGCCGTCCCAGTGAAGCGCAGGGGAAAGGTTTTACTCAGTCGCTTTGTTTTAAGCAACGGGGGTGTCCAGGTTCTTGAAATTCGCAGGGTAGGAGGGGGTAGTGACGCTGGATGTAACTAAAAAGGTCAAATTTTCCGTTGAGGTCTGGTTGGGAAGTTACAGAACGGCCCGATAATCTCATATCAATAATCGTATTAACTGTTTATCTGCCTTGCTATTTAGTGCCAATCCCGCCGTGCAGTCAGTTTCACTGGTTAAGGTTAGGGTAAGGTAAGGGGTAGGTTTAGGGGTTAGCATTTGTGTAGCATAGTGTAGGTAATCAACACTGCCAATAAAATTTATAAAATCAGCTGTGGGGTGGAGTTTGGGCTGAAGTACATTGGGGGAAAAATTTTGCATGTGTGACATGTGCCTGTCTGTCAAATGGAAGAAGCCACGCCCTATTTTGGAGCACCCACCCCGTTTTGAAGTTCCCGGCCCCATTTGGAGATCTTCAGGCTGCAGTTATATACCCCTTGGTTTAGGGGCCATTCACAAAGAACGAGTCTTTGCGTCTAAAAATGCGAGACGAACCGACATTGATGAGCGGCGCTGTGTGTAAAAGTTGAAATTCTTTTAACTTGATACAGCGTCTTAAACACGGTGCTCATGTGCGAAGCGCTATGGTAAGCCATAGTATTCATATACGCCTGGTCTGATTGTACACGGACATGTCAAAAGCGTGCAATTTGAAAGCAAAACGCACGTCCTTGACGTGTGATTTGCAAGAAAAACGTGCGTTCTTAACGTGTGCCTACATTTTAGCTTTGGAGTAATCTAAAATCATAACAAAATGGGCAAATACGTGTGTTTTGAGTAGGAAAAAATATTAAACAAGGCGCAAAAGACTCGAACGTAATGGTCATGCAGGTCCGTCAAACGCCTTTACATAGAAAACATGTTTACATGGAAAAGTAAAGCATTGGAATGAAACAACGCATTCTGTGTGAATGGCCGCTTAAGCTGGTCCTTAGCTGGTGATAAGAGGGTTTAAGATGGTCATGTGCTGGTCCTGAGCAGAAGCTAGTTGCTTAGGACCAGCACATGACCAGCTAAAAACCATTTAAACCAGCTCATGACCAGCTAAGGACCAGCTTAATCCAGCTCAAACCAGCAGCCATGCTTCAAAACATACCTAACCAGCATATGCTGTTTTTTTCAACAGGGTTGTCATTCCTATGAATCGATTTTGGTAGTTTTATCATTCATCAAAAAATGATTTTTTTTTTTTTTTTTAATTAAACATCATCCTCAATAAGTGTAACAATGTGAGGTATCGTTCACATTCATAACACAACATTTCAAGGAAATTTAAGTGACAAAATTCAATAAGTTAAGGAGTTTAAAACAAATAATTAAAAGGATAGTTCATCCAAAAATGAAAATTATCTCATTATTTGCTCACCCTCAAGGCATCTTTGGTAAATGTGACTTCTTTTCTTTCAGACAAATATAGTCGAAGTTATATTAAAAATTGTCTTTGCTTTTCCAAGCTTTATAATGGCAGTGAATGGGTGTTGAGATTTTGAAGTCCAATAAAGTGCATCCATCCATCATAAAAAGTGCTCCACATTGGTCTGGGGGGTTAATAAAGGTCTTTTGAAGTGAAATGATGCATTTGTGTATTAAAAATATCCATATTTAATACTTTATAAACCGTACTCTCATGTTAGTGAGAACACCCTTTCACTGCCATTATAATGCTTGGAAGAGCCAGGACATTTTTTAATACAACTCTGATTATATTCATCTGAAAGAGGAAAGTCATGTACACCTAGGATGGCTTTAAGGTGAGTAAATGATGGGGTAATTTTAAGTTTTACTATTTCCACTATCTCTTTAATCTAAGACTAAGCAATAGTAGTTGCTTTCTGAGAGTAGTCATTTCTTGGTTAGCAACTGCTCCTCTAAATACTGTTGTATTGGTGCATTTCAGCATTAAACTCATGTTTCCCCTGCTTTTTTGACTTGCACAGCACTCTAGAGTAACTCTTGACAGTGTTCAATGGTCTGACTGTGATTAAATAAAGTTTAACTTGGCTTACCTTGTTTTATTACCAGTCCAAGTGAGATTCTGGCATTGTTCTTAATTTTCCACTGTTGATTCTCTTTGTTGTGGCATTTTCACGGGGAGCCCAGGATAATTGCTCAGTCACACCCTGGAAAATTAGAATTTCCATAAATGAACATTCCCATCGAACATATATCGAAACAAACACGTGAGTTAATAAGGATCATTTGTTATCAATGATATACTGTGGAAGTATTAATAGGGACAAAAATACAAGATAAAATGCAATATATTGTTAAAAAAAGTAACATTGTAATGAGATATAAATAAAGTCTTATATCTCCGCTGAGCGTAAATTGATGACCAACATTTTTTAAAAAGTAGAGATATTGGTCAACATTGTATGAATTAACATTTTCATCTATCTATCTATCTATCTATCTATCTATCTGCTTAAGTTAGAAGTTATAGATTTACATCTGTGATGCATTATATACAGCAGTGGGAAAAAAAACAAAAACTGGTATGCTATTTTTGGATCTGTTCTTTATCTTTTGGGAGGCCAGTGTGACGATAACCACATGGAAAAGGCAGCAACAGGAATAAAAGAGCCTATTCTGTGAAAATTCATATTTAGGTTACTTCCAGTCTTGCTAGAGAGCGGCTGGATTAAGTTGTCTGCCGAGTCACATGACCAGCTGTCCAGTGGAGTAGCTGGGATATCAGAGTGTTTAATGTCTTTTTTCCTCTCTGTTTAGACTGTTTGCAGCAGCACTTTCTCTGAAGAGAGAACAAAACAATCATTCTCCTGTTTTCTCTCCTCTCTCCACGTCACCAAGGGACTGGAAGCCGTCCGCGTTCACTCCATCAATCTCACTCTCTTTCCCCAACCCAAAGCTCTGATCCAGTTTGAGACCCAGAGTCCCATGGAGATATAGAACTAAGGAAAATAACCCTGCAAAGTTAGATCAACACGGTATATGCTCAAGAATAACAATGCAACAATAAAAGACGGTTTATATTTTCTAGAATATCCTTTTCGTTTCTAAAATTATACACATGATGCACAGCATGCAAAATATACACAAGTATATATGGTCCACTGGGTGAGCACAGAGTATATACAGGTAAGTACAGGACTGTGAAGTTTATTATTCCACCCAAGTCATTTGTTTTTGTATTATGCCAACTGCTGAAATATGCAGCACAGCCTCACACATAGCCTACCAGTTGCTGCAACTTAATCAAGTTAATCAAGCAAATGTTTTTACAAGTCATCAGAGAGCACCTTAACTGAACCTAAAGAGTGTTTATGAAAGGAAACACATTTGAAGGGTTAATTTTTGCCATACAAGAAAACTAAGTAGTGGTTTCTATCATTCAGCACAGTGGTTCTCAAGTAGTGGGTTGTGACCTAAAAATAGGTCACAGGTCTGCTCTAAAAGACATGGTGGATGGTGGATGAAAAGACAGTGTTAAATATGAATATTAAAATGACACTAACCATATCCACATTTTTCTTCCTGTAAGATCTGCGTCCAGATATTTTTAGCTGTACAAAACAGCTAAATATTGCAAACTGGTGTCTTACTGTATTATTTTAATGTATTATCTTAATTATGAGCACACTGGTTTGTAGTGCAAACAGTTTTACCGTTTACTACACGTTGTTATTCTTCTCATTATTTCCCTACAGTCCAACCAATAGACTTACATCCACATTAAAGAAAAAAGGTGGATAATAGTGAATATTTTGGATTGCAAAATAAACTGGATTTTAAACTTTTACATCTTTGTAAAAAAATTTATATATATTTAATTTTCTTTGTGTATGTCAGAGGCTGTGCATCTAATCAGACTCTTTTTTGGTGCAAGTTCATCTGTCACTTAGTATAAATTAGAAGTTATTAGTAAAAATTATCCAGACTGGGTAACCATGAATAAAACAAATGCAAAATAAAATACATCCCCGACTAGATTAAAAACAACTTCATTAGCATTAGCAGAGTGCATGAACTGGACAAACATACACTTGATGTGTGCATATATTTTGTATGCATAATTTTTACCTCCTCTGGGCCTCAAAAATCCATTTCCTTACATTAAAATCACAGCCCATAGATGTTTTTTAGAAGATGGTTTCCTACTACAGCACACTGAAAGTGATGATTTATACATTGTGCATTTAACCCCTGCTGGTAGATGTTATAGGTACACCATTTGCCAAGCTATTTAGTTACATGGCATTCAAAAACAGTCCCCCGGTTTCATAAACAATGTTTATAGGAGAAGTCCCCTTCCAGAACAAAAATTTACAGATAATGTACTCACCCCCTTGTCATCCAAGATATGCATGTCTTTCTTTCTTCTGTTGTAAAGAAATTATGTTTTTTGAGGAAAACATTTCAGGAACTTTCTCCATATAGTGGACTGATATGGTGCCCCGAGTTTGAACTTCCAAAATGTAGTTTAAATGCAGCTTTAAAGGGCTCTAAAGGAAGAAGGGTCTTATCTAGCGAAACGATCTGTTATTTTCATTAAAATAATACAATTTATATACTATGTTAATGTTAATGTTAAACACTCGTTTTGTCTTGCTCTACCTTACCTGTTTTTTTTTTCAGCTAGGGTACAGCAAAAAACTCCCTTCTCATGTTCTCCCTCAACTTCAAAATCGTCCTATATCGCTGTTTTACCTTTTTTGTTAAGGGTTTTTGATCTTCTTTGCATGTTCACTTTGCAAAGACTGGGTCGGAACTTCTGCAGTGATATAGGATGATTTTGAAATTATTTTTGAAGTTGAGGGAGAAAATATGATCAGAGTTTTTCGACATATCCTGTCTTGAACCAGAATACACAGAGTTCAGGCAGAGCAAGACGAGCGTTTGAGATTAGAAAGTATTTAAATTGTATTTTTTAATGAAAATAACCAATGACTTTACTAAATAAGACCCTTCTTTCTTGGCTGGGATCGTTTACAACCGCATTTGGGATTGTTTGAAGCTGCATTTAAACTGCATTTTGGAAGTTCAAACTCGGGGCACCATATCAGTCCATTATATGGAGAAAAATGCTGAAATGTTTTCCTTAAAAAACATTATTTCTTTACGACTGAAGAAAGAAAGACATGAACATCTTGGATGACAAGGGGGTGAGTACATTATCTGTAAATTTTTCTTCTGGAAGTGGACTTCTCTTTTAAATCTAATCCCAGACTAAAATGCATGTCTAGGTTGTTTTAACTTAAAGAAACTTGCACTGACTAATCTTAAAATATGTAAGTTTCATTGTTATGTATCAAGATGCACACCAGTAGTGTTTTTATCTAAGGCATGTTATAAAAGCTACTTAAATGTCCTAACTGAACCATGGCCTAAACCTGGCTTAACCTAAGCCCTGTCTGTGAAACCGGGCGAAAAACTCCTTCCATTCTTTGCTATTTAAGTTGTGCTTATGCTGCTTTCAAGTGCACCTGGGAAACTTGTACCTGAACGATGGCATACCAATTTGGAAGAAACAGAAGCAGCCTAAACAAAATAATTATATAATGAACAAGGAACTGAACTAACATCTGGATTTAAAAATTTCTATCAGTAACTTATAGATTGATTTAAGTAAATGTTTGTGCTACATAAAGTAAACCCCGAATGTGATTACATTACACTTGTTGGGCAATTCACACCACACTGACTGACCAATGGTGACAGCCTTCTGAGTACAGTATGTCACTTCTCAGACATTACAAGACCTGACAAATGATGATTCACCACGTTCAGTCTGTGAAAACAAGCACAGACCAACGACAACAGATGGTGACGGGGTAACACACTGATCTGCCAAAACTCGAAGAACGTGTCTATTGCAGTTTGCCGGTGCACTGTGAATTGGCCTTATCAGTTGTTTTGTACATCACAACTTGAATATACAGCATGATAAATTAAACTTGCCAAAATATTTATTATAATTCACTATAGACTTGTTTTCTGCCCAATGAGCTCTATGTAGATTTTAGGTAACTCTAGTTTCAAAATTATTTTTTTCTTCAGACATTCCTCTTTAAAAGAAAAGTAGTATCATGTTTTCGCAAAGTCACCCACATTTGGTTTTTGACCACTGAAAATGTTCAATTTAACGATTTACTCCTAGAGCCATATTGAAATTCCAATAGAGGGTTTGCACTTATGTCACGATTTGGTCAGTCACCCGGATGTGCGGCCATACTGGCGATACTCGGATGTAAACAACAGCATGAACTGCATGGTTAATGTACTTCTGAATACATTGTTCTGCTAATTTATGCTGTCTAAACTGCGAAAAATGTGTGGAAGCTGCTAAATCATATAGAGAAGGGCTTAGTAAGCAGGAATGGGAGCAATATTTTGACAAACTAAAGTTCATAGATTATAAAGATATATACGTGCTGTATTAATTAAGATATTAGCCTAATATTTCACCTACCTTACTGGAAATGATAAAAACAAACATGAAAGTTGTCAAGATTCTTGCCTTGGAGACCCTGGTTCAGTTTGGCCAACCACAAACGCCTTTTGTTTCCAAATGTTTCTCCTGGTCCGAATTATTAGTACAGCCCAAAACATGACAATAACTTATCATTTTCAGCAGCAATAATCAGCGACATATGTGAGTTTTGTTCGGTTCAGTTGCATTGTTTACGTTCAGTGCCGCCAATATGGACGATTGATGATGTGAAAACACTCTATATCTCTGGAACTGAACAATACAGGGCCTTAAAAATGAAGATGCCAAAATTTTGTTAAGACCCAATATCTAAAAAGGCATTAAGATATCTTTAATACTTCTTGAGACATGCAAACTTTGGAGTAAAAACTCGAAAAGTGCCATTTCCCCCTTTTTGAATGGTCACCATTGGCACATATTGCGACAAAAGATTGCAAAAGTCAACAGATTTTACTAACATGCCTAAAAATCTCTGTGTAAAAGTAACATTATGATGCTGCCATCTTTCTAAAGTCATTTTGCTCTGAATCTCAGATGAAAATAGCCATTTTGACCCCCCTCTACAACACAGTGGATTACTAAGTAAATATCCATCCATGACATTTAATATTATGGCTTTCATCACTATATATGTCTATCTTTCTTTAGAAAAAATATTAAGCTGGTTGAGTTGATACAGAATGATCCAATAGCTTTATTAAAAACTTGTTTACGTCAAACGCAGAAAGAAACAGTGACCTCTAAAAGATCTTACACTGTTATCACTGAGTTATTTCTCATTGAGTGAAACCAAGAAAATATGCTAGATGACTATACATGACCACAAAATAGTGTCCATGGGTTCAAAATCATAAGTATTGTCATCAATTAGCCCTTGTCAGCTTTGGACCCAGTAGCCACGCCAGACTCTAGTTAATGAAAATGAATTGCGAGTGATTGAAGCACACCAAGCATCATATTTTCATCACGGCAAACTCTTTTCCTTCAAAAGAGAAAAAAGAAATGAATCAAAATACAGCAAAGGGTGGAAGTCTGAAATACAAGCAGCTGGAGCCACTAATGAGAACCAGCCGCAGGTGGTTGCTAAGTGACAGTGGCTGAGTGGCAGGCCTGGAGCCCGGGCCGCAGTTGCTCACCTCCTGAGCCGCCCGCCCGCCTGCCTGCCTCTCTCTCCTCTCTGCAGTGGCTCTCGCTCTGGCAGGGCAAGACAGGGAAGCAGGGCGGCCTGAAATGAGAACCAGACCCCTTCAACCCTACAATTGGCTCTCTTCCCCTGGCTGTTTTTTTTTCTCGTGTGTGTCTAAAGTTGAGAGAAAAAAGGAGTGTGCTCCAAAAATAGATTAGGGATTGCGTGCCAATGGGTTTTGAAGACTCACTTTTTTTGCTCCCTCTAGTCACGCAAGTAGCCTGGCAAGACTTTGGAAAGCAAATCAGGAAAAAACAAAACACACAAAAAGACAGAAGGAAAGAGAAAAGGCGCTCTGGAGGTTGTAAACGTCGCTGTGTCTCTGCGGAGCGTGCCAGTATGGAAGTGGGCGGAGCTAATATTGGAAACCCCACCCCACAATGAATCCACTTCACATGACAGATGTAAAAGTACATATGAAGTCTCATTTTGACATTTAAGCTCTCTTTCATAGGACTAAAGAGACTGGGCTGCAATCTGATGGATGGAAATCTAGACAATATTTAAAGAAAGCACATTATGGGGCCCTTGGCGACTAGAAATATCCGTCTTTGTGGGTCTGCCAAGCTTGGTCGGCATCGTTATGAAAGAACCCTTTAGACAAAGGGCAAAATAGACTCTCTTTTTCTTCTCCTTCTGCTAAAACCATTAAATTCGACAGTCGTTATTGTCATTACATTTTCAAAACCCATGCCAGGCCTACCCAGCGAAGAAAGCCAGCGAGCCCCTTGGAAAGGTTGACGAAAAGGTTACTTTTCAAGCTAACTTTGTTATGAAGGGCCACAAGACTTTTTAAAGCCATCAAAGCAGTATGTCAGAATAAATTAGTCTCAGACCAGTTGTTCTAAGAGGCACCATCACAACAAAAGCTTAATGTGTCTCCATATTGACCCGTGCAGACACAACAAACTGACCTCATCAAAGGGAAAAAACGTCAGATGCCATACACAAACATTTAACAAAATTGATGATGCATCAACAAAAGCCTTGCAATTAAATAACAGTCATTCACTAAGTCTATTTTGCCTTCGAATGAGAGTTGTTATGTCCAGAAATACAGTCCACATGGCCTGAGTACTTTGACAGTGGTGTTTAGCTTCAGCAAACACAAAGAGAGTGTGTCAACAACTGAAACTGGTGCAAAAAAAACACAAGCTCTCCAACTGCGATCCTCCTTCCAGCAGACATAAAAAACACATGTTAAACTTAATTTCCACAAAACGTCTTGCATGTGAATTAGCTGATGTATCAATAAATGAGACTGACTCTCCGTCAACTTCTTATGTAATAGGAGCAAATTAATCCTTGTTGACCTTCACCAAAACGCCTCAATGAACTTTCAATCAAAATGAAATAAAGACTATAGTCCAACTGCTGGCTGAAACATAACAGATTTTTGTAATAGTTTACCTCAGTAAAAATTTATACCTTGTTTGCTGACAGCAGCAGTGGGTTTGAGTTTGCACAGAGCAAGCAAATGTTGTATCCTCACAAAATGCAGGTTCGGTGTTGTCTACTTCTTGCCAACAAATGATGCAATGCTATTTTGAAAAAAAAAAAAATGACTCTCCTTACTTACCCTCAAGAAGTTTTCAAAAGCATGGCTTTATGAATGAATCCTTGCAGTCTACATTTTATTTTGATGCATTCTTGTCTGAGTAATGCATTTGATGCATTCACCTGTATCCAAACGTGCATTTCAAAGTGAAACTATTAATAAATTTCAAATCCTCTTAATTTTTTTGCACACAAAACGAGTTCTTGTGTTTATAAACATGATAAGCAATGCTAACTTGAAGAGGAACAGAACCAGTCCCTTCAAGGCAGCCATGTTTGAAATGCCTCTGGGCGGCGATAGAGGGTTTGGACTTACATTACAATTTGGTCAGTTACCCAGATACGCGGCCATATTGGCGATACTCAGATGTAAACAACAGCATGGATTGCATGGTTAATGTACTACGGAACATGTTGTTCGGCCAATTTATGCTGTCTAAACCACGGGAAAAATTTTTTGTAGAAGCTGTTAAATCATAAAGCGAGGGACTAAGCAAGCAGGAATATTTTGACAAACTAAAGTTAATAGGTGGTGATATGTACAAGCAGTATTAATTAAGATATTAGCATAATATTTCACCAACCTGAATGGAAATAAGAACAAACACAAATGTTGTCAAGATTCTTGCCCAGGAAATCCTTGTTCAGTTTGGCCAACCACAAACGACTTTTGTTTCTCAGACAGTTGTTTTAACAGTCTATAGTACTCCAAATGTTTTTCCTGATCCAACGGATTAGTACAGCCCAAAACATGACAACAAAAGACCATTTTCAGCAACAATATTTCAGCAAAATATGCAAGTTTTGTTCGGTTCAGTGGTATTGTTTACGTTCAGTGCCGCCAGTATGGCCAATTGATGACGCTTTTCAGTTATGCACCTATAGCTCTTTAAATGGGGAAGCATATATTCTCCAAAGCTGTTCATCCAGCTTAAAATAAATTTCAGATTTGAAATCACCAATGAAATCTGACAACAACTGCCTTAAAGTTTGTTCCTAGCCTTGAAAAGCTTATCAGGCAATGCGCATGTGCACGGTTGCCAGGTTTTCACAACAAAACCCACCCAATTACTACCCCCGTTAAAAATCGCGTTCTGGGGGATAAAATACACGTTTTCTGTCGGGGTTCCCCTGGTAAATTTGCATTTCAGGGGCTAACAAAGTTAAATATGACGATATTCTGTCGATTCAACCCTCTGACAACAAAAACAACCCGCGGCAAGTGTTATTTAAACTAGCCCAATTCCCGCCAACCGACATGGCAACTTCGCGCGTCTCTCATTACTGAAAGACAGCAGTTCGAAGTGACGTGATGATTTTATCAATTAGCGATTGGCTCTTTAATTTTAGTTTCGCCCATTCATCACTTTCTTTCTTTTAATTGGACAGCTTCTAAAGACGTGCTCACTGCAAATGCGCCTGACGCTTAATAAGGAGCAAGGTAAAATACGGCCGTTTAGCGCATATTTACGTTAAGATGTTGTGAGGTAGGTCTTAACTTTCGGGTTGAATGGTTTAGTCCAACGAATGTCCTTCGTTTCAAATGTTTTACTTAAACCCACATTCAACAGCTAGTTTCAGGGAGTCAAAATATTTTGTGGTGGAATGCCAGACGGTTCTTTGTGTCTCCATGGCAATACTCACAAGCAAGTCTTCTCAAACGCAGTATGACGTCCTGTAATCCAAGCTGTCTATGGCAGGGCTCTAATGATATGTTCTGAAAGATCCACAAATCATTAAGGTCTGAGTATGAGCATGGATGAATAATAAATAAATTATTCCCCTTGTGTAGCAAGGTTTGTTACCGCCCCACTTTTTTGCAATGTGTTATAGGCTCTATGATTTAAAACCTTATTTTGGGCTTTTAAAAAAATTAATTATAAGGCACCGGCTGCAGGAGATCTGCATATCTGGTGTGCTGTATGTCTTTGCTCTCTACAGAGATGGGTTGGAAGAGACAAATTATCTAGTACTTCCTCTGCAGGACAGGTGGGAAGACAGAATTTTTCCCCCATCAATCTGTGCATGAGCTTTGAGACCTGATGGAAATACATAAACATTAGCTAAACTAGGATTCGGTGGTCTTTGTATGCCTGCAGTTTCATTCATGAACCACATATTAGCTATCCCATATGTAAAGTATTTATTTTATTCAAGGGGGAATCACACATATTTTTATTTGACATGCTAACAGTAAATCTACATCAATATTTCTCCCATATCTGGATGTACATCTGGATTTTATTTGGAGTTCAGTTCGTCACTTTGACTAGGCATGTTTAAACTACAGTAGATGACAAGACTACAACCACAGATCTATTCTTTACGAACATTCAGTGCTTAAATACTGGCATTTTGCATATATATACATGCATGTATGTATGTATTGTAACTCATAAAAATCTGTATTTCAGAAACAGTTAAAATTTCCCATGTAGTTCAAATAATGTATTGTTTTAGATCTAAAAAGAACACAAAAAACCTATTAACACAGAATATGTATACATATAATTAAAAAATAGATCAAGATGTTTAAGGCTCATTATTGTAAATACATTTTAATCAGGCACTTTGTCAAATATATATATATAAAAAAGTATGTTTCAAAGGATTAAGGTGGAAACTGAACAAAATTCAGTATTTTCTAATCATCATTTACAATAAAAACACCACCACTTATATCAATGCCCTTTGGATTATACTGGGTACAAAAGTAAGACAAAAGGCTGGCCAAATTTTTTGGACCACAGTGCTATTCAAAAGTAATGTAAACAGATTTCATTCACCTATAACTGAACAGTGACTTGAACATCATGAGAAACTTTTTAAATGAACACAGAACAACTGAACATCATTTATTTTCCTTCAAGGCAGCATGAATATAACACGTTCACAGTTACGACTGAGGAATTGTTTGTGTACAAAAGTATCTGCCATAAATATAGGAGTCTTAAACAAGGAAAATAATGGACCGTAATTTTCAACTATTATACCGAAATGCTCCTGGGACCTTGAGGATCTGAACCAAAAATTATTTAAACAATCACTTATAAACACAGTCATGATTTTCTTCAATAGGCACTGTGGATTTTCAAAATTATAAGTTGAGCCTTTCAATGGACATCAAAAAATGTTGACAAAAACTGACTCAACATTTGATTCTACATAAAAAAAAGAGAATTTCTAGCACAGAAATGAAGTGGCAACATTTACAATCATCTTTAAAGTGTTAGAAAAAAAATACAAAAAATATGTTTCACAATCTTGCTAGAATGTTCAATGCCGCCATTTAGTTTGAGATTGTTCAAACTGTACAAATAGATCACTGAAAACAAATCACCAGTGCTTTTCAACAAATATGGGTGTCAACATTATTTTGCTATGTAATTTACATACATAAAAACAAAGTAATCCAGCATTTTATGGTATAATAAGCACAATTTACCAACTGTTTTCAGTAATGATTGAAAGATGCTACAAAAAATGTACCTATAAATGTCAGTACCTTGACTAGGGAGTAGTGGAGTTGTAAGTGAACCTTTCTTTTGGTTGAATTACATTGATGTATTTATTCAAACATTAACATCTAGCAAAAATGATCAGTCTAACCTATGCCAAAAAAACTGAAGTTATCAAGTTATCAGCCTACATATTGAAACAACAAACGATTTTCACTGGCCTTGAGAATATTTGTGTTAGAATCTGTGTTCAAAGAAACACGTGAGAACAAACTTGAGTATAAAAAAGAACAATACATTATTTCCAGTTACATTGGCAGCTCTTTCAAAGAGCCATGACAATCTTTTCCATATTCTATTTCAGTTATTGTTATTTCTTTGCAGTTTTTCAAATTCCTGGCACAGATAGCTTGTGTTAGCTAATTAAAAGTAGCAACTTGGTGCTTGCTTTTAAAATCGTTACAAAATGGGAAAAAAATGTTTTTTTGTATATTTAGTTTTATAAGCTACAATTGTGTTCCCATTAGTCAAGCTAAGGGAGGGGAAGCAGCATGTAGAAATCAATATGATCACTGTGGTCTGCAACATAAACTTCAAAGACTGTGTACATTGGCATGTTTGCAGATACTGTACATATTTCTCTTTTTTGCTGTTTTTTTTTTAATATAAATACTGACAGAGAAACATATTCCCCAAACATTTAAGAGCTTAATACTGAACATACTTAGAACACTTCAGAATGGCAACTGTTAATAAACTAAAACGAGCTCTGATAACAAACATACCGTTACAGTCACATATATACAAATATAAATGTATGTCAATAAAATCACAGGTTATAACAACCGTTTGACATATGTCATTCTTTTTAAACAAAAAAACATCAGTACAAAAATATAAAATACAAAAAGTGTTTTTTCTTACAAAACATTGACATCAAACATAACCGTCCTTTAAAATGTGCAAACGCCGGGCTAAGAAAAATGTCATTTGATCTTCAGGATCGTTAGAACAGCATTAGAAAATAGTCATTTTTACTACTTTTACAACTCAAGTCAGAAAGTCCAAAGAAGGGTGACAAAAGCACCGCTTTCTGAAACCTCTGGCCAGCCAGTGGGGCAACATTACATACAACATAGTGTTGAGGACTATGCCAGAGGAGAGGCATTTTTAGAGTACCTGAGCAGGTGGGAATGCTTTCTGGCAAGACAGCATTAAATCCTCAGTTCTGTCTCCTCATGTTCTAAGGAGTGCTCATTTGCACTGATAATGGAGGACGAGTGACCTCCAAAAGGAGCAATGGCCGGGGAATGAGCTGCAAGTGGCGAAAGTGATGGAGAAAAACTTGGAGACATGGCTATTGAGGAAACCGAGCCATCATGGTCAATGGGAGATCGACGCAATGAGGACAAGTGAGGAAATGTTCGGCCTACAGCAGGTTTCGGCAAAACAGTTTTGGCCCCTGGATGTGCTACAGAGGTAATAAGGGGAGGAGGGTCAATTCTGGGCTTGGGATCAGCCTTTGCTTTAGGATGAAACGGCCGCCGAGGGTTAGGTGGTGCGTTCTCATCTTTTAATCTGGCAATTTCTGTAAAGACATTAGCCAGAGGCTGAAATTGAGGGCACCAGTCGAGAAGGTAGTCCCAGTTGTAGCTGCCCCTCAGTTCCTCATCACTAGCCACAATTGCTGTAAGAGAACCATCTACAGCAGGCTTACCATCCTCCGGGAAAGCGTAATCTTTTGGATGCGAGATGTTAAGCCCTCTTCCAACCCCGAGATAACCACCTCCTTCATCCCGATAAGTTGGCAACTGGCTCGATAGTAGTGTCCCACTTAAACTTGCCAGTTTTTTCCCTTTAAACCATTGGTTTGCATCCATCCCCGGTTCACAGGAGATGTCAGACAGCTGGTCTGCATCTTGCTGGATACCAGAGTCGGGTCCACGAGCAGCTATGTGCTCCTGCATAGATGAGGAGATGCTGGAAACTTGAGGATACTCATTAATCATCCGGATCTCATCATCTTCTGCTGCTTCAGCTTCAGCGGAACCACGTCCACTGGAGTGAGATGGGTCAAGAGACCCACCTCGTGCGTAGGTACCTCCTCCGCTTCCAGTTTGGTCCGTTGTGTACCCAGGAAGAGTCTGATGATACATCTTCTCACCCCCTGGAACTTTCGATTCTTCAAGACTCTCCAGAACAGTGCCATGGGTTACAATTCTGGTGCAAGCCTCTTGTTCTTTGTACCTTTGAGATCTCAAGAGGAATATCACCACAACAACTATGATCAGGAACACAATGGCTGCCAAGGAAGCCGTTATAGCACTGGCAAGTACCACATTTATGTCTGTGTTCAAGCCGAAGGATGTATGGGTGACGTCAATTGTGACCTGGGCAGAAGCTTTTCGGGAATTCTCCAAAGGACTGTGGGCAATAACATCTAACGTCATCTGACGTGTCTCTCTTTTGGACCGGCTTGTATGTCGATGATATGCATCCATCTTGAGGGATATCACTCCTGTGGATGTGTTGACTTCAAAGTAAGGCGAACTGTTTGCGAGTGTGTATAGGACAATGCCGTCCACTCCTCCATCCTCATCATTAGCATTTACTTGGCCGATGCTTTGCCCTTTCTTGGCACCCTCAGGTACATGGAAAGCGAAATCTGAGTTGGTGAAAACAGGATCGTATTCATCTTCACCAGTCACAAAGACTTGAACTGTGACTGTGGCTGAGTAGTTGCCTGCATCCACTGCCAAAGCGATAAAATGGAAAGCGTTTACCTTCTCGAAGTCAAATGTAAAGCGGGTTCGCACCTCACCGGAGGTTTGGTTCACCAGGAAGGAATCTTTACCATTTCCAGAATTATACATGAGGAAATATCTCAGTTCTCCAAATGCTCCTTTGTCATGATCAATGGCATGTAGTATGGTAACTAGAGCATTCTGAGGCTGGTTTTCACGAATGCTTGCTGTGAGTAATTTAAGAGGGAAGTAAGGTTTGTTGTTATTGATGTTCTTGACCTCGACAGTTACAGGAGCAAGAGCGAAGTGGCCATGACCATCCGAGGCCTGAATGATAAACACATGTGAGGACTGTTTCTCACTATCAAGAGACCTCCGTAGACGAAGGGACCCAGTCCATCGATCTATTGAAAAGAGCTCAGACTCGTCTCCAGAACTGATTGAGTACTGAACCTCTCCATTAGGTGTTGAGTCAGGGTCCATGGCAAAAAGTTGAAGTATTTCCTTTCCTGTTTCTGCCCCTTCATTGACAATAACGCTGTACTCAGCTCTGCTGAAGGATGGAGGGTTATCATTGGTGTCCATTACAGTGATTAAAACTGGAACACTTGAGCTTCGTTGTGGTATGCCGCGATCTGATACCACAATAGTGAGATTATAGCCATTCACACTCTCAAAGTCAAGCTTATCAACTAAAATCAGCGTTCCGACTGTCTGAAATCCATGGCCCTCAAGGAAACGAACACTGCTCTCAATTTGGAAGGCGTTACCAATGTTTCCACTGGCGATGGCGAAATCAAACCCGCAGTTGTCCCTGGATAAGTCCCCATCCACCGCTTCCAGGGTTAGAATGGTTGAACCAGGAACTTCGTCTTCAGATACAGAGGCTCTGTACTCAGTCTGGTGGAATACAGGTGCATTGTCATTGATATCAGACACATGCACCTGAACTGTGGTAAGGGCAGTTAACGGAGGCGTTCCACTATCGCTGGCTTCAATCACCACCAAAATGGAAGGGCGTTGAGAGTCAAACTTAATCTTCTGCTTGATGAACAGTGTACCTATGTAAAGAAATAATAATACAAGGTAAGATCAGGGCTTTTAAAACATGTTTCAAAACAGTGGTTCTCAACTGGTGGATGACAACCCAAAAATAACATCCTGCACAGGGTTCTAGACCTCCATGCATCCAACTATGGAGTATTCAGGCATAAATTGAAATTTATAAATTCTACAAAACATCTGACAATGATTTGAACAATGAAAAAAGAACAATAAACAAAAGGAAACAAGATCAAAATGACAAATTACCATTGCTTGGGTCAATGTAGAACATGTCCTTTGTTGAAACAACCCTGTATGTTATCCTTCCGTTCTCTCCAGAGTCCTTATCTGTTGCAGTTACTGTGATAACTGAGCTTCCTGCTGGCGAGTGTTCTGCTAGAGTCACCTGCCAAAGACATAAATCACCTTAACATTGAGGGCTTTGAGAGCAGTACACAGCATCAATTGATTTCTCCTTAGATACCTCGTAAAGGTCCTGGGAGAAGACTGGAGCATTATCATTCACGTCCTCCACAAGCACGGTCAGATTTGCGTAACTCTGTTGCTTGGAGTCTGAGGAGCTGACGGTCAGCGTGTACCATGTTCTATCTTCAAAGTCCAGAGAGGCGGTCAAGGACACCCCTCCTCCATAGCGATGTATTCCAAACTTTCCTTGAGTGTCTGAGTCCAGAAGAAGGGAATAGGAGAGAGCAGGTCCAGAGTCCACATCATTCCCAGTGACCTGAGTGATCACGGTTCCAATCAGCGTATCTACAGAGAAATACACAATCTTGATAACCAAGTGTAAAATGTAATTTATTGTGGTTGCACCTTTCAAAAGTATTACGTTTTGCTGGACAACGCCCACCATTATTGGACACACTGTACAACATCAGTTACAGGAAACAACTATTAAGGACTTTGGCGAGAAAAACGCCTAGTAATTGAGTCAATCTTTCAGCACGGTGTACCTAACTGTTTGTCTGCCAGAAAAAATAGGAAATTTAGTTCAGTGATTACAGAAGAGATATGGAGTTCAAACAGCAGTCAACTTACTCTCAGGGACCCGGACTTCACGTGGAACAGGGATGGTGGGACTGTTGTCATTCAGGTCTACAATGATCACAGTGAGAGTGGCAGAACCTGCTAACCGAGGACTTCCTCTGTCCGTTGCCATAATAACCAGGCTGGAGACATAACAAAATTAGAGTCAGAGTCTGGACATTCTCACAGACTATTTTTATGTTGATGGGAAAGATGTAAAATGCAAACTCTACGTCTATCAGGGTATATAAAAGTTTTAACCACATTGGTGCAACGGCCTCTACAAGTGTCGTTCTGTCATGTAAACTTATGTAAACAAAGTGAATTTAAAACATTACTTTTCAAAAAATACTTTTTAAGAGTAAAAAAAGGTAAAAGGAAACAATCTAAAAACAAGCAGATGGAAGAACTTAGTACTTGGTCTGTGTCCAGATCTCTCTGTCCATGATGGCAGCAGTGGATATACTGCCTGTGACAGGGTCGATCTTGAAGAGGCCGCTCATGGACGATGACCTTATGGAGTAGGTCACCTGCCCGTTCTGACCCTGGTCCAGGTCATTCGCCAACACCTGAGGAAATTACCGGTGAAATTGGCAATGAAAATACAGACAGATTTGCAACAGCTGCTTGAGCGTAACATGAACCTCTAAGCAATGTTAGGCTTGGAACTCAAATTATTTAGAAAAAAAGTTGAAAAAGGGAATTGGTTGTGGCTATGTGGGACAGCTGAGCCTATATTCTCACCATGGACAATGAAAACATTGTGGGAAACGCAAAGGAAACTCTTTTGGCTTGCACTGAAAATATGCTCTATTTAAGCCAAAGGATGTTGTACTCCACAGCTTTTATGAAGAATCAACCACTGTGAAAACAAATGGGAGATTACTGTACCTGAATGATAGGATGATCATAGCCCTGAGCCTCACGAACATAAGCAACGTAATTGTGAAGCTGAAAGCGTGGTAAGTTGTCATTGACATCCTGTAAGAGAAGGTTGACTGCCATGAAGGAACTGGAGGATGCGGTTTCAGCTTTGACCACTAGGCGGAGTCGTGGGGTCTCCTCAAAGTCCAGACCGTTGGAGCTTTCCACCCAAATCTCCCCTAAAAAAATAATGTATTATGACTAATTGTGAAACATCTTACCCTTTAGAAAGTTTGTTATCACAAATTGCTATCGTACCTGTGTGGGGGCTGATGCTAAAGGACTGCTGCTTGTTGCCACTGAAAATGCTGTAGCTGATGCCGCTGCTCGATCCATCAGGATAATGAGCCTGTATCTGAACAACTGCAGTACCTATAAAAAACAAGATCTTTTTTTGATTAAAAGGCCATTTCCATCAACGTAACGTGTGAAAGATCACAATGATGAACAATATAACATTACATATACATTAAATGAGAAGTTCTTCCAGAATGAAAATTTCCTAATAATTTATTCACTCCCATGTCATCCAAGATGTTCATGTCTTTCTTTCTTCAGTTGAAAAGAAATTAAAATTTTTGAGGAAAACATTCCAGGATTTTTCTGCATATAGTGGAAGTGCAGCTTCAAAGAGCTCTACACCACCCCAGCTGAGGAATAATGGTCTAATCTAGTGAAAAGATTGGCCATTTTCTAAGAAAAATACAAATTTATATACTTTTTAACCACAAATGCTCATCTTGCACTAACTCGACCTCACATTACGTGATCATGCACGGATGACGTAGGCAGAAATACTGACTTAAAGCAAACATGCAAAGAAGTTCAAACATCCTTTACAAAAAAGGTCAAACAATGATGGTGGATGATTTTAAAGTTGGAGGTGAAAAGGAGATGGAATTTTTCACCCGACACTACCTTTTTGAACCAAAGTACACAGACGAAGAACTAACCACGCGTGACCTTTCCAACATGATTACATAATGTATGAAGTCGCGTATGCGTATCGCAGAGCTAGTGCCAAGACAAGCATTCGTGGTTAAAAAGTATGTTTTATTTTTTGAAGAAAATGACCGATCGTTTTGTTACATAAGACCCTTATTCCCGTATTTCTTAGCTTGGATCGTGTAGAGCCCTTTGAAGCTGCTTTGAAACTGCAATTTGGACCTTGAACAAGTTGGTTCCAACTGAAGTCCACTATATGGAGAAAAATCCTGGAATGTTTTCCTCAAAAACCTTAATTTCTTTTCGACTGAAGAAAGAAAGACATGAACATCTTGGATGACATGGGGATGAGTAAATTATCAGGATTTTTTTTATTCTGGAAGTGAATCTTGACCTTGGTGTTCCTAGTGCCACGATCTACAGTTTTAGCTACAGGAATATTGGGGTACAAGGTCATCATCCCACCTTTAGCGGCATTCTCCTGCAGGCTGACATCCCTGGTGTTGCGAGTGAAGCGGATGCCCTGGTAACTCTGCTCTCTGACGTACACAATCACAACTCCCAGAGAGGACTGCGATGGGTTACCCTGATCCATGGCCTCCACAATGAGGGTCCGCTGGCTCTGGGTCAGTGCGTGGAGCCTCTCGGTGGCCTGGATGTCCCCAGTCAAGGAGTTTATGGTGAAGCCTTTGACAGGATTCGCAAACCGATAAAATACAGATCCATTTGCACCGAAGTCTTTATCTTCAGCTCTCATGGTGGCCAGCACCTTGTGGTTGGAGAGACTACTGCTGGAAACATTGATGATAAGCGGGTCTGTGATGAAGAAAGGGGCGTTGTCGTTTACATCTAAAATGTGAACATTGACTTCAGCCGAAGTGTTACGGGGGTTGGAGGCTGAGGAGTCCATGGCATATATTTGGAAACTGTAGGAGGCTACTTTTTCTCGGTCGAGGGCTGCTGCTGTAATAATGCGACCTGTGTGTTGGTCCACAATGAACATGCCTTTGGATTCACGGCTCAGGAAGTACACCACCTGACTGTTGGACCCTTCGTCCTTGTCAGAGGCTGAAACTTCCAGAACAAGAGACCCTTCTAATGCATTCTCTGGTATCTCCACAGAGTAGCTGCTGCTGGGGAAGACTGGGCTGTTGTCATTCAGGTCCAAGACACTGATGTCCAAAGTCACAGTGCTGGTGAGGGATGGTATTCCCTGATCTTGTGCCTCCACAGTGAGGGTGTACTTTGCTCTGGACTCTCGGTCCAAAGACCTGGAAGTGGACAGCACACCTGATTTCTTATCCAGCTGGAAATCACCAAAACGGTCTCCTTCTGAGGAAAGACATTTATGAAAACAATTATATCCTGTAATACAATACACAAATAAACATTTTTCTTAAAGGATTAGCTCACTTCCAGAATAAAAATTTCTGATAATTTATAAATCCTGATCACCCCCATGGGGTGAAGGCCCAAATTGCAATTTCAGAGCAGTTTCAAAGACACAATCCCAGCCAAGGAATAAGGGTCTTATCTAGTAAAACAGTTGGTCAAACTATATACTTTTTAACCACAAATGCTCATCTAAATCTACCTCACGCATTACACAGTCATGTTGGAAAGGTCACAAATGATGTGGGTGGAAGTACTGAACCAGTGTTTACAAAAAGAACGTGCACAGAATGTCAAACGGCCTTTACATAAAACGTTAAAACAACAATGTTGGATTATTTTGAAGTTGAAGGAGAAAATGAGAAAACAGATTAAGAACTATCTGCACGTGACCTTTTCAACGTGATTATATAATGTGTGTTACGGACGCACATCGAGAGCTAGTACAAGACAAGCATTTGTGGTTAAAAGTACATCAATTTTTATATATTTTTTAATGAAAATGACCGATTGTTTTGCAAGATTAGACCCTTATGTTTTGGCTGGGATTGTGTAGAGCCCTTTAAAGCTGCACTGAAACTGCAATTTGGACCTTCAACCCGATGATCCCCACTGAAGTCTACTTTATGGAGAAAAATCCTTAAATGTTTTCCTTAAAAACCCTAATTTCTTTCGACTGAAGAAAGAAATACATGAACATCTTGGATAACATCGGGAAGTAAATTATCCGGAAATTTTTATGGTGGAAGTGAACTAATCCTTTAAGTAGGAGAAATAAATTAAACTTTTTTTTCCTTTAAATTATTACTTTATCAAATGAAAAAGAACATTAAGTGAAAAAATACTAAATGGAAATCATTAAACGTTGTCCTCACAGGACCAAGTAATTCATGAAACCAATTTAACCAGAAAATAATAAAATATTCATAACTTTGACATTTGGATCTATTTCTTGTACATCTGTCAGCACAGGCTGCCAGATAGAGTTTGACTAACTTTTGTGGAATGATATGCAATAATTTTCTGTGAAATGATACTTAGGATATTTAACCAGGTGAGTAAAAGAACATTAGAGTTTAAAAGTTTGGGGTTCTCTTTTGAAAATAATATTTTTATTCAGTATGGAAGGATTAAATTGATCAAAAGTGACTGTAAAGACATTTATTAAAGGATTACTCCACTTCCAAAATAAAAATTTCCTGAGAATTTACTCACCCCCTTGACATCTAAGATGTTCATGTCTTTTTGTCTTCAATCGCAAAGACATTAGTTTTTTGAGAAAAACATTACAGGATTTTTCTCCAAATAGTGGACTTCAATGGTGCTCAATGGATTGAAGGATAAAAATGCAGTTTCAATGCAGCTTCAAAGGGCTCTACACCCTCCCAGGAGGAGTAAAGGTCTTATCTAGCAAAACGACTTTTTTAGTTTCTACAAAAAAATTACAATTTATAAACCTTTTAACCTCAAATGCACGTCTTGTCTAGCTCTGGGATTCGCATGCCGAAAAACTCCCATCTCATTTTCTCCTCCAACGTCAAAATCGCCCTACATCGCTGCAAAAGTACCAACCCAGTGTTCACAAAGTGAGCGTGCAAAGAAGGTCAAACACCCTTCACAACAAAGATAAAACAGCGATGTAGGATGATTTTGAAGTTGAAGGAGAAAATGAGATGGGAGTTTTTCGACATACCCTAACTGTATTGAACCGGAGTGCACAGAGTATGCATGCGCATCGCAGAGCTAGATGAGCATTTGTGGTTGAAAAGTGTATAAATATTATTTTTTTAAAGAAAATTACCAATTGTTTTGCTAGATAAGACACCTACTCCTCGGCTGGGATCGTTCAGAGCCTTTTGAAGCTGCATTGAAACTGCATTTTTAACCTTTAATCCGCTGACCACCACTGAAGTCCACTATATGGAGAAAAATCCTGGAATGTTTTTCTCAAAAAAACTACTGTCTTTACGATTGAAGAAAGAAAGACATGAACATCTTAGATGACAAGGGGGTGAGTAAATTCTCAGGAAATTTTTATTTTGGAAGTGGAGTAATCCTTTACCTTCCAATCCTTTACCACTCCACCTTTTTTTGAAAATAGGCTCATTTTCCAAAACTCCTAGAGTTAAACAATTGTTTTACCGTTTACGAATCCATTCAGCCGATCTCCTGGTCTGGCGGTAGCACTTTTAGCATAGCTTAGCATAGATCATTGAATCCGATTAGACCGTTAGCATCTCTCTCAAAAATGACCAAAGAGTTTTGATATTTTTCCTACTGAAAACTTGACTCTTCTGTAGTTACATTGTGTACAAAGACAGACAAAAATGAAAAGTTGCAATTTTCTAGGTCGATATGGCTAGGAACTATTCTCTCATTCCGGCGTAATAATCAAGGAACTTTGCTGCTGTACCATGGGTGCAGCAGGCGCAATGATATTACGCACCCATCAACTCTGCTGGCTGCAACCCTGCATATACAAAAACTTAGTTTACGCCGGAATGAGAGTATAGTTCCTAGCCATATCAACTTTTTATTTCCTGTCAGTCTTAGTACACGATGTAACTACAGAAGAGTCAAGTTTTAAATAGGAAAAATATTGTCATTATATATGGTCATTTTTGAGCGAGGTGCTATCTATTGGTCTAATCAGATTCAATGATCTATGCTAAGCTATGCGAAAAGTGCTACCGCCAGACCCGGAGATCGGCTGAATGGATTCGAAAACGGTAAAACTCTAGCGGAGTTGGAAAATGAGCCTATTTTCAAAAAAAAGTGTTCCTTTAATAAATGTCTTTACAGTCACTCGAAAAACTTAAGTTTGCTCAAAAAACATAATTTCTTTGCAACTGACGAAAGAAAGACATATTTTGGAAGACATGGGGGTGACTAAACTAGGAAGTGGAGTAATCCTGTAATATTATTTAGCAGCATAACTGCTTTCAAAAACGTTATAAATAAGAATTGTTTCCTGAGCACCAAATCAGCATATCAGAATGATTCCTGAAGGATCACGTGACACTGAAGACTGGAGTAATGAAGTAATAAATTAGAAAACATTGTTTTTTCTAGTTCTGATGAGGTTATACCAAATGTTGCTACAATGTGGAAATGATTAATGGGTATTTGTAGAACTGAAAATGACTTTGGGCATGACCAAAACATATGTAAACAATTAGTTGTTTGCATAGTATATAATATTATTTAACATACATTATACAACAACATAAATATTGCTCATGGCATTAATACCAGTGATTTTGTAGTGCACCAGTCCACCGTCCCCGGAGTCTTGATCTGTGGCTCTAATGGTGAACAACGTCACCGGCTCCTGGTTCTCAGGCACCTCCAGACTGTAGTAAACTCTTCCAAAAACCGGTCTATTGTCATTCTCATCCAGCACTGTGACGTGCACTGTGGTCTTTGCGAAATTGGGCGGGGAACCACCATCTCTGGCATAAACTGTTTATGAGAAAGAGGTTATAAACTGGCTAAACAAATGCGTGCCCAACCATGACATGACATTAGCAAAAACACAAAACTGCAATCTATGCTATTAAAAGCATATCCTAGATTCTCTGGTGCAATTAAGAAGCTGCTTTCTATCTGAAGTACCTGTCACAGCATAAACCCCTTGGGCTTCTCTGTCCAAAGCCTTGGTGGTGGTTATGACCCCTGTCACCGGATGTATACTGAAATAATCTCCTACAATACTTCCGTATGTCACAATTCCATTGGTCCCTATGGAAAAAAGCATAATGACATGATAAGAGATGAATCAGTTTCTTTGAATGCAAGTCCAAAGCATTACGTCTGTAAAAAAAACCCCCATCATTCCTAAGAGGCTGTGTTCACTTTGCACAATGGACTTTTCTCACGGAATGGGTAAACACGGCGGCGCACCCTTTTTTTATTTGCTTGTAGTTAATACTGCTGTCTAAGCAGTTGGTCTCAATCTCCCTCCCCCTGGTCTCTGGATGGCAGATCGCGTGCAAAAGGCGAGCAATCTGGCAGAGTGTCACCTGTTTACCTCGCTAATTGTTCATGGAGAGAAAGTTTATGATCCTTCTGTTTTATTTGCCCCTGAGTAAGTCCAAGAGAATGCAGCGCTCTCCCCTTCCACCACCCCCCGGCCTGGCACCAATTAAAACCACACACTTTTATTTGTGATGGGTTTGGCTTTGGTATCCAGTGTTTTTAGAGAAATGTTAGCTGTAAACAAACGTTCGTGTCACTTTTAAAGAGGACGGTGTGACCGCTGCCAGCCTCACAAGGTGGAAATGGACTTTTCTCACTCAATGCGTGCGTGAACAGACAGTACTGGTTAGTATCAGATAAGAGGCATTGGGTGGCATAGATACAGAGAAATGTAAACAAACTTATTAGGGCTGCCAATTTAGCGTTAATTTAGTGTGATTAATTGAATAAAGAACATAATGTGATCAAAATTAACCTAATTAATCATCCTCCTGACTCATGTGTACATAATACAGGATTTTCCTACCATCAAGAATAATCAAGATTAAAGTACAAACTTCAAGTTTTTGTGAGTCCGCAGGCGACGTGCCTTGCCAAACCACATTTACAGAGAGCACGTTGCACAGAATGAGTAAGGGATGTTCGTACAAAACGTGTTCTTATGTTAGAAATCCGCTAGATAGCAAGATGTTTTGTCGAACGACTTTTACATTTGACACACTTATAAATGCAGTACTCATGACATATTTATACAGATCAGTATTGTTATTTTTAACTAAAAATAAAACTATTTAATAAATTTTTTTTTACAAAAACCTGAAAATAAAAATATTGCCTTAGATACTAACTGAAATATAGTAAATTAAATTACTAAAAATACTAAAATAAAAATAAAGCTAAATAGAAATATGAAAAAAAAACCACGCATAATTCTAAACAAACTAAAATTAAACTAAATAAAAGCTGATTCAAAATATCAAAAAATACTATAATAATAGATAATACTAATAATATTTTTACATTTGACACGCTTATAATTGCGGCACTCATGATATTTGTCTATTTATAATTTTTAATATTTATATATATCAGTATTATTATTATTTTTTTTTTTTTAAATGAAAACTATTTAATTATTTTTTTTTTTTTTTTAAAAAAAATTAAAAAAGATCAAATTTAGAATTTGAAAATCAAAAATACTGCCTTGGCATTAAATATGGCACTCATGACATTTATAATGTTTAATATTTATTATTATTATTATTTTATTTATTTTTTTAACTAAAACTATATATATATATATATATATATATATATTTTTTTTTTTTACATAAAATCAAAAAATATAAATTTTAGCAAAAGAAAAAAAAGTGAAAATCAAAAATACTGCCTTGGCACTAAATATGGCACTCATGACATTTTTCTATATTTATACATATCAGTATCATTATTTTTAAGTAAAAATAAAATTATTTAATTTTTTACGAATAAAATTAAATACAATTTTATTTTACCTGGTAAAACAAAAATACTGCCTTGGATACTAAAACTGGAATTACTTAAAATACTAAAACTAATTTATACATATCAGCGTTGTTATTGTCAACCAAAAATGAAACTACTTATTTTTTTTAAATAATTTTTTTTCTAAAAATTTAATTAAAAAAAACAAAACTGAAATCAGAAATCAGAAATAGTGCCTTGGATACTAACTGAAATATAGTAAGTTTACTAAAAATACTAAAACTAAACTAAATAAAAATAAAGCTAAATAGAAATCAATAAAGAATACAAAAAAAAATCACAAACACATAATTCTAAACTTACATTAACGTTAAACTGAAATCTAAAAGTCAAAAAATAAAAGCTAATTTAAAATATCAAGAAATACAATAATAGTACATAATACTGAAAATATTTTTAAAATAAAATAAAAATGTTAAATTTACAAAAAAAAAAAAATACTGCCTTGGATACTAACTGAAATATTGTAAGTTTAAATTGAATTACTAAAAATACTAAAACTAAAATGAAATAAAAATAAAGCTAAATAGAAAAACATGACAAACACATAATTCTTAACTTGAACAAAAATTAAACTGAAATCTAAAAGTCTACAAATAAAAGCTAATTCAAAATATAAATAGATACTTTAATAGTAGATTACTATTAAAAATATTTAAAAAATGAAAATGCAAAATTTTATAAAAAGTGAATGAACAACCTTCTAGTCAACTCTACTGAATCAGCTGCAAAATTAATTATCGTGGAAGGTATGCTTTAATTTTGGTGGCAAATAATATGCAACTTAAATGTGATTAATTTGATTAATTAAATGGAATTTCATGTAATTACAATTTTGTATTAATTATTTTCTAAATTAAATGTCAATAATTACAATTAAATGAATTATATTAATTAAAATATATATATATATATAAAAAAAAAATATATATATATATATATATATATATATATATATATATATATAATAATTAAATTATATTAATTTAAACATTAATTTTATTTGACAAAAACTATAAATGCTTGATAAATATTATAAGTACTCCAACAGTATCCCTTATGCAACATAACTGGCATGTTTATGTCATATATAGGAGTGTATTTTACCTTGGTCCAAATCAGAAGCTGAAACCACAAGCACAGAAGTTCCTGCAGGCTGATTCTCTGCAATAAAAGCTTCATATTCGCTTTCCTCAAAGTACGGCGCCTCATCGTTCACGTCAATCACCTGGATTGACAGTAACTGGGAGCTGCTGTGCTGCTGTAAACCGTGGTCTTCCGCCACTATGGTCAGGTTGTAGAGGTCTTGCTCTTCACGGTCAATTGGTCTAAGAATAGACAAAGACCCTACAGGGGAAACAAGCAAAAATGTTAGGCTACCATATGATGAATGCAATAAGCAGCGTGTCTGGCATTTCTTGCAAGTGATCGCCTGCTGAACTGCATTTAAACAATTACACAATAATGAAGCCATGATGTAAATTGTTTAAAACAAAACCACTCGCACTTAAGCAAAGCCTCATTCACACGCTCACACGACCAATGATTTCCATCTTGTAGCACGCTTTGATCTTGCGTAAGCAACATCACAGCACGAAGAGTTGACGCCTTTATGCCGTGTTAGAAATGAGTGGAAGTCATGCGACGTATTCAAATAATACACTTTTTTTCCATGCAAAGCTCTCCCTACCTGAACACTCGCTGAGCCACTGTAACAGCTCAACTATCTGGCCGGACTTTATGAGTTTTTTCCACAGCAAACAGAAAGAGCGCATAAACAAGCGCTCTAGACACGCAACGGCCCGGCCTGCCGTGCCCCGCTCAAATTTGGGGGTGCCAGCGCCCCAGTCGTTAGCCTACCACAAGCAAGCGGCGCTCCTATTGATCCAATCTCAATTTCATGCTTTTAAAGAACCAGACGCAATGATTCAAAGCAGGCTGTGAAGGCATGATGGGAACTGAGACACTAGAGGGTGTTTTCGTTCTGTTTCGACTTATTTTTCCCTCTCTTCTATCTCCATAACGCTGAGCTAACATGCCTCTGAGGTCTTAATCTGGTTAGAATTACCAGCGCGAATATTTTCAGACAATTTGACTCCTCAACAGTCATGCACCGATAACGTCAGAGGAAGAAAGATGATGTTTTGCTTTTCTATTCTCATATTGATAGTTGAGGGGATTCACAATGAGCTTCCCAAGCTAGTAAGAGTTTGTCATTTATAAAGCAGACAAGTATTATTTTAAAGAGACAGAACACCTGAAAATGAACATCCTATGATCATTTACTCAGCCCTGTCAATCAAAATCTAAAAGTTTGTTTTGATCTAATAAATTCTGGTCTTTAATATTGAGTGTGGGGTGCATATCATGTCAAGGTCCGAATATGCATGCCAAAACAGAGAAAACAATCTGATCTATCTGTTAGTGGTAGAACATGCTGTAAATAGCTACCAGCTGAGTGCTGTGTACACTCTTATACTCCTGTTTTATGTCATGATGTACTAATGCACTAATAACACACACACACACACACACATAGAGAAACTGTTCCAAACTCACAGCACAGGGGCGGAATTTCTTGGGATGGATGAGATGTTGAGCTAGCAGTTTTTAGGATTAAGAGAACTAAAGGGCATTTAGAGGATTGCGACTTGGGCGGAGAGGACAAATGCAAGTTGAGCAGAAATGCAAACTTAAAATGATGATGCATTTTGCATGCACTGCAATCTTCACAAGTCATAAGGGTCTGGAATGACATGAGGGTGAAAAAATGATTATAGAAATTTCATTTTTGAGTAAACTAATCCCTTAATGTCCTGTTTGCACATCAGTATACACATCATTAGAGGTTTGCTGCTGAATGTCCTAACGTTACTGGTGGTTTGAGTAATTGGCCATAGTATTTAAAAAAAAAAATCACTTAAAACGCAAGACACATGAAATAAGGTTTCAAAAGATAAACAAGATGCAAAAATATGGCTGCATTACAGTTATGCTTACCTTTCGGCTCAATTTTACATAACCTCCTCACATAATCTGTATGATGTGTAGCATAATTTTAAAAATAAGTGTGAAAAATCAGAATAAAACAATTTAAAATTGAAATTGTTGTTGTGTCTTATGTAATAAATGTAAAAATACCCCACTGTTCAAAATTCGGGGTCAGGAAGAGATTTTAATTCGCTGAATAACATTAATTTCTTTCTTTTTTTGCGAAAGTAATCAATTTTATTCAGCAAATTAAACTGAAGACTTATATTCTTACAAAATTTCAAATAAATGCTGTTCTTTTTAACCTTTCTAAATATTTTGAAATAAAGAATTATTCAAAATTGTAATAATATTTCAGAACACTACTGTTTTTTTAAGGAATCCTGTTTCTTTCACTGAATAAAAAAAAAAAAAAAAACTTAATTGCAACTTTTTAAGTCACATTTCTGACATTTTTCTCGCAAATGCAAGTTCACATCTCACAGTTCTGACTTTTTTCCTCTGAACTGAGAAATTAACTCGCCATTGCGAGTAATACAGTATTGCAAGATATAAACTCGCAATTCTGAGAAATAAAGTCAGCACTGCAAGATATGAACAGGCAATTCTGACTTTTTCTCAGAATTGCGCGTTACAAACTCGAAATTGCAAGTTCTAAAATCAGAATTGTGAGATGAAGTCAGAATTGCGGGATATAAACTCGCAATTGTGAGACATTAACTCATAATTTGGACATTTTTTCTCAGACCTGCGTGTTTGTATCTTGCAATTCTGATTTTTTCGCGTAATTGCGAGTTTATACATTCCAATTCTTATATTTTTCTCAGAATTTTGAAATATAAACTTGCAATTGTGAGTTATAAAGTCCAGTTCTGAGGGGGAAAAAACACTGATATTTTCTCAGAATTGTGAGTTTATATCACACAATTCTGAGGAAAAAGCCACAATTGCAAGTTTGTCTCGCAATTCTGACTTCATAACACACAATTGCGAGTTCATATGATGTAATTCTGAGAAACAAAATGACAACTGCGAGTTTGTCGGGCTTCCATCGTTTTTACTCTATATTTGATCAAATAAATGCAGCCTTGATGAGCGTAAGAGATTTCAATCAAAAATATAAAAAAAATCTTACTGACCACAATTTTTTCAATGGTGGTCTACATTGTGTCAGATAGCTTAGTAAGGGCCAAAAAAACAACAAAAGGAAAACAAATAAACGTAATTTTGATTAGCAAATTTAATTTCAATTTATGTATAGAATGTTTAAATGGAGATTAGTTTACCTGTATCTGGGTTAAGGCTGAATTTTCCTCCGGTGTTGCCGCTTTGGATACGATACGTCACTCGTCCGTTCTCTCCCTGGTCTGCATCTACAGCCATGACATAGACCACGACAAAGCCCACAGGCTGGTCCTCCATCACACTCACCACAGATGGTGAGATGAACACAGGATCATTATCATTTATATCAGTGACAAATATTCGTGCTGTGACCGTTCCACGGCGTCGCTGACTGACATCGGGGGCCGAATCCGTCGCCTGAACCACCAAGAGTAGTGAAGAGATCCTCTCATGATCCAGCAGCATTCCCAGAGAAAGAACTCCTGTGGTTGGATCCAGAAACAGCAGATCTGGGACATCTGGCCACTGTTGCATAATGGAATAGTGTACTTCACTATTGGGTCCACTTCCGTCTTTATCAATGGCCTGAAAGGTGTAGATAGATGATCCTGGATCTGTGTTTTCAGGGACGACTATGATAATGGGGTCTTCGGGAAACTCTGGAGCATGATCGTTGTTGTCCTGGACATCGATTACCAATGTAACAAAGTGACTTTTAGGGAGAGGCATGGAAAAGTCATCAACCTCGATCTGGAGAGTGTATCGAGGAGCTTTTTCAAAGTCAAGCTCATGGGCCAGGTAAACGTCACCCGTCTGACGATCTACCACAAAGGTGCCGTCGCAGTCGTTGCCTCCCACCACAGTATACGTGACCTGGCCTACTTCAGGAAGAGTATGAGAATCAGGTGAACGAACAGACCCCACGATTGAGCCGGGTTTAGCTCCCTCCACTGAATTCAAAGTTATTGGTTGGGAATTAGTGGTGGGCGATCCTTTACTTGAGCTTACAACCTGTAAAGAAAGACATGTATACATTAGATTAAGAAAGTGACATGATAAATGCAAAGCATTGCTAAATGTCTGACATGTTCATTTGACAACAAAATCCACATTGTTTTATAGATATTTTGGACTATGGGGGCGCCATTACTTTTGATTATGTAAAATGGTTGCACTCGGTGAGGTACTGCCACTACCTGTTGTTGTTTTTACCACAACACAACTCAATATACACAACTCTGAAGATAAAATACTGACACGATGCCACATTGTGTGGCTTTTGGTTGTAATTTTCAGTCAAAGGGCAATAAGAGAAGCGATGTAAGTCTTCACTGCTTTCTTAGCGATAAGAAGAGGAGAAAACAAGGAGAACAAAACTTCCTAAAGACCCGCATCTTGTTCTCTCCACTTAAGCCCTCATGAGGCTTTTAGTAGGCCACAGCTACTGAATGAGCTTACAAATGGCAGAGACAAGAAACGCTAGATGCCATCCTGGCAGGATGTAAACATGCTGATGTTTGTCGTGACGCCGCAGCCACCGAAGGAGTTTCTCAGCATGGATTTCACTTGATATCCATGGAAGTTTAGACTCCTTGTTGGGAAAAATCTATGGTACAGCATTTGGTTTTTGGTTTAAGCTTACGCTTATATTCATTGGCACCTGTAAGCTTTTTCAGTAGCTGTGGTCATCGTATCAGTATTTTATTTTCCGAGTTGTGTATTCCTAGTTGTGTTGTGGTAAAAATAGCAACAAATAGCGCCAGTAGCTCACCGATTGCATCCAGTTTACATCATCGAAATAATGGTGCCCCCATAGTACAAAATAGTAAAAAATTTGAATTTTTTAAAATAACATTTTTTATGGGTTTCCTACTACATACACTACCAGTCAAAAGTTTTTGAACAGTAAGACGTCTCTTCTGCTCACCAAGTCTGCATTTATTTGATTCAAAGTACAGCAAAAACAGTCAAATTTTTAAATATTTTTACTATTTAAAATAACTATTTTCTATTTGAATATATTTTAAAATGTAATTTATTCCTGTGATTTCAAAGCTGAATTTTTAGCATCATTATTCCAGTCACATGATCTTTCAGAAATCATTCTAATATTCTAATCATCCTAATATTCTGCTGCTCAAAAATATTCATTATTATTAATGTTGAAAACAGCTGAGCAGAATTTTTTAAGGTTTTGTTGATGAATATAAAGTTCAGAAGAGCAGCTTCAAGACTCCATGCTTTTGAATGGTATAATGTTACAAAAGCTTTTTATTTTAGATAAATCTTTGGATCTTTCTATTCATCAAAACATCCTGAAAAAAAAATACTCAACTGTTTTTAAATACTGATAATATTATTAATAAAAATGTTTCTTTAACAGCAATCAGCATATTAGAATGATTTCTGAAGGATCATGTGACACTGAAGACTGGAGTAATGATGCTGAAAATTTAGCTTTGATCACAGGAATAAATTACATTTTAAAATATATTCTAATTATAGAAACCAGTTATTTTAAATAGTAAAAATATTTAAAAATTTTACTGTTTTTGCTGTACTTTGGGTCATATAAATGCAGGCTTGTT
Organism: Labeo catla; assembly: GCA_012976165.1. Lineage (NCBI taxonomy): Eukaryota > Metazoa > Chordata > Actinopteri > Cypriniformes > Cyprinidae > Labeo > Labeo catla. The sequence continues at coordinate 148,028 of VONZ01000500.1, read as the reverse complement.
GAGCTGAAGAGACTTTAAAAACATTAAAAATCATACTGTTCAAAAACTTTTGACTGGTAGTGTATTTCAGTAAGAGACATAATTTACGTTATATAAAGCCAAACAAATCTTAACACCCGGGGTTCTTTTTGAACTGCATCCTACTAGTTGACTACTAATGAAATCTAACAAAACAGAAACATACTGCAGCCCATATTTTCTTCTCTTTTTACAGAGCATGAAAAACAAAACTTTTTTAGGGCTTTTACAAGCTCAAACAACAAACCTGCTAGCATTAATCAGAGTTAATTTGATGGGTCTGTGACTGCCAGGAAAAATAATACTGGATTAAAGTAAACAATCATAATAGGAAACGGTTAGAACATTCAAATTTGCAAATATTCTTTATAAAAATACAGAATCCTCGTGGATGACTCAGAAACACTTCAAAGCAAAACAACCTTGCTTCCTAATATGGAAGCCTGCAGTTTCTCTTTGCAGATGAGACATTGTTTTGATAGTTATGAGAGACTGCGTGTGCACGCACGGAAAGAGAGACAGACACATAGAAATGGAAACAAATATTTAGATAAGGAAAGACACGTATACAAACACAGCACAAGCAAGACACAAAACCTCAAAACCTATGAGAAAGTTTGAAAATAAAACTATGCACTTCAACACAGGTGTGCATGAATAAGCTATTATTTTTTTGCTATGACTAAGTCATCATCCTGCACCAGTGTGATTAGTACATTGGCAGTAACGAGATTCTCAAGGCCAAGTCTTCTAATGAAACATAATAGGACAGAGTGGTAATTAATCCCACATTAAGCGGTAAATGACATGTCAAAGCACGTTCCAGCACGAGATCTACTTTTTTCACACAGCTGCTTATTGATTTCCAAAAAGAATCGAAGCCTTGCCAGAGCTCTTTTATTCTAAATAGATATTCAATTATGAACTTTATTATTTGTCTTGGCACATGCACAACAATATTGAACAGTTGCACAGCATAAATGTGTTTTCCAGGCATTTGCATGCTGGAATTTACTACTGTTGCTGTCCGTTGTGTCTGTTTCCACTCCGTTGACTCGTTTGAGAAATATTAATTTGATCACTGGGGTATTTCACAAGGAGTTTTCTGTTCTTCAAAGGGCTACTGAACTGTATTACGAGACTTCCACGCATAAAGCACAGCTGGCACTTGTATCGCTGCAGCTGGGAGTCAGTCACTCTTACTTTGAGTGTTTTACACCGTAATATCACGCTTAAAATGTTGCAGACAACAACGGAACAAAAAAGCGGGGAAGAAAGTCTAGGTTAAGACATTCGTCTTTGAGCACCTAAAATTAGCCAGCTGAGAGTATTTTTCCCGGCACTGCTTGGGGAAGGTTACACGACTTGGACTAGGAGAGATGAGCTGGCTCTGGAAATTTGCAATGCAAGAATGTAAGCCTTGATTAGGCCAACTAGATCATTCCGTATTTCCTTTGCATGATGTTTAACCTGAGAGCGGATGTAAACAGATCCATTCCTGTAGAGGATAATTTACAAGTTCATATTTTCATATAACAGTATTAAATAAATCATTTTGCATATAATGAAAAGGTGATGAGTAGATTCATGTGGCGGAAGGCATTATTTTGAACTCGCGATGAAGCCAATCTCTGATATGACCGAAGACGCTCTATTTTTGAAGGTTTATAGCCATAACTAATCAAGGCACAATATACATTGTTAAGAAAATTTGTCAGGAAACCTGCCAAAGAATGAGGGTCCAGAGGCGTTTTATTGCTCAGACGTGCCTCAGATGTTTAATCCATCTGTCATCCGTTGCATTCAATCTGCATGGTTTAGATTGCTTAACAGACTCTAGGTGTACAGTATTTCATTCAAGCCACCGTTTCATCTGACCTGAATTTTCAATGTTATGGTGGAGCTCTGAGGAGGTGAACCTCGGTCCGAAGCCAGAAGGATGAAATTGTATTCGGGCCGCTCTGAATGGCTCAAAGGGGAAGAGGAGCGCAGCTCTCCGGTGTTTGGATTCAGCGTGAAACGTTCGGCTCTGGGACCTACAGCAAAGACAGGAAAAAACGGGTTAAGTTTGTTTGCATCAGCATGATGAATGATTGGACTGTCCATTTTTCTACTGTACAGGGTGTGCATATGACTTCAGTGTTGATCCCATCTGGATTTGATTTACAGATGAATTACAGAATGAAATAGTTACGTGACAAATTCAGTAAATGTGTTACAAAACATATTTAATGATCTTGCACGTCAACACTTTCCCGTCTACGCTTCACGTCATGCCGTCTGAACCGTGATGAATAGCAGAATATTATGGCGTGAATCAGGTATGATTCATTTATTTTTGGTACCAGCATACGTTTTTAGCATCAGTATACCTTACAGTCTATATGCTTTGCATATGGTTTCGACACAGTATAAGACATCAAAAAAACAGGTTTTGATTCAGTGCATCTTTCTTACCAGACATGGAGTAGAAAATAGTTCCATTTTCTCCTTCATCAGGGTCTTTTGCATGAACGGTTCCCAGAAGAAATCCAGATGGCTGACCTTCTAACGCCTGTGCAGAGATTTCCGTTAACATTTTTTATCAAAACAGCTTACTTCTGTATATGAAATCATTTCAGTTTTGGGAGTATTACAAGTAACTCGTTACATAATCAGATTACTTTTTTCAAGTAACTAGTAAAGTAACGCATTACTTTTAAATTTACAAGAAAATATGTGTTACTTTTTCTTGTCCCCATGTTGAGAGAAACTGGAAATACAGAAGTGTTGTGTAAACAATGACGTTACTGTAGTTCTAAACTAAACATGCGTTAATTCACCTCACTCAGAAAAAAACAGATTCAGTACTCATCAAAATGAATTAAAACAGTGAAATACAAACTCAGACTATGCAAACCTGCAACAATGTTAAATAACACAGCTTTCCTTTATGTATTTAATGCCATTTCATTAACCAATGTCTTTGCTACTGACCTTTGATGATCCAACCATACTAATAAGCAAAAATGACTTTAAATGAACTAACATTTGTGCTTTATTGTTATTACTAAAGAGTTTCGAACCTTCTTCTCTTGCGTTCTACTGTACAGACATGAATTTATTTTTCCTTCAGCCAGGGCTTTTACATTTGCTAAAAATATAACTATTTATATTAAAATAAAACAAACAAGCCCTGCCCAGATTTAAAAAGAAAAAAAAACGCAAATGTAACTCAAAAATAACGTACTGTATTACTTTCCATATAAAATATAATAACTTTTTAGGGAGTAACGCAATATTGTAAAGCATTACTTTTAAAAGTAACTTTTCACAACACTGATCATTTTTGTATAAATTTTTGTAGAAGTTTCATATGCTCACCCAAGCTGCATTTATTTAATCAAAAATACAGTAAAGCAGTAATGCTGTCAAATATTATTACAATTTAAAATAGCTATTTTCTATTTCAAAATATGTATTAATTTTCACCAGACATAACTCTAGTCTTCAGTGTCAAATGATCCTTTAGAAATCATTTAATATTCTTAATGACCCCAAATTATGTGTTCTACAGAACGCCTAAAGGGAACAAATAGGAGATGGGACGAAAAATATATTTTAATGGCATCTCTCGCAATTATATTGCTGGGAAATTATATTGTATATAAATTACAGGCATCAGGGAGCCGCTATTAATATGCAGGGCATTAAAATCACAATGCGTGTTCGCTTTTTACTTTCACTTTCAAGATTCACAATCTCACACACTCTGTTTACTACAGAGCGGCAGTTCTTACCACACATTTTACAACATTAGAGGTTTGTAAGTAGTGCTCAGGGTCTGCAAATCATCTCTCCTTTTGTGGTAAGTGAAATTTTGTGTACTGTAATGTAACAGGCTACCACTAACAAGCCCTTTAGTGGCTCCATAGAATGCGTTATTCATTTTCCGTGCCTTTCCGAATACGAATTCACTATTTGGTCACATCCCTAGACCCCAAAATCAGTTTTATAGCCTTTATGTTTATTATCCATGTGAACTCCTTAACAAAATTAACCTGGAGCACATACTGTACGCATAGCTTTAAGATTTAATAAGCTAATATTATATCTCATACCTGCAGCAAGAGTTCTCTTCCTGCATGGCTGAAGGAGGGCGCATTATCGTTTTCATCCAGAACCGTGATGAAAGCAGTGCCTGTGGCGCTGCGTGGAGGCGTTCCACCATCCTGAGCCACCACCATGAGTTGGTAGCTGGACTGAAGTTCACGGTCGAGGGAAAGTTTTGTGCTTATCTCACCTTTAACAAAATAGTAAGACAGATGGAAAAACAGAGAGAGAAAGAGAGAGTAAGACAAACTGTTTTACAGCACTATTTCATTTGTGGCAGAAGGCACAGATGGCACATCCTGACTTCACCAAGAGGAACCCCCACAGTTAGCATGGTGCCAGAAGTCTGGAGCTGTGCATGATGGCTAGTACGTATGTTCAACAGCTCCACATTAGGGTCAAAACAGTCAAATAGTCATTCAGCAACTGGCTACGGGTTTACTGAGAGTGGCTAGTTTGTAGATTTAGATTTCTACAGCTTTTCAAAACTTCTAGGAGAGCATGCTACAAATTAGTAAAAATAACACTGTTTTGTGAGGACTGTGATAGCTTTCTGAAATTAAAGGTCATAGTGATTATTTTACCTATTTATTTGTTTAATATCTGTCAGTTAGCATGCTAACAATTAGTAACTGTCATACTATCAGCATGTTAATACTCACTTTGAGAGTATTAAAAAGCTGTTACCTCAAAATTCTAAAATTTACCACCCTTAAAATCAAGACAACTACTGTCAAACTTCAAATAGATTGATTTGAGCAATATTCCCCATTTTTAGTGAGGACTGAAAATTTGATTATATTTTTTGGCATTTTGAATATCTGTCAGTTAGCATGCTAACAATCAGTAACTGTCATACTATCAGCACACTAAAACTGAAACTAAAGCTGGCACACCAAATTCACCACCTTCCTTACAATTAAACTTTAAATCACTTGAATTGAAAGCTCGGTTATTTAGCCTATTTTTTGTTGACAATCTGCCAGTTAGCATGCTAGCAATCAGTAACTGTCATACTATTACCATGTTGATACTCTCTTTGATAAACTGTCAATTCAAAATTCAAATATTTGCCACCTTTAAAATCAACTACTGTCAAATTTCAAAAAGCTTGATTTGAGCAATACTCTCCATTATTTAGTTATTTGAATATCTGTCAGTTAGTATGCTAATGATCAGTAACTGTCAGACTATCAGCACAATAAAACAAACTAAATCTGTTACACAAACTTCAAAAATTCACCACCTTCAAAATAATGAAAATTACAATTAAACTTCAAATCACTTGATTTGAAAGCTTGGTTATTTAGCCTACTTATTTGTTAAAAATCTGTCAGTTAGCATGCTAGCAATCAGTAACTGTCAAACTATCAGCATAATACTCTCTTTTTAAATCTGTCACTTCAAAATTCAAAAATTTATCACCTTTAAAATCAAGATAACTACTGACAAACTTTAAATTGATTAATTTGAGCAATACTCTCCATTTTTATTGAGGACTGAAAGTTTGGGTAAGTTATTTAGCGTTTTGAATATCTGTCAGTTAGCATGCTAACAATCAGTAACTGTCAGAATATCAGCACAATAAAACTGAAACTAAAGCTGTTACACAAACTTCAAAAATTCACCACCTTCAAAATTACGAAAATTACAATTAGACTTTAAATCACTTGATTTGAAAGCTTGGTTATTTAGCATATTTATTTTTTGATAATTTGTCAGTTAGCATGCTAACAATCAATAACTGTCAGATTATCAGCACAATAAAGCTGAAACTACACCAACTGCACAAATTCACCACCTTCAAAACTAAGAAAATTACAAACTTAAATCATTTGGTTCGAAAGGTTATTTAGCCTATTTTGTTGACAATCTGTCAGTTTAGCATGCTAGCAATCAGTAACTGTCAGACTATTAGCCACACTAAATCTCTATTTGGAAATTTTATTCTAAATATATATTCAAAAATGTATCTCCTTCTAAATTAATACAAATTATTACATCATTACAATTAATACTTTAATTGCTTGCCTTGAGCAATGAGCATTTTTTTCTAAGAACTGAAAATTTGGTTATAGATATTAAGCCTATTTATATTTATGGGTTAAATATCTGTCCGTTACCATTCATTTATCAATACAAAACGATAATGGACATGACCCTAAACCAGCCAATTTATACAATGCTCCTTAAGACCAACTAGCTGACTAATTCATACTAGTCAATTTTTGAAAATATGCAGTTTTGCACATTCCTACTCTATACAGACAAACATAATACCACAAACCACTAGACTTGTCTAGATGCCAAGTTGACCTTGTAATTCCAAGTCTTTTAGGTCTGTTTGACTGTCTGCCATATTTGTAGCTCACCTGTGTGGGAATTGATCTGGAAGTGGCGATCCAGATGGAGCAGGCGGTAGCTCAGCCGACCGTTGAGACCAGCATCCCGATCGCTGGCAGACACCCGGCCGAAGCCGGTGCCTGCCGGCAGGTTCTCACGCACTGCCAGGAACGCTCTCTCTTGGGTAAACCGAGGGGTGTTGTCGTTTTCATCCATCACTGACACACGCACTGTGGCGCTACCCGTCTTCTTCAGCTGTCCGTTGCCTGACGTGGCCAGTACAGTGAGCAGGTACATCTCCTTGGCTTCTCTGTCCAGTGCGCTTTTCACGAACAGCCAGCCGCTGTCAGACACGATGCCAAAGCCTGCAGCGTCGCCGTCTGGGTGCAGGTGGTAGGCTAGTGGGGCAGAAGACGGAGAAGATGGTCCAGTGGTGATGCCGCCGTCTCGGTTTACAGCTCGTACCTGCAGGAAGCGTGTGTTGAGAGGTGTGCTTTCCTTCAGCTCTACTCGGTACGTGAGACTATCGAATACAGGGCCTTGGCCGTTCTCGGCTTGCACGTGGATGACCAGGGTGAAGGTAGAACTTAACTGAGGTGCTCCGCTGTCTTTGGCAATCACCTGAAGGTCATAACGAGGCATGGTCTCGTACGACAAACTGCCAATCAGGCGGACTTGTCCACTGTTGCGATCAATGCTGAAGGTTCTCTGGGCACTGCCGGTGAACAGGTCAAAACTCAGAAGACCATTAGGTCCAGAATCATGGTCTTCTGCTTGGACCTTGTACACCACTGTACCCATCCGGGTGTCTTCGGGTAGAATCAGTGATTCGGAGGATGAGGGCAAGAAGACGGGTGCATTGTCGTTGACGTCGGTCACTGTAATTCGTACTCTGGTCTGGCCGAAGGCCGGAGGGTTACCGCAGTGTGCCTGCACTTCCAGATTCAAGCTAGGCTGGGCCTCGTGATCAAGAGGCAAGCTCGTTCTCAAAGCCCCAGTCTCCGAATCAATGGTGAAGTATCCCGTTGGGTCACCAGAACTAATAGTGTAGGAGATATCCTTCGAGACACCTGAGAAGAAAGAGGCAAATAGCCAGAGACCCATTAGTTCACAATGCAGGACGAAAACAAAGACGAAGAGTTATTTTTCAACACATGAGACCAGAATTTACTGCGTCAAATATCCAAAGTAAATTGTTAAAAAAACGAAGTGGTGAAACAGAATCAATGATTAATGTCGATTGTAAATGAGGTGTGTATAGTGGTTCCGTGCCTATTTGTACAAGTGGTGCACCATGGAGAAAAAACCCAGAAGGCGTCTTTCAGCGCACTTGAACACAGTCCAACATGACTGATAAATGTGGGTACACACCAAAGTCAGCTTTGTGTGTTTTAACGTGTTGAATAGGGATTTGTGACCAAGGGGGGGAAATAAAAAACCTTTGAGATTAGCTCACCCACCATTTTTAGTGCTGGCCCGCACAATGCCAACTTGTGTTCCACGCAGGGCATCCTCAGAGACCACGAAGAAGTACTGAGCTTGCTCAAACACAGGGGGGGCGACCAGTCCTGCCACTATGCTGATGTTGACCCTGGCATTGACTGGAGCAGTAAGACCCCCACCATCTTGGGCTGAGACCACCATCGTAATGACTGAGTTTGCCTTTCCATGTAGAGCGCGCGACAGCGAAATCACTCCTGAGAAAACACACACCCAAAAGAAATATTTTCATTAGGTTTAAAGGTATCAGAATACATCAGGAAAAGCACAATAACTCTTCATCCTAGACACACACCCACACATCATTCAAATTCGGGATAAAATGTGTACTTTAAAAATGAAAATTCTGTCATTAATTACTCGTTCCAAACCCGTAAGACCTCATCTTTGGAACACAAATTAAGATATTTTAGATCAAATCTGAGAGCTTTCTGACCCTGCATACATAGACAGCAATGCAACTAAAATGTTCAAGGCCTAGAAATAACGTAATTTATGTTCTGAAGATGAATGACCATTACGGGTTTGGAATGAGTAATTAATGACAGAATTTTTATTTTTGGGTAAACTAACCCTTGTGTACATAATGTAAAAAACTAATGTGTACTTTTAATAGTCTCACCAGTATCTTTGTTGAGGGTGAAGAAAGGTGAGCTCCCTCCAGGTACAGTACGGTACGTCACTCTGCCGTTCTCTCCTGCATCTGGGTCGTGAGCAGTCACCTTCAAGACGGAGGTTCCTGGGGTGCTCTGTGTACTCAGACTCACTGCATAACTCAGAGGGTAGAAGGCTGGGCGATTGTCATTTATGTCTATCAGGTCCACACGCACATATGCTATTGAACTCAGTCCACCCTACAAAAAAAACAGAGCCTTGATTAAATCTGCTTAATGTTTAATAAAGATCTGAACTGATCTGACTATACAGCAAAATGAAGACTGACTCCATAATAAGGGATAGTTTACCCAAATATCAAAATTACCCTATGAAGTACTCACCCTCACCCAGGTGTATATGACTTTCAGACAAATATTGTTGGGAGTTATATTAAAAAAATGTTCTGGCTCTTCCAAGCTTTATAATGGCAGTAAATGGGTGTTGAGATTTTGAAGTCCAATAAAGTGCATCCATTCATCATAAAAAGTACTCCACATTGCTCCGGAGGGTTAATAAAGACCTCCTGAAGAAAATCTAAGCATTTATGTGAGAAAAATATCCATATTTACAACTCTATAAACCATAATCTCTAACTTCAGCTAATGTTCCAGCAGATGAAGTAGGATGTTGGTGTTGCATGAGCTTCGGTGAGAATATGCTAGCCTTGCGAGAACCATGTTTTGTTTCCAGCAAAGGAACCAATCTCTCCAACATTTTTCTTTAAAAATCCTCATTTTGTACTTCTAATTCGTGACTGGTGTTTCATTTTGCTCTCCTTCTTTCTCACCAGAGCATACACTACTCCTACGTCCTACATCATCCACTGGAACAGCATTTTCTTGTGAACGCATGTACAACAGTTAGCGGAAGCTAGAGATTACGGTTTATAAAGTTTTACATTTGGATATTTTTCTTACACAAACAATTTGATTTACTTCAGAATAACCCTCCAGAGCTGTGTGGAGTACTTTTTATGATGGATGGATGCATTTTATTGGACTTCAAAATCTCAACACCCATTCACTGCCATTATAAAGCTTGGAGGAGCCAGGACATTTACTGTATTAATATAACTCAGATTGTATTTGTCTGAAAGAAGAAAGTCATATGCACCTAGGATGGCTTGAGGCTGAGTACTATCCCGTTAATACACAAAAAACATTTCCAATTGTCCAGACAAACAGTACTAGACAAAATATTTTGGTTAAAACTTCAGATAAACACTGAAACATTTCAAAGGCTACTTCTGGGGAGGAAATAAATTGATTATATTCCCTGTAGAGAACTGCAATCTGCCAAGGGCACAGAGTACATGTGGGATACGGCTCTTGCTGCTAAACATCTTGCCTGCCTGGCATCCCATATGGAGCAAATGGCATGTCAGGAAAAGCCTCAACTTATTAAATATTACAAGCTGATGCTCTTTAGAGCCCAGCTGCCCCTGATTGCTTAAATGTGTCTCCTGAAATTTCCTTTATTTGACGCCTGGTGCTTTAAAGTAGTACTTAGGCATAGGATGCTAAACCGCTACTGACGAGTTACTACGCAGGCAATTTTTTTCCTTACTGGCTTCCTAAATAGACATTAGTTGCTTCATTTTTGAAAACAATCCAGATTGATGTCAATCACCGTTGATGTCACAATTGTATTGGTGAGGGATGTGGTTGCAGAGAATCACTGGACACTCACCCCATCCACAGCTGTGACCGTGAAGTCGTAGTTGGCCGGACCCTGGTCACGATCCAGACTGGTGGTTGTACAGATCTGTCCATTGTGCTTGCCAACGGTGAACTGAGATGGGGTCACGCTGCCTGGACCAGAGCCCAGAGAGTAGGAGATGGAGCCAAAAGAGCCACCATCCGCATCAGTAGCTGTAACCTGGAAGAGAAGAGAACACTTAGATTAATGTTTAGTCAAATGTCCCAAAAAGCTTAAGAAGAGAAGCCAGACACTTTTAGTGTTTAAGACCAAGGTTCAGTGGTACTTAATCAAAGGTGCTGACCTTTATTTATGTTAATCAGTGTTTGTCTGTACAGTGAATAGGAAAAATTATGTAAGAATTGGTATCCAACCAGCAGTAGATGAATTTTGTGGGTAGGGTGAAAAAAAAAAAGAAATATCAATATTTTCAGCCTTTTTTATGATTTACAATATCAGTATTTATACATTTGCCTTGAAATAATTTAAAATTGTGATATTTTTCAAAGGTTTGATATAAACGATCATTTTTAACAAACTGTTAAAAAAGTAAATAAATAAATATAAAAATAAATATAAAAAGTAAGGCAAATATATATATATATATATATATATATATGTATTGTACACACACACACACACAAATTATAATTTAATAAATTATATTAATTATATTAAACATATAAAATATAATATAATACATTATATTTTATAATTAAAATATTTATATAATATTTATATTTAAATTTTATATTTTAAATATAAATTATATTAAATAACTTTCATTTAAATTGACCAATATAATACTTTAAAAATAAAATAAAAAGTGAAGTAAAATAACAACACAAAAAAATGTACAATATTGTTACAAATATTAGCAACATAATAAAAAATGCTAATAATAAAAACAATAAATTATAACAAATAACTTTTATCTAAATGAACCAATATGATAATATGAAAATATAATAATATGATAATACTTTGAAAATAATATTAAAAAAGTAAAGTAACATAAAGCATGTTTATTAATACTGTTTATTAATAACAGTATTAATATATGTGTGTGTGTGTGTGTGTGTGTGTGTGTGTACATATATATATATATATATATATATATATAACTTTTATTTAAATGGACCAATATGATAATACTTTGAAAATAAAAGTAAAATAACAAAAACATAAAAATTTAAGGCATGTATACAATATTGTTAAAAAATATTATCAATATAATTAAAAAAATAATATATCATAATAATCATAAAAATTATAATAAATAATTTCAATTAACCAATATGATAATACTTTGAAAATAATATAAAAAGTAAAAAAAGTTAACTAAAATAACAATAAATTTTTATTAATGTTGTAAAATATTGTTGATAATATGAATATTAAAAAACCTAAAAAAAAAATTCAATTGACCTAAAAGAAAATTTAAATTGACCAACATGATAATACTTTGAAATAAATCAATATTTACCAACATATATTTTTATTTGAAATATTTAGGTACAAATATAAAAGAATAGTTGAATTTAGGGTTCATTTAAAACCAGTTCATTAAAACAGCTTGAACTGATCAGCACAAATGAAACTGAAACACAAATGAAATTCACTTCTAAAATTGAAATGAGACAAGATATTAAAACATGTCTAAATGCTGTTACTTTCACAAAGCAAGGAGAGATTGTGAAACAAAAAATTACATGATCTTCAGGAAACATGTCTAAATAATATATGCACTGTAATACAATGCTGAATAAAGTAAAGAAAATCTATAAAATTATATAAAAAAGTAAAAATATCTCAAATATATTTAGCTATTATTGATATTGAATCTTCAACATACCCTCCAGCTCTAGCTTGAATTTAAATTTTATATTCCTCATTTTATATTCCAACAACACTCAGCACTTTCCTGTCACAAATAAACCTGCGACTCCACTGAACACATTTATCTAACTTGGTTCACAGCCCTTGGCAATCAAACGTTGCTCTGGTGCTCTGCGGCAGGTACATATACTGCGGTAAACTAAGAGAGCACATGGAGAGCTCTTCTGCTACACTTGGGTTTGATCAATCAAGCCAAGAGAGGGGAGGCTACTGGCAGCTAGCAGACATAAAGACTTTCACAGCCACAGCGCGCAGCTCAGGAGAGAACATCAGACAGATAAACAAATGGAACGAGAGAGAGAGAGAAAGAAAGAGACTTGCATAGAGGCGATGACTATCTGGGAGCAAATAAAATGTCATTCCACGCAAATACGAAAAATGAAATGACTCTATTCAAATAGAAAGAAAACCCGCTTCGGCTGACATTTACCAACTCTCAAACAACATTACACCTCGGCCATGAGCCGTCTGGAGTGGATGACGGCTGAAACTGTGCAAACAGAACCTAATGACATTGAGATGAGGGTATCCGAGTCTGAGATTGGGTTTTGGCAGAGGCCGTGGAGCAAGTGTAGGAAAAATAATCATCATGAAGACAAGAAGTCTCAGCCCACAGCGGAGAGATGTTCCACCTTTTAACCATCCAAGCCCCAGATGCAAACCCTCATTTTTTACAACCCGAGCAAGGGGGGGCACGATATTCATAAACACCACACTACCTATCTTTATTCCCTTTATGCTGGCTTGACAGAAGTTGGACGCCTGAGGCCTGAACGGCAAGAGCTTGAGGCAACAAACCATGGAAGGGCGGTCTGACCGAGGATCTGCTTCATGGACAAAACCATTTTCCATAAAAGCCTGGCTTGGGCTGAGAAAGCTGGGAAACGTCTGGAGGACTTGTGGGTCCAACTAAAGAGCTCTAAAGCAGCACTGTAAGATAAATATTTCCTCTCGGTCGCAGCGCTGTTCGTAGTGGCTCTGTTGGGCACAATAAGAAATCATGTATCTATTATTGTACTCAACAAGCCATCTTTAAAACATCTGCCGACTATACGTATCAGGGCTCTATGATTACTTTTCTTTTTAGGAGCACTTTCAAAATTTTAGGAGCACCTTCTAATCAATAATCAAAAATTTAATTTTAAGGTGATATTTGACTCCTTAAAGTGATTTACAGGAGAATTTTGTTTTTACATATGTAATGCAATTTCACTAACTTTAAAAGTATGTCAGGTTTTTTTTTAATTATATTTTTTAAGCTTTTTAAAATTTCTAATTAAAACAACAAAATAAGAACAAGTAAAATAAGAATAAGTTACCAATCAAATGAAGTCAGTACTAACAAATTTTTGTACTACAGAGGTGGCATAAAAGAACACAAAAGTGGCTTGTAGGTGTGTTTTCATATGTTTAATGAGGCTCAGAGGTGGCACGAGTGCAATCAAATTCATAAATTTATGCTGAGATTAATGTTTTAAATATAACATTTTGAATACAGAAATAATGAATGATTTAAAGGGGTCATCGGATGCTAAGTTCACTTTTTTATGTTGTTTGAACATTAATGTGTGTTGGCAGTGTATGTACAAATCTACCTTATAATGATAAAAATCCATGCAGTGGTTTTTAATTAATGTGTAAAAATAATAATAATTAAAATAATTCACTTACAGCAGAAGTGTGTATAAGCGTTTTTTTATGAATCTTTGCGATCGCTTTTCCTTATAACGCGGTAGTTAGGAAGTTTAGCGGCTAAATGCAGCTAAAGTAAACAAGACCGTCATTCCACAGAGAGAAGAGAGGGGCGGGGTGAGCAGAGCTCATTTGCATTTAAAGGAACAACCCCTTAGAATGAGATGATTTTTGCAGAGCTCATTTTGACAAGGTACAAAGGGTGTTTTACAAAACCATTGAGAATTTTTAATCAAAGTGTATTAGAGACTTTTCATTAAGACCCTAAAGAATCATATCAACTTGTAGAAAATGGGCATCCGATGACCCCTTTAAATAACTGAAAAGATACTTAAAAACAAAACAAAATCTGCCAGTAGGTGGCGGCATGTCACTGATTTAATTACTGAATCATTCATTCGATTCGTTCGAATGGCTGATTCATTCAGGAATAAAGCAAGTGACTATTTTTATAAATGGGAAATTGAATCATTGATTCAATTGATTCGTTTAAAATGCACATTCACTCATAAACAAAACACTGCTGTGTTTGAATGGAGATGCAGCTCAGTTGTGACTTGTTTCAGACTATTTTGATGATGAAATAGAGCAGGCAATAGTGTCAGACAATGTAAGTCACTTAATATTAACTTCTTGTTTAACTGTTGTATTAAATCAATGTCTCATTTACAAACTCCGTTAAATATCATTAAAAGCTGTCACTCATCTTAGTTCATCGTGATCTCACAAAGTTCCATTATAATCAATGAAACTCTGTACAACTGCACAATGGATCTCTTATTTACTCTCTACACTTTGTTTATTAAAGGATTCGTGAGATATGTCTGTGATACATTACTCAACGTTGCAAAAACACATAGAAACCTTTGATCGGGTCACTTGCACATGGTGCTCCTAAATATTTTTTCAGTAGTTTCAGTAGTAATAGTTGCACTGTAGAGCCCTGCGTATGCTACATGTAATAAGACGATGGGAAACAATCGGTATTAAGCACGTAAAAGCTTCAAAGGTAGAAGACTGAAACCAGAAGTAGGATTGAGTTTCTTTTTCCATCTCGCACCAAAAAAGGATTTAAATGAAGTGGCTTCCAAAAAAATAGGGAGAAACCCAAGCTCATAATTTTTAGAGTGTGTTTGAATATGTGGTGAGATGCCAGTAATCATGATGACTGATTGAATGATTGTCTTTCGGGTCCTCAGGGGCACCTAAAGTGCATGCAAACACAAAAATACGCATATACATGTTCACACACACACCAGAGTCGAGGGATTTGGGGATGTACTGTTTAAGAAGTGGGTTGCCTTTGCCAGTACAATAACAGTTCATAAGAAGTTTAGTGGAATCTCAATCTTGACTGAAACATAAGTGGGTCAAAGTGTGCTTCTGCTGCTTTCTCAAAATCTCCGCTAAATCCTCTGTGCTTTTCCTCACCGTAACTCACAGAGACACGTCGACTCAGACACGCCAACAGCACACAATGCAAGCTAGATGACCTCAAAAACTCAATTTGACCTAATACGTGTCTCATCTCTTCTCAGAAGTTACTTACACTCAATCACAGTTGTTTAAAAAAGTTCAAATGTGTCATTTCTGCACCACCATTTGAACAAATTCTCTTACATTGGCTGGACAAACAGACAGCCCCGCCCCCAAACTCCAACCAATGGTTGAGCCAACGTTACTGTCTTGGGATGCTCAAACAAACAAAGTTTAGTCTTTCAGTCAAGTGTGGTTTAATTGCCATACATAATTTCTTTTCAGGGTGTGAATGTGAGGCAAGAGTGACGACGCTGGACGGTTTCCTCGTCTCTCTCTCCTTGTGCGAGCGAAGATGCGAACCGCCCTGAGCGAGCCAAGCGAGACTTTGGCTGGGCGAACTGTTACTGAGGAACGAGCCAAAGGAATCCAATGCTAACTTGTAGAGTTTTGTGGTTCACCCACCATTCCTCTTGACTCCTTTTTTCGGGGAGAAAAAGAAACATTCAAGTAAGCGAATATAAGATTAATAAGGAGAAAGAATAAGCTTGTCCAGTTCTCGTTCGTTTTCGCTAATGCAATGGATCTGGTTTCACTGCATTGGGTTTTCTCAAGGCTACACAGCTCATTTAGTGGCTAATGTATAGCTCACTGATGCTTTCCCAAGAGGAACGGCTGTGACAACGAAGGTTTTTGGATTTGCTAATTGACCACCTTGGAATTAAAATGCAGAACTTTTACTTGCACGTCTGTGAAATGTCTTTGACAAACCACTGACTCAAGGTCACCTGTAGGTTGGTCATATGATCACAATATTGCATGGTTCTGTAAACTGTGAAACTGTTGTGTGGGATGATTTCCATGCAAATGAAGTCCAAGAACAATGGTACAAGATACATAGATTTGCTAAGTTTAGCTCATTTAGCATGCAGAACTGCGTCATTTAATTCTGCGCCACGTTCCTAGTCAAACAAACCATCTTAGAGCGTTCAAGACCAAACCATCTGATCAGGAAGCTTTCGTAGCCAAACCAAACATTGCAGCCGACAGAACAGTTTGTGAACTTGCTAACAAATACGCTTTTGCAAAGCCCGTTCTGTACTACTGATCTTCTCAGTGAAGATATCAATAAACATAAAAACCAAAGATTACATCAGCCAAACACAGACAAATAACAGCGGTACAAGACACGGAGTTGGTGTAACTTGGCACTGGGGTCATCTGGAGCGATGTCTCCTACACAAACATGACATGGGGAGAGTACAGTGGTGACTTTGCTTAAATAACAAGAAACCCACAGAGTGATCCAACTGAAACAGCGTGATCTCACGTAAAAGAGCTCAGTTTCAAACATCTTGCCTTCTCTGCAAAAAAGAGTTTTGACCGAAAAAATGGTTGCTTTTATTTTAATGTTGCACAAACTTGCAGCGAGTTCCACATTTGGGAATTGTGGTTTAGTTGGGAAACTATAAAAGGCTTAAGCACAATACAGAAACTAACAAAAGTTAAAGAAATAGTTCACTCAGAAATAAAAATAGCTCCATTTCAAAGCAGCTATTTGCTGTACAATGAAAGCGGAGGGGGTCTAAGACTGTCAAACCACAAAAAAGGACCAAAACGCATTTTAAAAAAGCATCGTAAAAGCAGTTAACAACTATAATGAAAATAGGAAAAAGTAACAATGCTAGGAGACAAAAGGCTTGACAAATTATGGTAATTAAACACGCTATGACTTTAAAACAGATTAAATTCTCATCATTTTGTCATCATTTACTCACCCTTATGTCGTTCCAAATGTGTATACGATTCTTTCTTGTGTTGAACACACACACACAAAAAAAAAAAAAATCTATTTTGAAGAACCAAACAGTTGTTGATTCCCATTGACCTCCATAGTTGGGAAAGAAATACTATGGAAGTCAATGGGGACCATCAACTGTTTGATTACCAGCATTCTTCAAAATATCTTCTTTTATGTTCAAGATCAAGGTATTGTACAAAAGAAGATACACTGTGTGCAGTATTATTAGGCATGTTGATATTCTGGTCATATTTTTTTTCCAAACACATTTTACCAATTCCAAACCACATCAGTCTTAATAACTACTATTAATTTTGTACTTAATCATTTGTAAGTGATATATAATTGTCCGTGAAGGCTGGAAGTGAAAAACTCCTTATATTCAGGTGTGCAGAATTATTAGGCATGTTTTCGTTTACAGCTAAAATGAGCCAAAAAAGAGATTTAACCCAGACTGAAAAGTCCAAATTATTAAATGCCCATGAGAAGAATGCAATACTAATGCATTACAAGAATTTGCAAAGTTAAGGCTTGACCATTGGACAGAGAAATGCTTGTTGAGTCTGCATGGTCAGAAAAAACAGGTGGAGAAGAAAAGATGCATGTTAACTGCAAAAGAATTAGGAATTAAGGTGAAGAATTAGGTGTGACACCATCAGGAACCGTAAATTCTTGTAATGCATTAGTATTGCATTCTTCTCATGGGCATTTAATAATTTGGACTTTTCAGTCTGGGTTAAATATCTTTTTTGGCTCATTTTAGCTGTAAACGAAAACATGCCTAATAATCCTGCACACCTGAATATAAGGAGTTTTTCACTTCCAGCCTTCACGGACAATTATACATCACATATAAATGATTAAATACAAAATTAACAGTAGTTACTAAAACTGATGTGGTTTGGAATTGGTAAAATGTGTTTGGAAAAAAAATATGACCAGAATATCAACATGCCTAATAATTCTGCACACAGTGTATTTTGAAGAACCAAACAGTTGTTGGTACCCATTGGCTTCCATAGGCAAAGAAATACTATGAAAGTCAATGGAGACCATCAATTGTTTGATCACCAGCATTCTTCAAAATATCTTTGCTTGTGTTTGACATAAGAAAGAAACTCATACAGTTTTGGAACGACACAAGGGTGAGTAAATTATGATGGAATTTTCATGTTTGGGTGACCTGTCTCTTTAAAGTACATCACAAACATCACATGGATCAATACAACCAAATAAATAACCAAACTTACAATGTCAAAATATCATCTCTCTCTGGGAAGTCTGACTCATTCATTCTGATCCAAACTGTTTGGATGAATATTTTCAGTGAACCATTAAAGAAAATGACTCACCAATAATTTGGAGGATTTAGTTAATGTTCAAACACGGAATTTTACAATCTTTCTTGTAATGAAATAAATATTTAGTTAAATACTTCAACTCTAAAAACTAGTAAGACTAACTAGCAGTTAGCCAAGAGGTCTTATTATTGGGATTCAACTTGGGGGAATCTACATTTTTATGTAACTGAATAAAGAGGGGAAAGAAAAAATTAAAGGACTAACTTTTAAGACTAGTCTAAACCTTTTATGCAACCAGCCCCTGATCTTTCAATGACAAACAGCTGGAAACAACTAGGAAAAGGAAACAAGAAACAATTTTCAAAATAAAGACAAGCTTTTAAACGTGAAAATAAAAGAGAAGACTTTTTTTGGTTTCATGGAAAAAAGAAAGTTATAGAAATTTCTAAATATAACATAGAAATGATTCAATGAAGACAAGATTTAAATCCTCTAGTTTAAAAGTCATGTTTAAATATAGGTTACTACAACTGTCTGAAATCTGGTGATTCAGATTGTTTGGATGAATATTTTCAGTGAACCATTAAAGAAAATGACTCACCAATAAATTTGAGTCATTGGTTAATGTTCAAACACAAAATTTTACAATCTTTCTTGTAATGAAATAAATGTTTAGTTAAATACTTCAACTCTAAACATCAGGACCAGTTGCATAAACTTAGCCTCTATGTTAAGACAGTGTCTTAAAAACTAGTATGACTAACTAGCAGTTACCCAAGGGGTAATCAGTCTTATTCTTTTAATTCAACTTTGGCTAATCTACATTTTTACGTAACCGAATGAGAAGACGACTATTTTCAAAATAAAAGACAAGCATTTAAATGTCAAAATAAAAGAGCAGATGCAAAATATTTCTTTTTTGGTTTCACGGAAGAAAGAAAGTTATAGAAATTTCTAAATATAACATCGAAATGATTAAGTGACGACAAGATTTAAATTTGGGGGTTAACTAACCAACCAAATCCTCTAGTTTAAAAGTCATGTTTAAATACAGGGTACAACTCCTGTCTGTGTTGGCTTGTTTTTTGGATTCAACCTAGGCTAATCTACACTTTTATGCCACCGAATAAAGGGGAATAAATGTATGACCAGATCTTTCAATAATCGTTCAATGACAAACAGCTGGAAACAACTAGGAAAACGAAACAATAGACAATTTTCAAAATAAAACAAGCTTCTAAATGTCAAAATACAAGAGCTGATGCAAAATATTTCTTTTTTGGTTTCATGGAAAAAAGAAAGTTATAGAAATATCTAAATATAAGGTTGAAATGATTAAATAATGACAAAGAGGCCTCTAGTTTAAAAGTCATGTTTAAATACAGGGTGCAGCTCCTGTCTGAAATCTAGAGTTAATATCAGAAAGTCTCTCGGTTTAAGCCACAATATGGCTTTCATATTTTCAATCTGGTGCTATATCTCATTTCATTCCATAGCGGGGGAGATAAGAGATCAAACAGAAAACAGCACATTCTTTTCTCAGAAGGATACTTACAGACAAAGCCAAGCACACCATAAACATGCTCCCAATAATTTCAATACAGCATTTTATTGAAGCCATCATTCACATCATATGACTTCAGACAGACAAAAACAGCACACTGATGGACGATTCCCAAACCCACAGGAGGACACGCACGAACAATGACTGATGGACAAATACAAATAGCAGGCATTGAGTAAAAATAGAGATGGATGTGTGACTGACAGACAGTGCTGAAAGGGGACAGAAAGACATGGATTGATATATACTGAAGGACATGCTATGAATTACTACAGCTGTTTATTGAGCGATCGCTCTTTTTCTTTTTCTTCTTGGCATCACTTCAGAGAGTGGGAAAGAGTGGGAAACGGGATACCTCCTACTACTTTTTGGCCCTTTTGACCGGCGGCCGAGTGAAACCCGCACATCCCTCCGGCTCATTACAGCCAAAGAGCTGAGGCATTTGACATGTAACACATCTCGCCTGTTTAAAGAGCAGGTCATATGGGTTTTCGGAAAATATCTTTTGCAGTTTGTAATGTAGCTATCCTTTAATGTAAACAGTCTGCAAAGCTGTTAATCAAAAAAGTGCATTATACATAAAAATATCGTCTCTCTGCCTGTTACTGATTTACGTCACAAGGTAACATATTTGCATAAACCCCACCTGTCCGCAAAATACAAACACTCTGACCTGCCCACAAGCACTTCTGGTAGTTAGTGTGTTTACATCATGTCGAGAAGACACTGTGTTCTGTGCTGTGAAAGCAGTTTGCTTCGTTTTAATTGCTGAAAGATGATGATGTGGAGAATCAGTGGTTAAAATTCATATTAACCTTTTGTTATGTGCTCGTCACTTTACAGAGGACAGCTTCTGTAATCTTGGCGAGTTCAATGCGGGATTCACTAAATGCTTGTCCATGAAAGATAAGTCTGCACCTTCTTTATTTAAACCAACAAGCAACAAGTACGACAGATATGTTATGTGTACATTTTCAATTGAATGCTAAAAAAAATCAAGTTTTTTGTGCTAATACGTGATGGAAACTTAGTGCAGCTTTAGGTTTTCAGGTAAACTTGCTGAAATAGTTCTAATAATTCGCTGTGAATCCACTATTTCCTAAGAATGTGTGGATTCATCTAGACTGTCGTTGTTCTAATTACTTTGTTCAATAATAAAGAATGTAACTTAGACATATTTTGGTTTACAAACTTGTTGTGTTGTTTCATCAGTTAGTCACGTTAGCATTTGGCTAACGTATCCACCATTGTCGTTTTATTAAGTGTTTACAGTTTAGCAGCTAAACTTTAGCTGTGGGCATGATTTGCGTGCATAAGTGGTAAACAAAATGTTTTTATGTCATTATTTTAAGAACGGACTGGAGCACTATATTAGAGGTCGACCGATGTATCAGTTTTGCCGATTAATCGGAAGCGATAGTTGATTGGCGGAACTATCGGTTATTGGCAAAAATCCATGCTGATAGTTTTTTCCATGTTGGGTCCGTTGCTGGAGTGGCTAAGAAGGTCGACATTATACAGCAAAGTCCCTATAGTCTTTGTTATACAGCACAAGAGCGGCCTCTAGTGGTGGAAATCACTGATAGCACGTGACGTTTGTTTAGACACGTGACACTGCGCGCTACACAGAGCGGGACACTTCAAAAGCGGATTTAAAACATCGACAATGAAACGTACAGTATACTGTAGTGCATGTTTTTATGTCATTACTAAGCAATGAATTTGTTGAATAGATGCTGCAATAGTATAGAAAAGACAGTATACTTTTGCCCATTTGGTGATCAAATAACCACAAATGTTCTAGAATAGAAGCAGTTAAATTTTGAAAGTACACAATATCCATAAGATTGTAATTTCAACTGTGGCCTTTGTGTAGATATGTAAAGATGGCTATCTTTAGCTTGATTGTTGATGTAATGGTAACACTTTACAATATGAGTCCATTTGTAACATTAAGATTGATAAAAGGTGTAGAATAGAAGTATTGTTCCTTGTTAGAGTGTGTTAATTTCAGCATTTACTGATATATTTCAATCATTTCAGTTGCTTTTGTTAACATTAATGAACAATGAACTAACTATTGATTAATATATAATTAATATTAATATTTTTATTCATTTATAAAGTACGGTTCAGTAGGCTACTTTTTTTTTTTAAATAGTAGAGCACTATTTATTTTCCTTTCAGTATCCATTTTAAAAACTATCGGTCAAATAATTGGTATCGGCCAGTGTGGTCCAACCTAGTTATCGGTATCGGTAAAATCCGATATCGGTAGACCTCTACACTATATTATTGTTTTATGTAAAGGTGCATGCTCAGGGTTGCCAGGTTTTCACAACAAAACCCACCCAACTGCTACTCAAAACTAGCCTAACCGTGTTTCAAGGGAGGGTCACCCATTAAAAATTAATATTGCTTAAGTGTCCTAATTGAACTATGGCCTAATCCTGGCTTAGTTTAAGCCCTGTCTGTGAAACCAGAACCTAACGGGATAAATCTGAGTATCGCAAAAACAATTTACAGATTTTCCAAAATAGGAAGCTGTAACCTCTAGGGTAGCCATAGTGGCTATTTTATATAAATATAGCTACTAAATGATTTGTTGTTTAGAACACCCAGACAAAACGCAATGACATACTTATTTTTATAGTTGCACATGCCTTAAGTCGGGGTGCGACAGCATGCAAAAACAGCACCACATGCATGCGCCGCGGTACTCTCATGAACGGGCGTCAAAGACTGACAAGGAAAAGAAGGCGAAATTATTCTCGTACTGTAGCTTTATAACATTACGATTGAACCACTGTTGTCACATGGACTATTTTATCAATGTCCTTACTACCTTTCCAGGCCTTGAACGTGGTAGTTGTGTTGCTGTCTACGCAGGGTCTGAAAGCTCTCGGATTTCATCAAAAATGTCTTAATTTGTGTTCTGAAGATGAACAAAGGTCTTATGGGGTTGGAACGACACAAGGGTGAGTAATTAATGACAGAATTTTCATTTTTGGGTGAACTATCCCTTTAAATACTTCTGTTTATCTCTGTTTTTCTCAGTCACATCTTCCAATACGCTACCCCGCTGTCAAAATAGCTTACAGCTTAATAAAATATAACAGACTCACTGCATTCACTCATTGCCAAGCATTGCTCAAAAATCACCAAAGGATGTCCATTTGGACCAAAACAGCAAATAACATAACACAGACACGTGTTATGAAAAATACCAGATGCATTCTCTCCGTACTATATTTTTTTACGACACGCTTTCAAGTGGCTGGCAGTAACCCCAAAGGTCACCGTGACCTGCATCTACTGCAGCGTTACTCCTCAGAACAAGCTGTCAATGGGCACAATATGGCGGCTTCGTATTAGCAAACATCACTTGTACGTATTTCCTTCCTTTGAGTAATGGATCGGCATGACATCATCGGAGCGCTCCTCCAGATCTGTGAAGTACGCGGCACTCTCCAGATGTCCATTAAAAGGGATCTGCAGTATAATGGGATGCCTGTAAAACATCATATACATGTCAAGATCACTGAGCACCCTAATTATTTCTTCATGCTAGGAAGCTGGGCTCGGTACGAGCCGCCCGCCAGGATGCTGTCGTCAGGAAATGTCCAGAAAGAGTCGGGTCGAAAGAAGCAGCTGACACGGACCGGTCATGTTTCGCGTTTTTATCAGATGCAGACTTGTATTCTGGTAGTCGACCGCAATTTATGTCAGGTATGGTGTAAAGGGCTGAGTTTTGGATGTAAATATTGAGGTTGGAAGACTTTTGAAAGGTGTTGGTTTCTAAAATAACACAGCTTTGGGCTTTTCATCTCTGGCCTTGACGGTGACGGGGAGGGGTAGCAGCAGGTACTTTCGACTGGGGTAAGGTGCAGATTTTTGGCAGAAGATCACACAAGGGCCAATTCAGCATAAAGAGGACTAATGACACCAGGAGGACCGGTGCGGAGGGACTATAGAGTACGGTTTCCCCGTTTTCTCTCATGTCTCCATAACTGTGAGTGTTTGTCTTTCATCTGGCCTCCGCAGCTGGAGGTGATTAAGGCATCAAGCCATGTACGGAGAAAAGTGATAGATTGGGGATCTCGGAGAGGAGAAGCAGAGACAGAGGGGTTAATGGCTGCAAGAGGAGTTATGGGCTCAAAATGGACTCGGGGTAATAATAATTTGATATGCTTTCAGAGAATGTGACATTTGAATAAATGTTTAAAAATGCATTTGAATAAACACTGATGTGCTGACAATGTCTGAGTTTAATCATAAGATCAACCTGGACTCAAAAATGAAAATTGTGTCAGTAATTGTTCTCCCTTATGATGTTCCAAGTCTGGAGGCTGTTGTTTTTTTTTTCCATGAGACACACAAATATTCTGTTAGCTCTTTCTATACAATGACAATTCATAATGAACATGTCCATTAGGGTCTAAAAAAAAAAAAATCATAATAGTAGTGCATATGAATCATGCTATATGCCTATTTTCTTTTATTCTATTTTATTCTATTCTATTCTATTTCTATTTTAAATACATTTTGAAATAATTTTTTATATGATAATTATAATAAATTTATATATTTATATATTAGAATAGATGTTTTTACAATTATATATATATATATATATATATATATATATAATTTTTTAAAATCACAAAATAATTTTATTTTTAGAGCTTTATTTTAGAGCTTTCAATTTTTTATATCTATTTAATTACACAATGTGAAAAAAAAAAATAATGGCAAACTAAAGGGGTAGTTTACCCAAAAATGAAAATTCTGTCATGATTTTCCAAGCCTAAAGACTGTTGTTGTTTTTTTACCATGAGACACAAAAATATTCTTTTAGCTCTTTCTATACAATAACAATTCATAATGACCATGTCCATTAAGCTCCAAAACAGAAACAAAAAAAACATAAAAAAATCATAACAGTAGTCCATATGAATCACGTGCTATGCTTATTTTCTTTTATTCTATTTTTTTTTAAGTGTAACATATTTTAATATAATAATTATTTCTATAAATATATAATTTAATATATTTAACTGCAATAGAATTTTTTTAAATCACTCTTATAATATCTATAATTTAATATTTAATTGTCATTTTAATGTTTAAAAAAAAAAAAAAAAAAAATCACAAAATAATTTTATTTTAGAGCTTTCGATTGTTTTAATCTATTCAATTACATAATGCTCTGAATTGTTTAAAAAAAAGTCTCTTTACTATTTAAAAAAAATCTCCTTACTATCTTTTTTGGCATTAAACGAATCAGTTGCAGGGTCAGAAAGCTCTCAGATTTGATCAAAAATATCTTAATTTGTGTTTTGAAGATAAACAAAGGTCTTACTGGTTTGGAACGACATGAGGGTGAATAATTAATGACAGAATTTTTTCGTTTTCGGTGAACTATTTATTTAAATGCACATCAGTTTTGGCTGAGAAACTGTGTTTCAGGCATCATAAAATGTAGCTTTAGAAAGAAATATTTGTACACAAACTTTATATCAGACAGACCTTTACTACAGCCTCTGATTAAACTATTTTTACAGGCAGGTTATCCACTTGTATAAGATGTTTTTAAGAGCTGGCTGTGTTCACTAGTGACCTCTCTAAGGTCTACTGAAGCTCAGAGCAAGCAGGAAGCCAACCTACCAAAACTAAGACTCGTGCCACCGCTGACAAATCTTCCCCGTGAGAATTTGAAAGACCGAGCATTTCCAGTGGTCATTTTAACAGGAACAATAAACATGCCAAAAGCACCTCTGGAAATGTACTCCGGGTGACCCTTTGCACTGACCCCATCATGGCTTACGTCTCAGAAGAAGCTCTGTGCTAGAGTCCCAATCACTGTCGATTCAATGGCCTCACCGTTTATTTTTGAAATGCTACATAAGAGACACGGCTCTTTTACGCTTTCACACAAGCATGAAATTCAATGTTTGGGTTAAAAAGACAGAAAAGGAAATGGCAAAATCATATGAGATGGAGATTATTTTGAACAACAACCCACTGTGATGTTATAATAAATACATAAAATAAAATATAATAAATAATAAAAAAATAATTAAATAATTAAAATGAAAATAATTTAAAAAATATTTATTTATTTATTTCCACAATCATTTGGAAAAACAGGCCAAATACCTTATTTATTTCAGGCATACTGGTGCCTTTGAAGCTGTAAACCAACTCTGCTTTTCAGAAACTTGAATGAACCCAGATGAATTGAGAGTTTAGTGGGATGCTGAAAGGATGTCAGCAAAGATGGAATAATGCGAACCATGCTCGCTATGGGATCTAGCGGTACTGATGTGGCTTATGGCACCGCTCTGCTGGTCAATAACTGCCTCGCAGGCCTGTGTGCACAAACACAACACGCACACGGTAGCAAATTCCGCCCGCAGCCCTGCTGCCTGGCACCCGCGTCAGATGGGTTGTTGAGAGGCCAGTTGCAAAGAACAGCAGGGTTTTTCCGATGGATTATGGCCTTCGCATGGCTTCCTTGAAAAAAGTCAGAGAGCACACAGCATTTATACGGGTCAAATGTAGTACGGTCTGTGCTTTAAAGTATGATTGTGGTAAAATTGTCTGTGGCCGATGTGAAAATACATGGAATGTAAGTGGACTTGACGTTATGTACACATCATTTAACTACTAGATATATTGCTGTCAGTTAAATGTCATTTTAGGTGCTGGTCAGTAGGAGTCACTGGCCACATCACTCATAAATGTCCTTAAGGGCAAATGCTAATAGACGCTCAATCTGGCCTGGTATTAATGCTGTACAGCACAGCAGAGGGAGCCAGATCAGGTCGTCCAGTTTCAATTGTCATTACAAAGTGATCTATGGGTATTGACAACGTAGTAATTTGCACATTCTGAGCCTGGAGATACTGGATTTGCATCTAATGGAAAGGGAGGTACTTTTTTTCACAATTCCCCTCTCACTCTTTTCCTGAATCTCTGAGCAATTTGCAAGTTTTACATTTTTTTATGAGCAGACCAAAAAATGTTTTCTTTAAAAAAATAATAATAAAAAAAATTGGTATAGATTTTGGCAAGACAATTTCAAAACAGCTATAGTTTACCTTATTTATATTAAAAAATAATAATAATAAAACAAAATGTAAAAAATGTAAAAATGTTTGAAATGTAAAAGATTATATATATATATACATTTAATAATTATTACATATTATATAAACATTTAGAATATAGTATATTACAATATATTACAATAAATATTATATAGTAAATATATATATATATATATATATATATAATTCAAATATATATTATAATTAGAATAATTTTTATGTGTGTGTGTGTGTGTGTGTATATATATATATATATATATATATACATACATATGTAGTAATATATTATAGTATACTGTATTGTAAATATTTATATAATATATAATAATTAAATATATATATATATATATATACACACACATTTAATAATTATTACATATTATATAAACATTTAGAATTTAGTATATTACAATATATTACAATAAATATTATATAGTGTGTATATATATATAATTCAAATATATATTATAATTTGAATAATTTTTATGTGTGTGTGTGTATATATATATATATATATATATATATACATATGTGCAATATATTATAGTATTGTAAATATTTATATAATATATAATAATTAAATATATATATATATATATATATATATATATATACACACACACACATTTAATAATTATTACATATTATATAAACATTTAGAATTTAGTATATTACAATATATTACAACAAATATTATATAGCGTATATATATATATATATATATATATATATATATATATATAATTCAAATATATATTATAATTTGAATAATTTTTGTGTGTGTGTGTGTATATATATATATATACACACATATATAGTAATATAATATACTGTATTGTAAATATTTATAGAATATATAATAATTAAATACACACACACATATATATATAACAATTATTAAATATATACATATATACATACATACATATATAAAATAATTATTAAATATTTATAAATATTTATATTTTTAAATATTTAAATATATTTTTGTTCATATATATATATATTATATATTATATAAATATTTACAATATAGTATATTACAATAAATATTATATAGTAAATATATATATATTTGCTATGTAATATTTATTGTAATATAATATATAATAATTATATATATATATATATTCATTTTTACACTGTAAAATTTACATATATATATATATATATATATATAAATAAAAGTAATAAAGTAAAAAAAAAATTACACTAAATTTTATATATTATACAGTAAGCTTACATATTTTATATATGTGTATGTGTATAATAATTTGAATTAAAAAAAAGGCAAATTGGCTGTTTTGGAATTGTCTTGTATATAAATATGTATATAAATATGGACTTTATTTAAAACATACTTCCACTCATCTGTTTTCATTATGCTGTTCCATTATCAGCTTATATAATTTAAACACAGTATACTGCATCTGTTTTTAAGTGTGTTTTTGAGTTATAGCAATCATAATTGCATTCTCCTAAAGATGCATGAATGCTGGGTTGCTGTCATGGCCAGATGTCTTTAATTTGTTCATGGTTGTTTCCAATTTGTAAATCAACTTTCAAAGCATATATTTATGAGAAAACAAACAAAATCAACAATGCCCACAAAAGTTAAGTCCATGCCTCTGTGGTATGGGTCGTATTTATTGAAAATCTGCTATTGTGAGTTTACAGGAAAAGAAATTCGGACCCATAAACATGCCAAGTAAGGTATGAATTTAAATTTCAATCATAAAAGATTTGATGTTTTGACTTTACATCTGTCATCAAACACATAATTCCTGGAATCGCCAAGGCGAGCATCACTATTGCTCTTACATTTGAACAAACCCATAACCACAAATTTTAAACTATGTTGTTTAGACTCAAACTGCCAAATTAACACAATAAAAACCTCACAGAAAATGTTCGTATTGTTCTTGCAAATTTTGTACAGGCACGCACAAATCACATTCTTTACAGAAAATGTACAAATGTAGTTTTTAATATCTGTTGGTTGACCTTTCTACAACCACAAAAAGATCTCAAGAAGAGCAAGTCGCCAGAATGAGCGCTGCATAATTTCTATTGTTTGCACATGACACTCTGATACAACAAGCTCTTGAAATGGAACACAATAAAATGCTTGCTTTCTTGCTATGGCTGCAGGCACGTCATGGTCCAGATACATATGACAATGGAAAGGTGCTTTACTGCTGTACAGAGACCCGGAGACCACTTCACAAACACGCTCTTTAATTTCGTCAGGCTTTAATCACAGTCTCTGCTGGAGAGAAAAGTACTCGCTTGCCTCAAGCTCATCACAAACTGGCACACTGAGTTCATCTTTGCTGCATAGTATGGGAATGGAAACTGCTATTTACACCGCATGTCTGTTTAAAAGCCCATTTGGTTTTGGTTTCTTTGTTCTGTGAAACCCTAAAAGAAGATATTTTAAATGTTTCTCAGTGTTGTTCATACAATGGAGACAAGTGTTGTTGAAGACCTCACTGACTTTGATAACACGGACAAAAATGTTGTTAGAAATCACACAAAAACCAACCCAATTACCCCATAACCCAATTCTGTCATTAATTACTCACCCTCGTATTGTTGCAAACCCGTTAGACCTTCGTTCATCTTCGGAATGCTTTCTGAGTCTGCACAGACAGCAACACAACTGAAACGTTCAACGCCAAGAAAGGTAGTAAGGACATCATTAAAATAGTTCGTGTGACATCAGTGGTTCCTTAATTTGTGTGTGCATTCAGAGTCAGAGCATCAAGCTTCTGGATTTCATTAAAAATATCTTCATTTGTGTTCTGAAGATAAACAAAGGTCTTATGGGTTTGGAATGACATGAGGGTGAGAAATGAATGACAAAATTTTCATTTTTGGGTGAACCATCCCTTTAACATGGCATGAGAAATCAATGCGTGCAGTAAATAACTAAGCAGAAAATCTAAATAAAGTACCAAATGTTAAACAGTTGTATTTTTAATCCAAATGATGACAATATATTCAATATGTTCAGTATATATTCAATATATTGAATATAAATCAGGGTTATTATCATTAACTAAAACTATGAACTATTAACAATTAAAGCTGAAATAAAATAAAATATAAATAATAGATAAAAAACTTAAAAAAAAAACTTAAAAAAAACTTAAAAAAAAAAAAAAAAGAAAAAAGAAAAGAGAGATTGTTACCAAGTTTAGTTTGAGCTGAAGCACTAAAATTAGCTGGAAATAATAAAAGATGAAACAACAAATAAACATAAATTAAGCTAAACAGAAATGTAAAAATAAAAAAATCAAAATGACAAAAACATAAAATTACCAAGCATTAACCATAAACTAAAACAAAAACTGAACATATTAAAAGCTAAATCATGGACGTAAAAAAGAAATTCAAATAATTAATCATAAAAAACTATAATAACAACCAAAAACATATAAAAACCTCTAAAACTATGAAGAATATTTTGCTTAACTGAAATAAAATATTAGACAAAAATGAGAAATGTTGCCTAGTTAATTTAGTTTGACTTGTAAGATAAATTAAGCTAAATAGAAATGTAAAAAATAAAAATAAAAATGACAAAAACATAAAAGTAATAAACATTAAAGTTAAAATGTAAACTAAAAATATTAAATCAGGGCTTGAAATTAACTTTTTTACTTGGTAGCACTGGTGCTCCTAACTTCAAAAAGTTAGGAGCACCGAAAAAAAATTTAGGAGCACCAAATGAATATTAAGGAGCACCACAACTGCCAATTGAGCAGAACAGCCAGCACTCGGCCTGGCATTTCTTTGTAGTAATGCACTGATCTTGATTCTTCATGGCCGTTTCTGATTGCCGATGTTTTTACAAGCAAATGGGCTGATTCTGAAAGCCTTTGTAATATTTATTTTAAGCCTTAAGCAGGGACAAGAATTAATGAAAATATGAGTACATGAATAAAATGTTTATTTTCTCTATTACATGTAGAGCAATTTAAATTAGAGGCAACCACTGCATTTTTAAACAATCTACAGTATAAATAACAAAAATAAACGGCACAGTTCTTTTTTAGTCGTATTAAGTGCAAACAATAAATGCAGCCATAATCAAAGTAGGCTGGTCTCTCAATATTCAAAGTGCAAATAGAGACCGAATTTTTCAAGCATGATACAGAGCTATAGACAACTACACAACCTATTATAGCCTACAGCTACAAGTTATGTTATGTAGCCTAATTCGCCCACGTTGGGGAGTCGCTTTCTAAACATGGGGTATTAAAATTGCTTTTGAAGGCGCGTGCGCGTTTTACTTTCGGTTTCGTTTTAACGATGGCGAGAAACTCTCGGCGGTGCTGAGCGTGCATTCTACAATACATGACATTAATTTAACAAAACAATTTGAAAGTGGGGGGTCACAATCGGGATTTGAAAAGTGTCCCCAGTGCAAATTACGCCCTTTCGTGAGTGGAATTCTGAAGCTGAGTTATCATTTGATGTGAATGTATGCCGCGTTGTATATTGAGACGGAGGCGCCAGAATTGCGTCTGACAGAATGTGCGCTGTAGCACGAACAGTATATTTCTTCAAAATCAGATTGTGGAGATATTTTAATTGTCCACAATCAAAAATCGTCATATCACACACCTCTGATTTCAATGTAGTTTGTGCAAATCCGGAACAGAAGTTGGTTGAGAGAGAGAAAAAACGGCCGGTTCCGAGTTTCAGCGGAGCGCAGTGTCAGTGACAGGGAGTGATTGACGGCTAATATCTAAAATCTGCATTATAGTTAAGAATGTAAAAATCAAGTTTAATTGGTTATGTAATGTTGGAGAGAACGGCGAAACTGTCACTGTATCAGCTCACAGCAGTCTGGGCAGTAGTTAGGCTAGCGAAAGTTTTGTAAAGGAATGAAAACAAGTCGCACCACAACAATTTCTCGCACTCGCACAAATGCTTCCAAATATATTTTGAGGTCGCGCAGACTAAATTTTGGGAGCATATGCGACCAAAACGGTCGCAATTTCGAGCCCTGTAAATGCTAAATTATAAACTTAAAAATAAAACTCAAATAAGTAACAAAAACTATAGCCATAAAAAACACTATAATAACAACTACAACCATAAAAAACCTAAAACTATGCAGAATATTTGGCTTAACTGGAAAATAGCTGAAATCAAATATAATATAAATATTAGACAAAAATGAGAAATGTTGCCTAGTTAATTTAATTGGAGTTGAAGAACTTAAATTTACTAATAATAATAGATGAAAAATAAATAAACATAAATTAGGCTAAATAGAAAAAAAAGAAAAAAAATGGCAAAAACACATAAAATTACTAAGCATTAAACAAAAATTAAAAAAAAAACAAAAAACGAAAATATTAAAAGCTAAATTATAGACATAAAAGTGCTCAAATTCAAATAATTACCAAAAAACTATACCCAAACAAAACCCTATAATAACAACTGCAACCATTTAAAACAAACAAATAAACAAATGTAATAAATAATAAAAGATGAAAAATAAATAAATTTAAATTAGGCTAAATAGAAAAAAATGAAAAAAAAAAGACAAAAACAAAATTACTAAGCATTAAACTAAAATTTTAATTCTGAAACTATTAAAAGCTCAATTATAAACATAAAAGTAAAATTCAAATAATTATAACTTAATAACTAATAACTAAGAAACCCTATAATATCAACTATAAGCATAAAAAACCTCACACACACACACACACACAAATAAATAAATACCATATTCTTTAAATAAGACTTACATAACTCCTTCTCTTCCAGGACTCCTGATATAATGCCTGGTATTTATTTTCCTTCATTAAGCAAAGTTGTCATTACCCATTCCAAGGTTCTTTTATCCTGCCTGCCCATCATTTTTCCCACATTTTTAATTTCAAAAACAATACACGAGTGATTACAGTGTAAAACGACCCGTAAACAAGTTAAGATCTGAACCATCAACCATCAACATTTCAATACAGAGGGCCACTATTGTGTGTGGCGGGCCGGCGCTATCATTTTTAAAATAACTGTTTAGGTCACACAGTTAATATCAGCTCTCTGGAGCCGTCCCTATAAACACACATGGGCCCGTGCCACTGGCCGATAAACACAGCTTTCTGTGAGGCCCGCAGGGGCCGTTTACCGGCGTGTGCCAAGCCGTGCTACGACGCTCTGGGCCGCAGCCCTCAGACGACTGTTTTTAGAGCAGTGGGACGGTCCCAGCGGAGGTCATTCCTCCTCCGGTTCAAGCCAGGGTCGAGTATAGAAAAACACACACAGTTTGGTGAAGGAGACGGCGCAGGCCAGTGTGTGTTTAGATCAATTTCTTCGGTTTCGCTGGCACTTGTTCGCGCAAGTAAACAGACTATTCATTTAGCAGCCTACACATAGTCGCTAGAGGAATAATGACCTCTGTGAAAAATGACAGAGAGGTTGCTTTTAAAAGCGAAACAAAAAAACAGATTCTGCTGCGCCTGAATCTGTAGATTCACACTTCCTTACAGCTTGGAAAATATTAATGTTTGGCATATTATAAGGTGTGACATGAATCTGGGTGCTGTGCATTATGATAGATGAGGTGACTAATGCACATTTGTATGTACAAACTGAGCACAGCTGCAAATACGTTTGAAAGTTTAAAAAAACCTTAAACCTTGTTTCTCAGATATAAAATAATTAAGCTGTCTGCATCAACTGACTCATTTACGAACTTGTTTGCACTGTGAAATATTTAACTTAAGTCTAAACATTTAGAATGATGAGTGATCAGAATGTAACTTATACAATTGTCACTTACATACAAGCACCAAACACTTTTCTTTCATTATACTGAGTTAATTGCATAATGATATTGTAAAATAAGCTATACGCACTGAGAGGAGACGAATAAATCACTCGCTGGATAAATAAATCTCAAAAACAGGAGCCAGCCTATCAACAGCTGTGTGGTTTGATGCATTCTCTCTTATTTTTCAGTCATCCAAGTCTCACTGTATTGGCAGACAGAGAGTTTACAGTCTCTGCTACGTGTTAACTTCTGGTTTTGTTGACGCAATACTATTTTTTGCAGCTCCAAAAGCTCAGAGACAGATTTTGTGCCTCAGTATCTACCAGTTATTCCATCTCCTGCTGAAAAAAAAACAGTCAAAAGTTTTTAAACAGTAAGGTTTTTAAAGAAGTCATCGGATGCAAACTTCACTTTTTCATGTTGTTTGAACATTAATGTGTGTTGGCAGTGTATGTACAAATCTACCTTATAATGATAAAAATCCATGTAGTGGTTTCTAATTAATGTGTAAAAATAATATCCCCTTTTTTCAAATCGAGCCGTTCTCAGATGCCTGTCGGTGTAGCGTCACACCCACAGAGGCCGCTCCCATGATAGTTGACTGACACGAGCTCTTACCTCAGACCAGCTGTCACAGTCCAGTAACTTTCCTTGTTACGATGCCGAAGTGAATATTTCCTTATAACGTGGTAGTTAGAAAGTTTAGCGGCTAAACGCGGCTAAATGCGGCTAAAGTAAACAGGCTCGTCATTCCACAGAGAGAAGAGAGGGGCGGGGTGAGCAGAGCTCATTTGCATTTAAAAGAACAACCCCTTAGAATGAGATGATTTTTGCAGAGCTGATTTTGGCAAGGTAAAAAGGGTGTTGTTTTACAAAACCATTGAGAATTTTTAATCAAAGTATATTAGAGACTTTTCATTAAGACCCTAAAGAATCATATCAACTTGTGGAAAATGGGCATCCGATGACCCCTTTAATGCTTTTTAAATAAGACCCTTCCGCTCAGCAAGCCTGCATTTATTTGATCCAAAGTACAGTAAAATATTTGTACCTATTTGAATATATTTTAAAATGTAATTTATTCTTGTGATTTCAAAGCTGAATTTTTAGCATCATTACTCCAGTCGCATGATTTTTCAGAAATCATTCTAATATGCTGATTTACTGTTCAAGAAACATTTTTATTATTATCAATATTTGAATAGAATAGAAACGTGATAGAAAGACGAATAGAAATAGAAATGTGATGAATAGAAATACCATTCAAAATCTTGGATTCAGCATTTTTGTTGGGAAAGAAATTATAGAAAGTGATGCTAAAGACATTTATAGTGTTATAAAAAAGATTACTATTTCAGATAAATGCTGTTCTTCTGAACTTTCTATTCATCAAAGAAAGCTGAAAAAATTCTACTCAGCTGTTTTTAACATAATAATAATACATGTTTTTTTGAGCATCAAATCAGAATATTAGAATGATTTCTGAAGGATCATATGACTGTAGTAATGATGCTAAAAATTCAGCTTTGAAATCACAACAATAAATTACATTTTAAAATTTATTCAAATAGAAAGCAGTTATTTTAAATAGTAAAAATATTTCAGAATTTTACTGTTTTTGTTGTACTTTGAATTAAATAAATGCAGACTTGGTGAGCAAAAGAGACTTTTTAAAAAAACATTTAAAATCTTACTGTTCAAATACTTTTGACTAGTAGTGTAAGTTCTACATGGTCTCTCAGCCTAGTCCAGTGGTTCCCAAAATTTTCTGCCAGGCCCCCCTTTTGCAGAATTAAAAAAATTCAAGCCCCACACCCGCATTTATACATAAACATAAAAACAACTTCAGAAGGATTTATTTGAAACGTAATAATTAAAATTCAGTTTGAGACAACTTACTGAAAAAAACTAAACAAGGAACTAGTCACTTTTAGAGTAGAAACATTAAAAGTAAAGCATGCAACTTTACTATGTGCTATTTTTTTTACTTTGTAACAGCATTCATTGTTTTTTAAACAGATTTTCTTATATTTCTTCTCTTTGTTGTAGTTGCGATCTTTGAAGTACATTCATCATCTACTTTGTTTACCTGGCACTTGTTGTCTTTTCAAAAACTAGTCCATGCTTAGAGCAGAACTACTATGCATCATTCATTCATAATGTTACTCGGCTAATGGCAATTCTCATTTCTGATATCCACTGCAGCATCTAGTGGTCTGTTATTTTACGACAAAAACCGCTACAACTGATAACAGACAGCTGCAGCGGGTACTGCGAGTCGTCTTGAGGTAATAAAATATGATGAAATTCATATTTTGTGTTAAATTATTTACATATGTGGCAAGTAGCCGTATAATAAGCAAGATAATTTCACACTGGGGTCTTGTATCACCCTGAAAATGTCTCTTTTTTTACATAAAAATCTAGGGATATACCGAAATGTAAATTATTGGCTGAAACTGAAACTGCTTTGTAATAATGATTTATTATTTTATTAATTAATATAGTCATTTTGTAAGACTTTTTAATTTAACTAAATAATATTAATGCTACTGAATAAAAAAAATAAATCACAAGCCAACTTTTATAAGCCACAGATATTTTTGACTAATTATCAAAATAATGTATAGTCCTACAAAGCTATTATTATCAGAGCATGTGAGCAGAGCATACCGTCACGAGAGGGTAGCGTCATTTTACCAGCGTTGTCCAGTACAGCATAGCATGTTACAGCACAGTATGTGATGCTATTGCAAACAGGAACAAGTATACATAGAAATTTTCTGTCGGCGCGTCATTTGAGCGGCCTTTGTATTTCCGTTGAGCACAAGCCGTACAGGAGTGGAGCATTCATATGGGCCGTGAGCAACTCAACTTCATAGAGCGGAATATTGAGCGGAGCGTCACACATTGAGTGGTGTGCGCTGAATACTGCCGGACTGTGCGGCAGATATTTTCGGCCGTTTATCTCTTTCGAAATTCTATAAAAATCGGCTGTACACTAGCCTTGCCGCGCCCCCCTTATCATAACTCCGCGCCCCCCAGTTTGGGAACCACTGGCCTAGTCAGACTGGTTTGATGGTTT
Source organism: Labeo catla (assembly GCA_012976165.1). NCBI lineage: Eukaryota > Metazoa > Chordata > Actinopteri > Cypriniformes > Cyprinidae > Labeo > Labeo catla. The sequence continues at coordinate 110,991 of VONZ01000500.1, read as the reverse complement.
TAAAAGAGTTCTAGACTCTTTCCAGCAGACCAACCAGCTGGAAACCAGTCTGGCAGGCCTCGAGACCATCTAGACCAGCTTAAAAATCACTGGTGATTACATCACTGGTGAGCAAAACAAATTGTTTATTGCTGTCGTCACACACACACACACACACACACACACACACAACTCTGTGTTTTGTTGTTCAGAACCAGTGTTCTGGCACAGCTGCTTCAGGCAGATCCCAGCCGCCTCTCCAGCGAGAAAACAAAAAGAAATGGCGTGTGTTTTCTCACGAAACAACAGCTGGTGCCCAGATATAACTGCTATTTCCAGTCACTGCGCTCTAGATCCGAAATATTTAAACATTTTTTGCGCAACCTTTGACTTTTCCTGCAAACTTTACACTATGTTTATATCAAAGTATATATATCTTACCCTAGACAAATACAAAAGCAATGCAGGAGACTTTGGATAGTGAAATTCTGGAAAACCTGGAAATGCTTTTCTCTGTTATGTTTTTTTTTTTTCCTCATGGGGGAGTTCAATCATTCTAGTATGAAGACAGCTCTTTCTTAAAGGGACAGGTTATCCAAAAATGTAAGTTATATAATTATCTACTCACTGTCATGTTGTTCTAAACCTGACTGTCTCTTGTCTATGGAATGCAAAATAAGATATATTTATCAACGCTGGGGTTCAAAACAACATTAAACCTCCACAATTATACGGAATAACACAAATTTTTCAAAATATAGCTTTTTGTGTGTCATACACAAGCCATAATTGATAATTAACTTTCTGCCATATTAATGCTGATCACTGTTATTATAGTTAACTAAAACCAAAACCATCTGATGTTTTTCTTTAAAATTAGTATTTTTATCAGGCTCCTATTGGGCTGAGGCTGGGATTTGAGCGAGTTTGAAGTAAAAGTATTTGATGGACGTATACTATGTGTCAGGACCATTCACTCAGTATCATTATCTCATTTTTGACCGAAATGGCTCTTAGAGGGTTTTGCATCTGAACTCTTCATATATATATATATATATACACACTACCATTTAAAATTTTGGTGTCAGTAAATTTTTCTTCTTTTTGGAAAAAAAAAAAAGTATACTTTTATTCAGCAAGGGTGTGTTAAATTGATAAAAAGTGATAGCAAAGACTACTGTTAGAAAAGATTTACATTTTGAATAAATGATGTTATTTTTATTGGTTTATCATCAAAGAATCCTGGTTCCAAATACACACACACACACACACACATATATATATATATATATATATATGCCTGCATTTATTTGATCCAAAGTACAGTAAAAACAGTAAAAAAAATTGTACTATTTAATATAAATGTTTTCTATTTAAATATATTTTAAAATGTAATTATTCTTGTGATTTCAAAGCTGAATTTTTAGCATCATTACTCCAGTCACATGATCTTTCAGAAATCATTCTAATATGCTGATTTACTGTTCAAGAAATATTTTTATTATTATTATTATCAATATTTGAATACAAATGAATAGAAATAGAAATGTGATTAATAGAAATACCATTCAAAATCTTGGAGTCAGCATTTTTTTTGGGGGAAAGAAATTATAGAGAGTGATGATAAAGACATTTATATTTCAGATAAATGCTGTTCTTTTGAACTTTCTATTCATCAAAGAAACCTGAAAAAATTCTACTCAGCTGTTTTTAACATAATAATAATAATACATGTTTTTTTGAACATCAAATCAGAATATTAGAATGATTTTTGAAGGACCATGTGACTGGAGTAAAGATGTTAAAAATTCAGCTTTGAAATCACAGGAATAAATTACATTTTCAAGTATACTAAAACAGAAACCATTATTTTATATTGTAATAACATTTCGCAAAATTACCATTTTCTGTATTTTTGATCAAATAAATGCAGCCTTGATGAGCATAAGAGACCTCTTTAAAAAACATTACAAGTCTTACTGATCCCAAACTTCTGATAAAATAAAATAAAATAATCTAAAACTATAATTGTATCCCAATGATACTAAAATTGCATTAGGGCTTGTGGATGACCGTTTGGCCTTTGGATGTACTTCATCCTAAATCAACTAGACAAGCCCTACAAATTCTCTATATCTTTTAATTCACCCCCTGTTAATATATAGCACAGTTATAGTTGAGTCACTGAGATGATGCACTTCTTGAGGCATCTCAAAAACAATCTCTTCCATCCTAGACCTACATAAAACATCCTCAAATCTTCAGCATCCTCCCATTCCATCGCGTTATCATGGGATTTGAAATTTACTTTAGATAAAAGTATCCCTTATATTATACACTTATACACTTAAAGATTTGTCTTATGGTTTCTGTCTGTATACAGACTATATAACATGAGTGCTTTTCTTCCACTGTCAGTGATGAGTATCCTAAGCATCGACTCGCTTGTAATGTATAGGCCTACTTATATTCAAATAAACAGCTCTGATTCTGATTCATGATTCTTGTGAATATGGAATTTGTACATACAAACCGTCTGCTAGTCTTTCATAAGCAAAGCCAAATGCACTTAACCTGAGGGTCAGCCATGAGTACATCATAGCAATAAATACTTTCAAGCTAAACTGTAAAAGGATATGACCGTTATTATAGTTCGGTGTCTGCAATATCCAGAAGATGTCAGCTGCAAAAACAATTAAAAGGTCATACTGTTTTCATTGTTTTGTGGTTTAAAGGAACACTTCACCCAAAAAGCTAATTTTGCAGCCATTCATAATATAGATGAGTTTGTTTTATATGTTTAATTTATTTATTGCAATCACGCAACATGATGTTTTTAATCAGCTGTTTGGACTCTCATTCTGACGGCACCCATTCACTACAGAGGACCCTTTGCTGAGCAAGTGATGTAAAGCTAAATTTCTCCAAAACAAACTCATTTTCATTTTTGGGTGAACTATTCCTTCACAGAGAAAATGAATGAATAAATAAAATAGAAATGTATAATTATTATTCTGCTTTAATAGAAGCTTCACTTACATAAACGCTAAAATTATAACAGGAACATCACATACTGTATTGAACAATTTAACACTGCTTCCTCTGAACTTCAGAGCTGCCTGCAGTGAAATAGTAAGAGAACTTCAGCAAAAATGTGTTCAATAAGAAGTCTGCGTGCTTTGCATCATTTATTAGGTTGCTTAATAGTACGATAACACATTCCCTGTGATAAACAAACTGAGGCACACCAGGGCGTCCACACACTCAACCCTAATTCATCACAGATCTGATGTGATATACTATTTTATCTGATCGCACACGGCCGGAGAATGTGTCGGACACAAGTGGGGATTGTGATATCACACATTCTCCAGATAGAGAGATACGTCACCTAAATGTTTCAGAGTTCATACGTGCAGCCAGAAGCGTAGAAACGCTCTGTAACTTATCAGATTGGCTCATGAATATTAATTCGGTGACATAGCGTTCACATTCTCTCTGTATATAAACCGCAATCTCACCCTAATCCTTTTAAAAAGGCATAAATATAATGTGACGGCGGTGTTGGCCATTTATAATTTTGAAGAGATAAGACATGTCAGGGAACTGAATAATGAACCCATTTAATGATATAAAACAGTTTAGCAGATACACTGCAAAGGCTAAGTGCTCGGATATGTTTTATATCGCCTCCTCGTGGCATGTCTAATCTGATCAGTCGGTGAGTGTGACTGCCATGTGAGGTCTGGGATCAAAGGTCACCTAAACGGCCACCTGCCCCCAAGTGACCTTTAACCTCTACACTATCCATTCTGTCTTTTATGTGCGACCCAAGCACGTACCACATGGTGGGTGTCTGTATCTAAGTGAGCCTACCTACAATGAGATGAACTGAGAAACTGAGATGTCTAGATCAGTTTATACAAATAATTTTTTTTTTTAAGTTGAAATACAATAACGTTGAAAAGTTTAGGTTTAGTGTCAGTAAGAGTTTTTAAATATGTGACCCAGGACTACAAAACAAGTCATAAGGGTCAAATTGAGATTTGTACATTATATGAACGCTGAATAAGCTTTCCATAGGACAATATTAGGTCGAGATAAAACTATTTGAAAATCTGGAATCTGAGGGTGCAAAAAAATCAAAATACTGAGAAAATCGCCTTAAAGTTTTCCAAATGAAGTTGTTAGCAATGCATATTACTAATCACAAATTATGTTTTGATATATCTACACTAGGGAATTTATAAAATATCTTCATGGAACATGACCTTTACTTAATATCCTAATGATTTTTTGCATAAAAGAAAAATCGATAATTTTGACCCATACAATGTATTTTTGGCCATTGCTACAATCATACCCGTGCGACTTGTGGTCCAGGGTCACATATATTATTTTATTAATACAGTCTCTTATGCTCACCAAGGCTGCATATAATTGTTAAAAAAAAAACAGTAATATTAAAAAGTAATAGTTTAGACTTTATTAATATATTTAAAATCACTATTTTGTTAATTTTATATTTATTTTGTGACTTAAAAAAAAATATTTTAATATTTTAATTTATACATTTTCACCAGCCATTACACAATCCTTCAAAAAAAAAAACTATAAAATTCTAAAAAAAAAATATAAAATTATAATAAAACTATAAAAAAATATGCTAATTTGATGCTAAAGAAACATTTCACATGTTGAAAACTCAAAAATACTGCTTAATATTTTTATGGAAATCATGACAGATTCTTTAAGGATTCTTTTTAAGAACAGAAAGTTTAAAAGAACAGTATTTATTTAAAATTAAAAACGTAACGTAGCAATAAAAATAAGTAAACATCTTCATAACTTTTTAACAATTTTATACACTACCAGTCAAAAGTTTTTTAACAGTAAGATTTTTAATGTTTTTTTTTTAAGTTGTCTCTTCTGCTCACTAAACCTGTATTTATTTGATTTAATGTACAGCAAAAACAGTAAAATTCTGAAATATTTTTACTATTTAAAATAACTGTTTTCTATTTAAATATATATTAAAATGAAATTTATACTGTGATTTCAAAGTTGAATTTTTAGCATCATTACTTCAGTCACATGATCCTTCAGAAATCATTCTAATATTCTGATTTGCTGTTTAAAAAACATTTATTATTATTATTATTATTATGTTGAAAACAGCTGAATAGAATTTTTTCAGCTTTCTTTGATGAATAGAAAATTCAGAAGAACAGCTTTTATCTGAAATAGAAATCCTTTGTAATATTATAAATGTCTTTATCATCACTTTTGATCAATTTAAAGCATTCTTGCTAAATAAAAGTATTAATTTCTATCATTTCTTTCCAAAAAAAAAAATTAAATAAATTATACTGACTCCAAGCTTTTAAATGGCATAGTGTATAATGTTACAAAAGCTTTTTATTTCAGATAAATGCTGATCTTTGGATCTTTCTATTCATTAAAGAATCTAAAAAAACCTGTTTTAAATATTGATAATAATAAAAAACTTTTCCTGAACAGCAAATCAACATATTAGAATGATTTCTGAAGGATCATGTGACACTGAAGTAATGATGCTGAAAATTTAGCTAAAATCACATGACATTTTAAAATATTTTCAAATAGAAAACAGTTAATTTAAAAATTTTACTGTTTTTGTTGTACTTTTTACTGTTCAAAAACTTTTGACTGGTAGTGTATATCCTTATTAAAAAGTACTCATACAAAAAATGAACTTTTTAATATTAAAAATAAACAAGCAAGCCCAGCCCAGATGAGAAAAAGTAATGCAAAGTATTAATTTCCATAAAAGTAAAGTGATATTGTAATGCATTACTTTTAAAAGTAACTTTCCCCAACACTGGTAATTAGGTGTATGCAATATCTTTAGACAGCCCTTCAACTCAAGTCATTATTAAAGGAGAAACCCAGCAATGGAAAGTTTTCAGTGAGCACAAATACGATTTTTCATTCTTAATATGAGACAGTGCTGTTTAAAGCCTAATCCTATAGTAGAACCTTCAGAATGAATTCCGAATCCTTGAGGATTGTCTGAACCACACAAACCCCGTCCCAGGCTGGGATGAGATTCAACTGTTGCCCTGTTATTTTTCTGAAGTGGCTTTTTCATCTAAAAGCATTTCTTTTTCACTGAGCCTGGTGTTTCTCATAAATCAGAGTCTCTATTGCAGCCTGCTCTATTGTTATGAGTGATTCGTCACTCCAATGACTTTAGACCAGTCACAGTTTTGAGTTAAGACATCTGGGTCTTTTAATGTCAGGGCATATATTGTTATCTCCATGAAAACATTACATGCAACAGCTTGGGCATATGAAAAAGACGACCGTAAAAATCTAGACAGGACGTGTGTGTTTGATTTTCAATGATGACTGTGCATGCAGCGACCGATGGCGTTAAGGGGGGACGGGTTATAACCACATGCTGGGCAATTTGTCTTTCAGGCCATATCTGTCACAGAACACTCAGGCACTACATGCACAAGGAAATTAAACATGTGCAACACACCTGCACCAAAAAGGACTCTTAATTCTAATTGGATGAGCCCAGTTTTAACTTATCTTGACATATTTAGGACACATTCTGCTTGTCTTATGCCATGGATATATGAAGTATGGTATAAATGGCGTAGCTAAATCTCTAGCAGTTGAAACACACACACATTTTCATACCATCCAGCCCGGCTTATACACATGTTCAAAAACATGCTGACAGCCGGCTTGCAGCTCTCCAGAGACTTGACCCGTAACTTGACTCAGTGGCCTCTTCCACTTCTGTTTAATTGAGTCGAGATGCAATAATAAGAACATGTCCATGAGGTCCATGCTGACGAACACCACACTGAATACCTTGTGTTTGCTTCACAGAAGCTTTATATGTGAGTACAATGCTGAATCATAAGAAATCTTGGAAGTCTTATATCATAAAGCTTAATGACAACATGAAACCTTACAAATTACAAATTGTCATCCATTTAAACTGCATAACGAGACATATTTCCAAATAAATTAAATAATCCGTGAGAATTATCCACTTGGATCATTAGGCTACAACATTATTGGATAAAAATGGTTATTGGGTATTTTACCCACATGGATTTGGTTAAAAATAAAATAAAATAAAATAAAATAAAATAAATCCTTCAAATTCTAATCAATTTAAACTGCATAATGAGACATATTTCCAAATAAATTAAATAATCCGTGAAAATTATCCACTTTGATCATTAAGCTACAACATTATTGGATAAATATTGTTATTGGTTATTTTGCCCACATGGACTTAGTTAAAAAAATAATAAAATAAAATAAAATAAAATGATTCCTTCAATTTTTAATCCATTTAAACTGCATAATGAGACATATTAATTAAATAATCAGTGACAATTATCCACTTGGATCATTAGACAACAACATTATTGCATAAAAATGGTTACTGGGTATTTTATCCACATGGACTTGCTTAAAAATAAAATAATATATAAAAAATAATAAAAATAAAATAAAATGAAATAAAATAAAATCGTTTATTTAATTCACAGTAAGACTAGAGTCACTATAAATAAATAATAACAGTTGGGTCAGTGAAGTCCATGCTGATGAACACCACACTAAATACCTTGTGTTTGCATCACAGAAGCTTTATATGAGAGTACAATGCTGAATCACAAGAAATCTTGGAAGTCTTATATCATACATACACTTTTTATTTAAATACATTTGATATTAAAATGCATTTTATTTTTAACAATATGCTTTCTATTTTTCCCCAACTTTTAGGGGTCATATGGTTCAGCTAAGCCCACATTCCTACAAGATCATCCTTTTCACTTCCTCCTTCCCTTTCATCCTGACTTCCATCCTTCTGTTCTCAAGTTACGCAATACTGTGAATTGCATTTTAAGACTTCAAGCACAAGCATGAATGTGCATAACAGAGAACGCGGTCTCAAGACAGGAAGATTTATGCCGTCTGTAATACACCGCTATATAGACATCCACGTGAGGCCGCATATGGTCTTCATATCAGTAGCAGTAAACAGACTAGATTTCTAAAGCACCTGTAACATGAAAGGCGTTCCGTATCCGCGTGTGTTTTGTTCTGGCTTTGTATGGGCAGCTTCTGAAGCCTCTTTCCAACGCAGGCCTCTCGATATTAAACTGTCAATATGCTTCCTCTGCCCGGATGCAACCTTGCTAGAGCAATATTGAGAGGTTTACTGACCCAAATGATCAACAAGCAAAAACAGAGAAATGGAGGAAGAGATAAGGGCATTGGTCTATTTACAGTATTTATATAATTTTTAACAATATATAAGCATAGGTTTGTATTGAGTAGATCGGCAAAGTTTCAACAAGCAGTACACAAAGACAAAAATACTGAAGGAACAGGGTTTAAACTTCCAGTTGGCACTGCAGAAATTACAGGTCTTACGGGAAGATTTGAGAGTGTTGGACTGAAATCTACTGAAGCTTTGCAACACTTTAGGGAAATTATGGTTTTTCTATTTTTCCGGCTTACAGGGGAAATCTGCTGATGGGGCAAAGAGAAGCCACTGGTCGCAGACACTGAACCACATTAAAACGCAAGTACATGACCCTAAATTACAGAGAGCCAATATTAGGTCGCCGTTAACTTTAATAATTTAGCAGTAATTGCAAATCTACAGCACTGCATTTTCCAAAAAAGAAAGTAAGCATCATTTAACGCTGACTACTGTACGCATTACGCTGTATTTAATTGCCATGTTGGCAGTAATAATCATCATGGGTCACTAACCTCCACCTATAAAAACATCAGATCGGTGAACCTGGGAGGTCCTGGTCTGTCTTTAATAACAAGAGACGAAGCATCATTCTTTTTCTGTACTCAAATAACATGTTACGAATAATATCATTTTGGTTTAGATTATTAAATCCAAAGCATAACTGATAGGTAGCTGCTTCGTAATAAATTAAAAGTTTGCCTCTGTTCCAAAAACCGTGTATTGACATAACAGAAAATAAACATACAAAAACATAAAATAGCATACTACTCTTAAAGGAGAACTCCACTTCCAGAACAACAATTTACAAATAATTTACTCACCCTCTTGGCATCTTTCTGTCTTCAGTCGTAAAGAAATTATGGTTTTTAAGGAAAACATTTTTCTCCATATAATGGACTTCAATGGTGCCCCTGATTTTGAACTTCCGAAATGCAGTTTAAATGCATCTTCAAAGGGCTCTAAATGATCCAAGCCGAGGAAGAAGGGTCTTATCTAGCGAAACAATCTGTCATTTTTTTTAGAAAAATTAAAATTTGTATACTTTTTAAGCACAAAAGCTTGTGTAACACTAGCTCTGGGATACGTGTCCAGGACGCTACATACTACAGAATCACGTCAAAAGGTAATGTGCGATGTAGGCAGACCCAGTGTTTACAAAGTGAACGTGCAAAGACTAATGAAGTGCAAGCAAGTAAAACGCTGTTTACAAACAAAAAGGTACAACGATGTCGGACGATTCTGAAGTTGTAGGAGAAAATGCCAACCATTGCTAACGGAGCAGGAATCTCGATGTTGACAAGAATGGACCATATCTATTCCACTGTCGGAAAGAATCAGCAAGTTCCGCCTACGTGACCTTTTGACGTGACGCGTGGACGCACATCCCAGAGCTAGTGCTACACGAGCATTTGTGCTTAAAAAGTATACAAATTGTAATTAAAAAAATGACAGATCGTTTCGCTAAACAAGACCCTTCTTCCTCGGCTGGGATCATTTAGAGTCCTTTGAAGCTGCATTTAAACTACATTTTGGAAGTTCAAAATCGGGGGCACCACTGAAGTCCATTATATGGAGAAAAATCCTGAAATGCTTTCCTCGAAAACCATAATTTCTGTATGCCTGAAGACGGATGTCATCTTGGATGACAAGGGGGTGAGTAAATTATTTGTAAATTGTTGTTCTGGAAGTGGACTTCTCCTTTAATACTACTGCCATATGAAGATAATGTAGGAAAAAAAGATACAGCAAATACAGTAAAAAACATGTTGAATTCTATTCCAAATTCATTTTATGGAACGTCACTGAAGGAGGTCAAAGGTTATGAAGTTTGGGATAGGTTAGAGTTAAAGGAGAAGTTCACTTCCAGAACAAAAATGTACGCAATTAGACATGAAAGAGAAGTTAGTTCGGTACTCACATGCCATGTGACAGCCGCTTTCTGTACGCGCACTTTGGATGTGTGCGCTCAGAAACCCTTTCTAAAAAGTTTAAACTGATATGGCTTTAAAAAGCATGATTTTAGCGCAAAATATATCATAATCGAAACCAAACAGATGTTTTTTGGCAGAGTATCTGGTGTACAAGCTGTAAAGGCACAGCCTTATTCTGAAAAAGGGGGCGGGGAGCAGCAGCTCATTTGCATTTAAAGAGACATGCACGAAAACAGTGTGTTTCTGCTTCCACGCAAAATAGGCAGTTTTAAAATGAAATAATAAATGATCTGTGGGATATTTTGAGCTGAAACGTCACACACACATTCTAGGGACACCTGAGACTGGAAAAGCTGAACTTATTTAAAGAAAAGCGTATGATGCTCGTGAGCGAATGAGAGACATGAAGAAAAAACGAAGGGAGAGATGGATTAATGATGAATCATGGGATCTAGCGCACTTCGCCTCACCAGTAAAACCTAAGCTCATTTGATGGGTTAAAGACTCAAGTCTCACATGATAGCCAATGTGCTTTGAGAAGAAAAAAAACAGAAGGGTATGGAGAAGGAAGAAAGAGGATTACGTCTCATTTCTGGTACACAGCGAAGGGCTAAAGGCAGCCCTACACCACTAGATAAAAACTATGAGGGGCTAAAGAGTTGAGGATCAACCTTTATAACACATTAAGACAGAATAGAGGGCCACGGCTGTCGTCTCGGCAGTCTGGTTGAATTAAAGAAGGGTCCAAACTTTTCAGCCTTCACTACTAATCTCTCAGTAACTTCAAAACCGCACTTAAAATCCAACTGGGCCGTTTCATAAGCAACAGCAAGGTTTTATTTTTCATAATGGCGTATGAAGACATCAAGTTATATTTGAATTTGAAATAAATCCTACTTTTTACAATCTGCAATTGTATTCTGTGAATTATGTGTGTCCCGAGAGCTAGTTCTTTGTTTTTGAAGGCCTAATTGGAGCCAGTACATGTGTCAAAGTACTGTTGGAAGACATCTGCTATGCTTTTAACAGTGTGTATAACACATTTCTTTATCTTTTAAAGCAAATGCACAGTTGTTGTAATGATAATGAGCTCTGAGGGCAGTTTCCTTGAGATGGAATGGATGTAATGTTTCTAGCATTTTTTTCTCCTCATCAATCATGAAAACTGCTTACGCTGCACTTTTGTCCATTCACGAATACATCCACAAAGGAATGCAGCATAATATGAATAGAAACCGCTATGGTAAGGAAATCACTTTAGGTCTGTTCTTTTGCCTTTTCTTGACAAAGTCACGGAAAAAAGCACTTGTCTTGATTTATTCCTGCTTACAGAGACTATTTCTGACAGCCTATATCTCACGTTTAACTACACACTTAAGGAGGCTGGACGTATGCAACTGCACTAGCGAGTCCTCAAACAAAGTACGCAATGGCCAAAAAACTAAATTCCTTGGACCACACAATATCCACAAATGCAGAGTTAACAGTGGTTCTCATAGGAAATATAGTGCAGTTTATCCACTCTTCTTGTTCCATGTTCACAGTTCCCTGGTTTTACATGATATATCAACGTTTTTAACAGCATCTGACACATTTTTCGCTGTTTTCTTGCCATTTGAAACTGCCTGCACCAGATGATCAAAGAGAAACATTGTTAAACCTTACATACGCTAACAGGCAAAAGTTTATGAACAGTAGGTTTTTCAATTTTTTTTAAAGAAGTCTCTTATCCTCACCAAGTCTGCATTTATTTGATCCAAAGAACAGCAAAAAAGTAAAATTTTGAAATATTTTTAATATTTAAATTATGGCTGTCAAACAATCAATCAATACAAAATAAAAGTTTGAGTTGGCTTAATATTTGTGTGGGTACTGTGTGTAATTATTATGTATATATAAATACACACAAATTAATGTATACATTTAAGAGAAATATGTTATTTATGTACAAAATATTTTTATTTATATATAATATAAATTATATAAAAATATAATAAATACATAAACTTGTAAATATTTCTGATATATATATATATATATATACACACATCATAATTACACACAGCACACACACATATATTAGGCAAACTCAAATTTTTATTTTGTATGCGATTATTTGCGATTAATCGTTTGACAGCCCTAATTTAAATATTTTAAATAACTGTTTTCTATTTGAATATATTTTAAAATGTAATTTATTCCTGTGATTTCAAAGCTGAATTTTTTAGCATCATTACTCCAGTCACATGATTCTTCAGAAATCGTAGCAATATTGTGATTTGGTGCTCAAAAAACATTTATTATTATTATTATGTTGAAAACATCTGAGTAGATTTTTTTCAGGTTTCTTTGATGAATAGACAGTTCAGAGGAACAGCATTTATCTGAAACAGAAATCTTTTGTAGCATTATAAATGTCTTTATCATCACTTTATCATCACTATCATCAAGAAAAATTATACTGACTCCAATCTTTTGAATGGTATAGTGTATAATGTCACAAAAGCTTTTTATTTCAGATAAATGCTTATCTTTGGATCTTTCTATTCATCAAAGAACTGTTTTAAATATTGATAATAATAATAATAATGAAAAAAAAATTCTTGAACAGCAAATCAGCATATTAGAATGATTTCTATAGGATCATGTACAATGATTTGACCATAGGAATAAATACATTTTAAAACATTCAAATAGAAAACTGTTATTTAAAACAGTAAAAATATTTCAAAATTTTACTGTTTTTGCTGTACTTTGGATCAAATAAATGCAGGCTTGGTGAGCAGAAGAAACATCTTTAAAAACATTAAAAATCTTACTGTTCAAAAACTTTTGACTGGTAGTGTAGTGGGCGGTAACATGTTTATGTAACCTTACGTAAGGTTTTTTTGTTCACCATTCAAGAAATACACAGTTTAGAAGTTAATCCAACCTTTAACAAAATAGTTCTCACCTGTAAACATTTATATAATTCAACATTATCGGGCATCATTCCTCCTTAGCTTCTGTCTATCTGTCTTTAGCAACCGTCACAGCATTTTTCTTGTTTTCTAAAGCAGCACGGTGTTGTTCAACATCAAATTCCTTATTAAACCGGCTTTTGAGAAGCAGATGAAATCACAAATTGGCAAAGAGAGCTGGGTACAGCGGTCAGTGAAAACCAACATACGATTTGGCAAGACCGTATCGTTGACAAACGAAAAGAGTTGCAGGTACGCTATTAAAAGTCAGTGTGGATATATTATGACAAGCGATATATATCTAATGGGAAGCAAACGCAATGCAAATGATGCAAAGCATGTCAAGAATATGAACTAACCGCAATTTATTGAGACCCTTGAACCTGAATTATAACCTGAATATGGTACAAATTAGATATTAAATAGCCCATACAAGTGATTAATGAGTATTTACATCAGCTCCTACACATCTGTACGGTACGTATTCCAGGTATCGAAAGCACATGAGGTAATCTTTACAAACAAACCACGGTAAACCTACCAAAACCTTTCCTGAAATATCAAACCAAGTATAAACAACTTCCCCTGCGAAGCCGACATGACCTCTCGTGACCTTTCATGCAGGAATGTGACTAATGTTCACTGTAATCAGTGACGTGCAGAATGAAGATGTATGCCACATTTTGTATTAGGGCCTATGCAAGCATATGCCTTTCATAAAGAATTGGGACAACTCCATGAACACGGTGATCCAAGAGTGGGTTCACTCCAGGTTCAGGGAGTCTTGCACTGTATATAATTCACATGTAAAATAAGGTCAGCGTGAATGGAAATATGGTCCCTGGTGTACTCGAGACACTGTTTGTCTGTACTCCCAAAGATTTGGGAGGTGAAGAGGGAGGTAACTGAAGCTCGGTGCAGTTGAAGGGACAGTATCATGAAGATAAATTTAGCTTTTAAGTAACTAAATAGCCAGGTTTCAGCTGTGGTACACGAGCATCCATGACAAGCCCAAAGGGAGCTATCTTGAATGTTTTTCTCTGCTACCTAAGATTCAGCTCAAATTAGGTCATCATTTACTTCATATTCTTCCAAAACGACATATTTTAAAGACTGTTTCTATTTTGACCTTCTATTTGATAAATGCTGTTCTTTTGAACTTTCTATTTATCAAAGAATAAAATATCACAGTTTTCATAAAAATACTTAAATTTTTTAACATTATTTTAAATTGTAATATTTCACAATAATGCTGTTTTTACTGATCAATGTATCAATGTACTGATGTATTTTCTGATCAAATAAATGTAGACTTGGTGAGGATAAGAGACTTCTTTCAAAAACATTAAATATCCTACTGAACCCAAACCTTTAAATAGTAGATTAACACTACCAGTCAAAAGTTTTTGAACAGTAAGATTTTTAATGTATTTTTTAAGAACTTCTGCTCACCAAGCCTGCATTTATTTGATCCAAAACACAGCAAAAGCTGTAATATTGTGAAACATTTTACTATTTAAAATAACTGCTTTCGGTTTGAATATATTTTAAAATGTAATTTATTCCTGTGATCAAAGCTACATTTTCAGGATTAAAAAAAAATAAAGAAATTAATACTTTCATTTAGCCAGGATGATAAATTGATCAAAAGTGATGATAAAGCCAGTTATAATGTTACGAAAGATTTCTATTTCAGTTAAATTATGTTCTTCTGAACTTTCTATTCAAAGAAACCTTAATCTACTCAGCGGTTTTCAATGAAATAATAATAATAAATGTTTCTTTTTAGCAGCAAATGAAAACAGGATCATGTGACTGGAGTAATGATGCAAAAAAATCTGCTTTGAAATCACAAATAAATTACATTTTAAAATATATTAAAATAGAAAACAGTTATTTTAAACAGTAAAAATATTTCAAAATTTTACTGTTTTTGCTGTACTCTGGATCAAATAAATGCAGGGTTGACGAGCAGAAGAGACGTCTTTAAAAATATTAAAAATCTTACTGTTCAAAAACTTTTGACTGGTAGTGTATATTGTTTTATGTTCCACAGACGAAAGTCATACAAGTTCGTAACAACCAAGGCCGAGTATAACAGCGTGAACAGCTTAAAGAAGCGGTAGAAAAACATAATTTCAGAAGTAACTTAAATTTAAGGATGGTCAAACCAAAGTGTGACCATGCGTGAAACCACGTAGTCATAAAACTTCGGTGGTGATGCCGAAAATTACACCATAGTTCTCCTATACTGTAAAGACAGGATTAGCTTATAATTACAGCTGACTGACCAGTCTTTGAACTTCAGCATCCTAGTTGGCCGTACACATGAAGAGGGGCTCCAGATGTCTTCAGCTTTATTGATTCTCCAGATGTTACGTATAGAATGAATAATGGATTTGCTAGCCCTGAACTTTTCCTTAAGATTTCAGTATTTGCAGTAAAAAGCACTTAAGGGTATAAAAACATTGACCTCACGCAACCTCTTTAAGTAATGGGTTTTACTTAAAGAGGTTGCAAGTCAAAAACGTCTTTTAAAAAAAATCATGAATATTTGGCACTAATTTAAAAGATCTTGCACTTGCTACCTGTAGCATGGTGTTCAACAATTCATATTCATTTGTATATGAACTGAACGTACGGCCCTATGATTCGGAATTGTGGAATCCAGTCATAAAAATGGAATTTACTGTATAACTTGGAACGTCATGGAATTTGCCAAATTTTGGATGAATAAATCAAAAGTAGGTCAGTAGACTTAAATCAAAACGCAATATGGACTCTGTGGTGTCTGTGAATGTTAAGCTGCAAAAATACTATTAAATATCCTGCATATCCTGCATGTTCTGTGTGTCTCTGTGTGAATGAATGGTGCATACGTATGGTTTCGTTTACTTCACGCATACTGAAGTGTGTGTGACGTGCGTTTTCAGCCTCTGCCGCCTCAATATATGAGTACATGAGACACTTCATTAGCATTTTACTGTATCTTTTGAGATAAACTAAACAGAAATTTAAAGGTATTCACAGCAACCCGTCAAAAAAAAAGATTGGTTTAACTTGAAGAAACTGTGACAGAAATATATTACTTAATGGAATGATAATAAAATTAATAATAAAATTACTGTTAAACCATTATTTTTTAAGGAATACTAGAATTTATTTACCAGAAAAATGTAAAAAAAAAAAAATTCTTAAAATCAGTTAATTAGAAATGTTTTTGATTATTATATTAATAATATAATGAAATATATATATATATATATATATATATATACACACATTATATTGAAATCATTAAAATGGAATGCAGAAAATTAAAGCACAGAAATTGTTAAACATTTTCTCACTGAATTAAAAGAAGAAAATAAAACATTTCTTAGAGCCTTAAAAATGTAATTTTTGTTCAATTTTGAATAAATTGCTCTTAAATTGTAGAAGTTTCATGATTTCAATAAAAAAAAAAAAAAACTGAAAAAAAAAATTTAATTTGGAAAAAAAATGGAATTTTGGGGGGAAAAAATAGATTTCATTAGGCCCTATGAATGTTTAAGCAAGATCATTTGAAGCCAACTCTCAAGCAAATGTACACCATTGACTGTTTAAGAGAACAGAAAGTCCTCTGTCTTTCTTCAAACACTGGGAAACGGCCTTGAGAACAGGCTGATATCTACAGTAGCATTACACCAAATTCTTCTGATGCTCTCTACAATGCCTGCATTTTCTTTCATATCTCTATGCTCTTCTCACACACACACAAACACAACCTATTCATTTGCTAGCTGTTGACTCTCTTAGTAGAGTGCTGTGAACTCATGGCAAACTGCCCAGTGTAGTTATAATACTAAGGATTCTTCATTTCATTAGACTGTAAAAAGCAAAAAAGTGGTGTTGTGACCTTTAGAAGCCATTTCGACCCAATCTGACCCATAAACCTGACTTTCGCTTGAGTAATCCAAAGCAGTCGGATTGATTCTTAAATCTGAGTAAAGCTCAGCCATAGAAAATAATTTCAAACTGTCTCAGTTTGCAAAAACAAACAACATAATGTGTTGACAGTTGCATGCTTACAATAGAAGTCTATGGGGCAAATGTACAATAGCCACAAAGGCTTCCATTGTAAGTGGATTTCTGTCAGCACGTTGTTTTGTTTGTTTTTACAAACTGAGGGATTATTTACTGTTCACTCCGAATGAATGCATTACAATACGCAACAAGCAAATATGCATTTGATCCTCAGATCATTTATAAAAGCCATACTCGTTCTTGACACAAGAAAATACAAACTTCAAAAAAAGCTTGCTTTCAATGATCGTCACATGCGGGAATGCACATTATTCACACTAGCCTTTGTTTTACCAAAGTTTAGGAACTAGTTTTACCTTCCGGAAAACACTTATACTAGCTGTGTAAGGCCTCTTTATAGCAGCCATTTTCACACTGTCAGTGCCAGGGAGAAGCTTATCCCAAACAATACTATATTCATTCCTGAACTGTTTTAGTAATGTCATTAATCTGTGTTCTAAGAAACAGCAGTGAAACCCTACAAACGCAATACATTTTAGAAGCATGAAAGCGCTTTATGCAATTTAAATCTCAAATGGGAGGATTATCCTAGAAGAACTAATTAAAATGCCTGAGGAAAGACCTTGATTTGAAGTCAGTTAGAAATATAAAAAAACAAGGGAGATTAAGTCCTGGTATCAAACTACAAGAGAATGTTGAACGGCTTCCCGAAGTGGGACTCGCACTTAAAATCGGGTGGAATTGGTCGAAATAACTGACAAATAAAGATTAACTTTAGAATCTGACGCTCAGAGGGTAAAATAGTACAAAATGCTTGTATATAGTTGTGCGGTTTCTTGTCCGTATGTGTGTATATCTAAACATGAAAAGTTTATTCAACTAGTGAAACGAGAGTCTGCTCAAGTGTCTCACATCTGTGGTATTTTCTTGTGTGTTTATGGGACTCTTGGGAAATCTTTGGATGTAATGTAGCCTAATGTCGGTTTGAGGCGACTAACAACTGCGTTACATCAACCAGCAGGAGGAGGCAGGTGAAATTTAATCCAATCAGCCTGGTTTACTTTGTGTGTTTTTAAAACCAGAGAAAACTTAAGCGTGTCTCAAAAGTTCAAAAGGGACAAAGTCGCATCCAGACGCAACATGATGAGGTGATAAAAGCTATTTTTTCGGTTTAAATCAGAGTTGTTTTACAAATAGCTGTGGGCAAAACAAGGACAATGTGGCAGTCATATGAGAGATAAACAGAGAAAGGTAAAAAATGTCAATGCCTACAGGTTTTGTGACATCGACAGTGTGTTGCTGTGGTAATCTGTAAACAGTTGCCAGGGCGATGTGTCGTCATGCAGAGGGAACATTAGCAGGTCTGACCAAACCAATGAACCGTGATGATGAACACACACAAAAGCACCTTTTCTGCAATTACTTCAATGAAGAACGCAGATTCCAAGAATTCCTCTAAGTGAATGCATATCCTCTTAATGGACATGCAGTGGAGTAATTTAACCCCATAAATCACCACAACCATGTCCATTTATCACAATTAGTAGACTTTATGAATAAAAACTGCAAAAATTAAACCCATACTTGCAGTCTCTTAATGTCTAGAGCATAACATTAAGGCTGTCAATGACATTAAACCATTACTTCACTACAGAACTAAAATTTCCTGACAATTTAGTCACCCCCATGTCGTCCAAGATGTTCATGTCTTTGTTCAGTTGAAAAGAAATTAAGGAAAACATTCCAGGATTTTTCTCCATATAGTGGACTTCAATGGGGACCAACGGGTTGAAGGTCCAAATTGTAGTTTCAATGCATCTTCAAAGGACTCTACATGATCCCAGCCGAGAAATAAGTGTCTTTATCTAGTGAAACGATTGGTCATTTTCTAAAATAATTTAAAATTGATATACTTTTTAACCACAAATGCTCATCTTTCACTAGCTCTTTGTCCACAACTTCACGCATTACATAGTCAAGTTGGAAAGGTCACACGTCGACCTTTACAACGTGATTATGTAATGCATGAAGTCGTAGACACGCATCTTCAGAACTAATGGAAGATGAGCATTTGTGGTTAATAAGTATATACATTATTATTTTTTATTCTTTTTTTTTTTTTTTTGGAAATGACTGATCGTTTCACAAGACCCTTATTCCTTGTCTGGGATTGTGTAGAGCCCTTTGAAGCTGCATTAAAACTGCAGTTTAGACTATCAACCCACTAATCCCCATTGAAGTTCACTATATGGAGAAAAATCCTGGAATGTTTTCCTCAAAAACCTTATTTTTCATTGTCACATGATCCTTCAGAAATCATTCTAATATGCTTGGTGAACAATAAAGTTTCTTAAAGGGATAGTTCACCCAAAAATTATTACTAACTCACCCTCCAGGCATCCTACGTGTATATGACTTCCTTCTTTAAGATGAATCCACTTAGAGTTATATGAAAAATTATCCTGGCACTTCTAAGCTTTGTGAGAAGCTTGGGTGGGTGTTTCTCTTCAACAGTCCAAAACAAGTCCAATAAAGTGCATCCATCCATAATTAAAAGTGCTCCACACGGCTCCGTGGGGTGAAAAAAGACCTCCTGTAGTAAACTGATGCATTTTTGTAAGAATCACTTAGCTTGCGCCAACTGGTTGTACACAGAAGCAGCTCCGGGCGGATGACGTAGGACGCTTGCGTTGCACATGTGCTTGTGAGTCTCGCACAAACCAATGTTTGTTTACAGGAGCAAAGGAAGCAAGGTTTCCTTAAATTAGGAAAAGAAAACCAGTCTCCTCTTGGTTTATATAGAAATCCTCCAACATTTTTTTTTTACGTATGAGCAGCACATACGCAACGCTGATGGAGCTGCTTCCATGTACAAAAAATTGGCACAAGCCAGATTAAAGTGATTATTACGGTTTAAATATGGATATTTTTCTCAAAAAAATGCATCGATTCCCTACAGAAGGCCTTTATTGACCCCCCCAGAGCTGTGTGAGGCACTTTTTATTATAGATGGATGTTCTTTATTGGACTTGTTTTGGACTGATGAAGATAAACACCTGCCCATGCCATTCTAAAGCTTGGAAGTGTCAGGACAATTTTTAATATAACTCTGATCGGATCCGTATGAAAGAAGGAAGTCATATACACCTAGAATGCCAGGAGGGTGAGTAAATAATGGGCTAATTTTCATTTTTTTTCAGGATTCTTCTGTGAATAGAAAGTTCAAAAGAACAGCATTTATTTGAAATAGAAATCTTCTGTAACATTATAAATGACTGTAATGTAACTTTTGATCAATTTAATGTCTCCTTGCTGATTAAGAGTATGAAAAACAAATCCTCTGACCCCAAACTTTTGAACAATAGTGTATATAAACAGTGCACAAAGCTAATCTGTCTTAAAAAAGCAATAAACACCAATCAAACACCCCGCATGTATGTAAACTGTTGTGTAATCATCTAATAAGCATGTGTTGGGTAACATTTGCGAGCTATTTCTGTACTAATGTTGTTTAGCAACGCCTTACCTGACATCCTTGCATATTTGGTTGCCCTTACTGCAGGGTTTGTGGTGAGATGAGTGGGTTTAATTGTCAGGTAATCTATGGTTACCGCATTCCACCGAGATGAATGCAACACTCTGGAAACCAAGCAAGCCATTATTCTCAGGTCAGAAGAACTCTTTAGGGCTCCATTCTCACACGTAGAGCTCTAGAAAGTGTATGTGGTTGTGTTGAGTGGGAGAAAGGGTATTTGAAAGAGCAAGCGAGGGAATGAAAGAACAGAAAGCGTAAGTCTGAAAAACATCATCTATATTGCAAATACGTCAACATGTCTACCAGGCAAATTAGATCTTTTAATTAATAAAACAACATCAGAGCCTGCATTGTGCGTATGTGAATAATTGGTGTGATCAGAAACCTTGGGGGTTGTTAAATAATCATGACATTACTAAATCAAAGGCTCAAAGAGACCATACAGAACGAACAGCACCAGTCCACATCACAAGTCCCATTTGTTTTCAATCACATAAGTCAACTTTGCTTTCATTACATTTACACTTAGCTTTTGGGGTTGGCAGCAGCTGATTAATCTACCGCATTAAAACCAGAACAAACACCCCGCTTCCGAGCTTGCTTCCAGCGGGCTCTGACAGTTTCCCGGGCCAACAAATTAGGGATGGATGGCGTGTGTGCAGAAATCCTGTTAGGCTCTCTGTTGATGGCTTGAGACTTTGTGACAGCGGAGACAATGGCTCTGCTCTCCGCACCGGGGTCATTTTCATCAATTAGCCCACGTAGTGCTCAAAGGCTAATCCAATAGCCCGCCAAAAGTGTTCTCACGGTTACAGGGGGCTGTCTGAATTAGCCCGGTGGGCCGGAGGCCCAGGAGATGCAGACACACAACAATGCCGTCTTCAAAATGAAGGAAGAAATGAGATTTGGACAGAAAGAGAGAGCGCTCGAGAGGAAATATACAAATGGATACAAATTTGAGCAAAAGAGCAGTTAAAGGGATAGTTCACCCAAAAATGAAAATAACCAAATGATTTACTCACCCTCAAGCCATCCCAGGTGCATATGACTTTCTTTTTTCAGACTAATACAATCGGAGTTATATTTAAAAAAAATGTCCTGGGTCTTCCGAGCTTTACAATGGCAGTGAATGGTGTTTAAGATAAAGTTGAAGTCCAATAAAATCACATAAATCCATCATAAAAAGTTCTCCACACAGCTCCAGGGGCCATATTTAAAACTTTAGAAACCATAATCTCTAGCTTCCGCTAACTGCCGTACGTGCGGATAATGTACGACATAATGCGGAAGCACAGAGAAGCGAGCAAAACAAAACACTGGTCACCAATTAGAAGTACAAAATAAAGATTTGTGAACAAAAATGTCAGAGGATTTCAATACAATCTAAAAGGTTTTCCTTTACTGTAAACAAAACTTGGTTCTCGAGACCAGCATATTCGCATGACAGTTAGCGGAAGCCAGAGATTACAGTTTATAAAGTTTTGAATATCAAAGTTTTTCTTACAAAAACGCACCTATTTGTTTCATAAGGCCTTTATTAACCCCCCAGAGCCATGTGGAGTACTTTTAATGATGGATTTATGCACTTTTATTGAACTTCACCCATCCAACTTTATCTTAAACTAAGGCTGCAAAACGATTAATCGCGATTAATCGCATTCAAAATAAAAGTTTATGTTTACATACTATATGTGCTGTGTGTATTTATTATGTATATAAACACACAAACGTATGTATATATTTAAAAAAATATTTGTATGTATATAGGCCTAAATATAGGTATACTTGTGTATAATTTTTATTAGATGTAAATAAATATTTTATATATAAATCTAACATTTTTCTGTAATATATAAATGTATGTGTGTGTATTTATATATACATAATAAATATACACAGTACACACACATATAGTATGTAAACATAAACTTTTATTTTGAATGCGATTAATCGTGATTAATCATTTTGCAGCAATATCTTAAACCTCACTCATTGGCATTATAAAGCTTGGAAGAGCCAGGACATTTTTTAATATACCAATGATTGTATTTCTCTGAACCTACGATGGCTTGAGGGTGAGTAAATCATGGGGTAATTTTCATTTTTGGGTGAACTATCCCTTGCAATATGTATATTTGATAAATGTATATTTTATATGTAGTTTTATCTTACTTATAATGCAAGGACATTTTTTAATGTGGCTTAAGTGTCCACATACTTTCTGGGTTGAGAGAGAGAAAGAGAGCTTCAGTATGACTCACACAAACCACTCTTGGTTTCTTTTTTACAATGAGTATGTAGAGTTTAGCCAGGGTCAGGCTGACGTTTGCCACCAGGGCAATAATTCATCAGCACAGTCAATATAAAAACATTGAACGATTTGATTGAAAACGATGGAATACCAAAATATGCCAATGAATATGATGCTTCAATGTCTACAACATTTGAAACAAGCAACCAGTCACCATGAATGTCCCAATTGTCCTATTTTGGCCGACTAACGAGACTCTATTTACAAAGGCTGTGGAAACAGAAGATAACTGTTGGATTAAAGCCTACGTTTTTTGGAAAGACATGAGGTGAAGTCACTATTTTGTATCAGTCAGACTGGGCCAATACCTCTACTTTACTTAGCATGAGCGATAAATACATTTACAATCAAAATAATTATAGGAGATTGTAGATTCAAACCTTCTGTTAGCATTTGGCTAAGTATCACAGACAACCTAAGAGAGCTATCAAGTAACTTTAAAGTCATTGATCACTGATCCACATAACCGCTCCAGACTGGAGCAATGCTAAGGCGTTGATGGAAATCCTGCTAAACACTAGCATCACAGCTAAAGATGGCATTTCAGTGATGGCACTTCGATAATCGTTTAAAGGGCTAGATAGATCCACCCATCTGGACCATAATATTCAGGCAGCTGGGTCTGATTGCGTGATTGCCAAGCTAACAACAATGCTAACTGGCAGCCACAACCGCACGATTCCTTCCAGGAACCGTATAATTTGTGTTACTCAACAAGTGTCATGGCATTCAAGCCAGGTGCTCCGTTTCCAAAGGCCGCACAATGAGCTTCGACTTGGGCGAGTGGATGAATCAGATTCCGTGATTTATTAACAAACCAAAAATATATGCGGGATTTGGCAGTCGACATGCGCACTCAAAGGATTTCGTTTGAGCGCAAATAAGGCCAAATCAGTGAGCTGAGAAATTGCCTCAATCTGTTATTTTAGAAATGTAATTTATTACTGTTACTTGGAATTGATGCTCTTATTTATTTCTCTGCAGACATCTACAGAAGGTATTTCATTCAAAACTTTTATTTGATTTCAAAAAACATCCAGATTGTTAAGCTCACTGAAGAACATGTCAGTAGTTAACATCAGTGGTTGCTATAAACACAGAGAACAACTTAGGATGTTACTATGCGGCAGTAAGAGCATTCTGGGTGGTTCCTACTGTATGTGGTTGCTAAGGTGTTGTGAAAATGTTTAAAACTCAATTTTTTTCCCTGACAATTTTCACGATCCAAACAAACATGCTACATGTAGCATGAGTAGTTTTTGATGTAAATTAGAACGTATAATTTCAAAATATGAAGCAAAAACAAAATGGTCTGACCTTAGCTTTGTGAAATTATGCTACATAAAACATACCTGCATGAAACAAAAACAGCAGACGGGCTGAATGAGAACACATATTCATTCTCTGACAGCAGGTGGCGCTTATGCAACAGCAGCGATACAGTGTTTATATGGTTACTGCTGTAAACAAAGCAGCGCTGTGCTTTTCAAATTCTGTGCTTTTAAATACCACATTAATATACATTATAAGGAGATATGATGAAAAGACAATATCATCTAAACTTTGTGAAGACCTCTTAGCTCGCCTCAGAGATACATTCATATAAACCCCCACCCCTATTTTTGTATTTAGGATTTTTTCCAATATTTCGTGCATTGTAAATAGCAAGTTTGCTCTGCCTGCTACAGTATTTTCTCCTCTATGTGTTTGTCTTAGTGTCTCTGGCTTCCATTAACGGCCGTTTACAGTTGGTTAAATTGCCCAGTTAAACAATTAGTTGTGTGTTAGTAATAGTTCTAGAAATTTTCCAACCATTAGACAAAAGTGTATGCAGTTAACAGGGATCTCTCAATTCAGGAAGCTGTCTACATTGCTCAACCACTTGTACCATTTTTTAAAAATTCATAACGTGTGCATAATTTAAACCAGTTTGAACCTGTTTGAACCGGTATATCACCCAGCACTAAAGCAGCATTGAGAGACCTGCAGGCTGAAAAGTAATACGTAAATTAATTAGATAAATTATATTAACATTTTTACTCAAATATAAGCATTAGTAATAGTGACGCCAATACCAATAAATACCAATAATAATATGATAATCGCAATATGAAGTCAATGATACAATATTCATTGCAATATTTAACAAAAAAGACAAATGAACAATTGGAAAAATTTTAAAATTTGTACATTTTGTAGTTAAATTATTCTATCCAATGCGAATTTGTGAGTTCAAAATAAAAGCTCCTCTTTTTATTTGTGATATACTCAGTCTAATTTATATTCACACTGGTGTTTTAGGAAGCCAAACAAATTGGAATATAATAATAATAACAACAACAACGACAGTAATAGCCATATATTATAAAACAATTGCACTGCAAAATAAATGAAAATGAATATTTCATAGCTATATTATTTTTGCTTTACACTACAGTAGAGAAAATTACAATACTTCTTTCCTAATTTCTTGAAAGAGATATTTTGAATTTGGACTGCAGTAACGTTACCCATTTAAACCGATAGCTGTCAGCAATTCATACTGCACTTTTAAGCTTTTATTTTGACAGAAATGGCAGTAGAGCTTTTATTTTGAAAGAAGATTTCAGCTTCAGTTAAAGCAGTAATAGCGTCACTTTACAAATCTAATAAAATGATTTTCAAAAGCTATACTTTTTGCCCAAAAGACTGATCGTTTCATATCGTCATGTGGCCATGATAATTTAGAGAAAGTTTTGCTAATGCAATATCACAATATTGTAATACATAATGGTGCACCGGGTAAAGGTGAAGCCATGATGAAGTGAAGGAAGATTTGTGAGGCCAACTACAATGTATGACAACGAACAAAGCAGCAAAAGTCAAAGACTCACAGATAAGGCTAGAAGTTATTGCAGCAGATGCCCTGAAACACCTCCCACACACACTTTATCAGACTGGTGTATCCTGAAGATATCAGTTACAACAGAATAATTTGTATACAAGCTGAGAGAAAGCAGAAACAAGACTTTTGCGAAAGCAGCTTGATAGCGAGCTAATTAGAAACGTACTTGATTTACTATTTTCAATTGAATTTTGATTTTGTAATCCAAAGTTCAGATTGGGTCATGAGAAGCCCTCTGTGTGGCTCTTAACCAAAGCGTTTGAGAAAGACGGACGCAACTGCCAAGCGGTGCGAGTGAAAAGATTAAAATCAGCAGAATAGGAGCCTTGCGGAGTGTATCGCTGGATTCGGACACGATTTGTAGGAATGTGAGGAAGCTGAAGGACCAACAGAACCTGTCGGACAATCTTAGAAAAATATTGTTCCTCGGTCTAGTCAGACCACAACAGGCAACTGGACTAACTCACTCTGACATTGGCCTCTCATATCCCCGTCCATCCGCCAGACCAGAATTTGAACCTGTGGGATGATGACTAGGGGGGGTGATAGTTGTGGGTAGCAGACATCCCTCCTCTCCGTTTCAGTCCTCCGGGAGTCGTGCTCTCCTAGCATTTCATAAACAACCTCAAGAAGTGTGATTCAGGATGTGGGGGTTGGGGGGGTGAATGACACCGCAGATGAATGAAGACCGAGCACGGAAGGGCAGCGCAGTTCTCAAGACCCAGCGACCCGAGCGTCTGAAACCCGACAACAATCTCTCTTTGTTACCCGTGAAATGTGGAGAAAATTCAAACAATTTCAATCTATACATTCAAGCTGATGACTGATGCGTTAGCACACTTGCTAACGTACTAATTTGTAAGCGGCTTAGCAAAGGTGTGAGTGAAGTGTGCGTGCATGTGTCTCGGGATGTGTGAAGCCGACCAAATGTGCCGCTGTGTGTGGTCACATCACACACTCTCGGCTACGACATGTGCGTGCCTTTGTTTGGGTGTGGCTAATGATCTGCGCTACATAATAGCGCACATATCTCACCAGGCTGAGCTCAGACGACCAGACGCAACTGCATGAGCTGGCCAAGCTCTGCGTGATCGGACAAATATTAAAAATCTGAGCTGAGGGGAAGACACATGCTCGTTGGGGGAGTAAGAGTCGGGACAGCTGGCCTCGGAAGCACCCTTCAGACGCCTTAGACTGTGTTTCTGTGGAATCGCAGAGAGTTATGCTAACCTTTCCCCTGGACAAACAAAATGAAAAAGGGGTCAACGTTCTTAAGGCTGACAAGTTAAATCTGTTGTTGAGGTGTCATCTAGCTCACCCCGTTGTCATCCAAGATATTCATGCCTTTCTTTCTTCAGTCATAAAGAAATTATGTTTTTTGAGGAAAACATTGCAGGAATTATCTCCATAGATTGGACTTCAATGGTGCCAATGAGTTTGAACGTCCAAATGCAGTTTCAGTGCAGCTTCAAAGGGCTCTAAATGATCCCAGATGAGGAAGAAGCGTCTTATCTAGCAAAACAAACAGTCATTTTCTAAAAATGAATGAAATTACATTTATGTGATGAAATTTTATTGTATATATCTTATTGAGAACTATTCATCCATATATGTTTGATTCTTAAAACGATTCTTTGACCTCGCAATTTTTAATCAAACTGTCATAACTGAATTGGTGAAAAATGCCAGACTTTGCTCTGGTGACATACATAGAGACCTATGATTTCCAAAATGTGGAAAATGCGGACGGAATTGTAGAATCCAGTCATAAAAATGGACTAAATCGAAAGTAGGTCAATACACTTAAATCAAATGATGATATGGACTAGTGAATGTGAATATTAAGCTGCAAAAATACTATTTAAATATGATGCACGGTTTCATTTACTACACACATATTGAATCGCGATATGTGTGTAGTAAATGAAATAATATATGAGCAATTGAACACATTAACATGTCTAGAACTGCTCTGAGAGTTACTTCATGTGCATTTTACCTAAAAAACTATCGTCATCTCATACAAAAAGAAACTTAAAAGTCTTCACAGCAACCTGTCAAAATAAAAGTTCGGTTTAACTTGAAAAAATTGTGACAGAAATATATTTCTTGATGTAATCATAGTACTACTACTAATACAATTATTATTAGAATAATTAAAATTATTAGAACATTATTTATTTAAGGAATATTTACCAGAAAAAAAAATATTTACCCGAATTTATTTAGCAGAAAAGTACACAACACAGTATTTCTAAAAATAAATAAATAATAAATACACTTTTATTTCTAATAATATAATTTTTTATGAAATCAGTTACTTAGAGATGGCTTTGATTATTAAAATGTAATGAAACCAATAAAATGGAATCAAGAAAATTTATGGAAAACAGAAAACTGAATTTGAGAAAAAAAAAAAAAAAACATTTCATAGGGCCTTAAAATGTTTTTTTTTTTTTTTTAACTTTGTAACTTTTAATACACTGCTGTTAAATTGTGTAAGTTTTATGATTTCAATTAATTAGACATGATTTTTGAATAATATATTTTTTATTTAACCACTAAAACAGAGTCCAGAAACGTTTAAATGAAAAAAGAAAAAATTGGGAAAAACAAACATGTTTAGTCCACTTCATCGCAATCCCTCCACAACTGGTGCAGCTTGCATTATTTTTTAATTTCAAAATTCAATCAAAAACTGATGGACAGAAACACTTACTTAAACTCTAAGCCACCACCTAACAACTATCAATCAAACTTTGAGGTTTTTTTTAAACTTTAAACACTCAGATACGGTCACTAAACCTTTTATATTTTAAACAAGGCTTTGTCAAGCCAACATAACTACAAATTAGTTACTTGAACTGCAGTTCTACTTTCTATTAGCTACCTCAATTCAACTTCAGCCGGAATGTAAAAGCAGTTCTCGATTGTGTTTTGAATGGCACACAACTCTGCGCTGTTACATGACACGTATGATCATTTGGCTTTCGAGAGAGGTAAACACTTAAGCATTCACTACTGCAAAACCTGACCTTTGTCTGAAGAAAGTTCACTGCTTCCATATAAGATGATTGCACTTCCATCATCCATAATTACACATGACAGCAGAACCCCAAAGCTGGATAAAAGTGTCGTTCTTGACTGAAAGTTCTCTGGAAAGTTCTCCAAGGGTCGAGTAACACCCTGATCAGTACAAGAAATGGTGGAAATGCAACTTTCACTCTATGCAGGAGTGTGGGAGGACAAAGATATTTTTTGTGGTGCACACTGGTGTCATCTCACATGATGTCTGTCACTTCGATGTCGAGGCCTTTAGAGAAGGATATTAACCTCTGGCACTGCCTGGCTTTCCCCAGGAGATATGTAATAAGGAAAGGAAAATCTGTGTACCATCTCTAGTTTCAGTGCCAGGCAGCTGGGTTTCTGACATGGGTCTATACTCTCTAACTAATCACAGAGGGCCATCTCTGGCCTATTGACTCTCGGAGATTTGGCGAGGAGAGCCCTTGCATGCTTGGTTTGCCCGACTCATTTTGGGCGGCTTTGAGAAGAGACTCTTAATTTCCTCCCAAGTGCACAACTAAGAGCAGACGTCCAGTATCCCATAAACCCCAGGGGCAGGACTGCACTAAACGTACCCTTTTTCCTTGACGAGAAACTTTCTAATGGCTCACATCGGATGTCTTTGTGTGCGTCTCAGACAGATATTAAGTTCAGAGATGGGTGTTTTATCTTCACGCAAGACCTGCTAATATTACTTCGGATCCTGGTGCTTTAGGTCTTTCGGGCTAAGCGGATATGATTGGCTCACATCTTTTTGATAGCTACAGGCTATCTTAAACTTCCACAGTCCTTTGTGGCATTAGTTTTGACCCAGATAAGTTAGAACTATAAGAAATTGAACTTTCTTCCTCCGGTTTTGCTCCACTGGAATTTTCACGCTAATGCCTCGTCTTTGATGTCAGTTATTACGTTTCATTTTAAAGCTAGCGTACTATTGTTTCTATAAGACGTTATCTTTGAAAACATCCACGTCTAAGATCACTTCATCAAATACATCCAGCTTCCATTCAAAAATTCTGGCTGCAAACAATCTGATCCGATCTGACTGTTGACTAAAAATGGATGATATTAAAATTTCGCTTTTAAATGACATTCATTTTGAAATTTGACAAAGGCTATTATGTATTTAGCAATAATAACTAGTGTAACATTGTTATAAATTATCATTAGTTTTCAAGTATTAAGTGAGCCTGACAGACCACAAATGCAAACACAATGAAGAGCCGGAGGGTGAAAACTTTTGGATTTGAATTTGAAGATCAGGGTAAATTGAACTTATTTTGTCTACTGGGAAACATGTACGTATCTTCTGTAGCTTCTGAAGGACAATACTAAATAAACAAAATATGATATTTAGGCAAAATAAGAAAAATATACACATCTTCATTTTGTTCAAAAGTTTTCACCCCTCACTCTTAATGCATTGTTTTTCCTTCTGAAGAATCAGTGAGTATTTGAACCTTCTGTAATAGTTGCATATGAGTCCCTCAGTTGTCCTCAGTGTGAAAAGACAGATCTCAAAATCATACGGTAATTGTTGGAAAGGGTTCAAATACACAAAAATGCTGAAAAACCAAAGAATTTGTGGGACCTGAAGGATTTTTAGAAGAACAACGGGCAGTTTAACTGTTCAGGACAAACCGATAACAACACAGTATAAAGAATAAAGTGTATGTAAACTTTTGAACAGGGTCATTTTTATAAATTCAACTATTTTCTCTTGTAGACTATATGTAAACATCTTTTATGTGAAATATCTTATTCAGGTCAGTACAAAATAAAAATAGCATGCATTTTGTATGATCCCTCTTATTTTAAAATAATTAACATTTTGCAGATTCTGCAAGGTGTATGCAAACTTTCGACCTAAACTGCACATATTTATTAGTCTATATTTCACCGATTTCTGCTTGGAGACACTGTTGAAAAAAAAAAACAATCGAACCATCACAGAAAATTCAAATGGTTTCCACTACAAATACCATTACAAACATTACAAACCATCAACTTTTCACCATTAAAAATGGTTTTCTGTAGTGTGTTTTGGGACATATTCTATTAGGATTTATTGGTTTTAACAAGCCACCAATAGAAGGTGACCAGTTACCAATAGAGACCAACAGGGTCCATTACAGTTTCCATTAAAACCAATACAAGTCCCATTATAACCAAAACCATTACAAATTTTGTGATGGTGTCTATTTTTTTTTTTCAGCAGGGATAGCAGGTCACAAAAATCTGAAAGTACTACTAAGCAGCAATACTGAACAGGCTCTGTAAATAATAATGATCCCATCTTTGATCTTCTGTATGCCATTCATCACGGCCTGCACCTATTCACACTGTTTTCTCAGGAGCCGCCGCAATTCGTGGGCAATTTAATTCGACTTTAACCAAACAGAGCATGGTGACAGTCTGTCCAACATGAAACGGCCGACCCAATCAACTCGACGCACAGTGCTTGACAAAATTAGACTCATTACCCTCACAAGCCATTGTTTTCTTAAGAATAATGAGCAGACAGTTACTGCTGACCAGAGGGTTCCATGTCGCATTAAAGAGGTTGAGTTTGTCTCAAAATAAACATGTGCATTTACAAATCCAGACCTGCATCAACTTCATCCTAAAGCAATTACATGCAAATGGCAAAGCTGAGTTGGTGTTTTTCCATTTTAAAAGATCATCTATTTCTCCCCACGTTTACACTTGACGTCCTTCCCCCATCCATTCGCTCTTTTTTCGCTATTCCACGGGCAGATGACAGTTTCTGATGAATTGGACTGTGGTTGGATGAAGCAGGCTCACAGAAAGATTGCTACCAGATGAAGGGTCTTAACTTCTGCCTGAAGATAAAGTCGTCGCCCCCCCTGCTTTCCTTCAAGAGATGGTACTCTCGACTCTCAAATATCAAAATGAATGGAGTCAGAGGGCTCGCTTTGGTAATGAAATATTTAGGCAAACAAAACCCCCATTTTGGTGAAGCCAAAACGTCTAGTCCACAAACTCAGCCAGGCTTCCAGGGAAACACATTATGCGGTGGCGTTTACTGCATATACCCGACAGGAATAGTATGCTAAATATTCAAAAAGCTCATTCTAGAGTTTGCCATAATGAAAAGGACTGCCATCCTGTGGCTTGAGAGGTTTTTTAGGAAGGTGTTAAGGAGAAAAAAGAAAGAGACTGAAAACACTTCACTGTTTGAGTTGGAAAAAGGTGGCAGAAGACTTTGGATGCTGACAGATATTCCTGAACAAGACCAACAGTGTAAGAGAGGATACCGGCCAGGGGCTATAAAGTAAAATGAAGTAAGAGTGCCTGAAACAACCACAACTATCCTACAGAGAACAAAAACACAGCAAATGGAATGCAAGGACACAGAAAAATAATCATTATCCACAGTAATGAGACCCAAGTGTTTACAAAACGTGATTAACTGAAGAAGAAATCCATCTATAGTTTTCAGATCAGATCTGAAAGAATAAATTTGCAAGTATAAAAAAGTAAAAACACCAACACAGAGCTGACGTTCGGCTACTTTTTGATGTTTAGCTTATGAAACAAAGAGTAATCTCGCTTTGATAATAGCCGGGTATGCAATAACGGAATAAATTATCAATAGGGTTATGTAGCGAGCAGTATAGCGCACACTGACATGCTTAATGTATTTTTTATAGAAATATAAATAAAAAATATGTATATTAGCACACACACACATATATAATAAGTCAAATGTACACTAGCAGTCAAAGGTTTTTAAATGTTTTTTTTAAAGAAGTCTCTTTTGCTCACCAAGCCTGCATTTATTTGATGCAAAATACAGTAAAAACAGTAATATTGTGAAATATTTTTACTATTTAAAATAACTGCTTTCTAATTTAATATATTTTAAAATGTAATTTATTCCTGTGATCAAAGCTAAATTTTCAGCATCAATACTCCGGTCACATGATCCTTCAGAAATCATTCTAATATGCTGATTTGCTGTTCAAGAAACATTATTATTATTATTATTATTATTATTATCATCAATAACAGTTAAAACAGTTGAGTAAATTTTTTTTCAGGATTCTTTGATGAAATAAAAAGCGTTTGTAACATTATACACTATATTTTTATTTAGCAAGGATGGCACTTTAAATTAAAGTGATGATAAAGATATTTACAATGTTACAAAAGCTTTCCATTTCAGATAAATTCTGATAAAATAATCTGACAAAAAATCTACTCAGCTTTTTTCAACATAACAATAATAACATAACAATGTTTTTTTGAGCAGCAAATCAGAATATTAGACTATTAGACTGGAGTAATGATGATTAAAAATTCAGATTTGAAATCACAAGAATAAATTATATTTTAAAATATATTTAAATAGAAAACAGCTATTTTAAATAGTAAAAATATTTCAAAATTGTACTGTTTTTGCTGTCCTTTGGATCAAATAAATGCAAGATAGGTGAGCAGAAGATATTTCTTAAAAAAACAACATTAAAAATCTTACTGTTCAAAAACTTTTGACTGGTAGTGTGCATGTTTCAAATCTCGGTATCAAAAAATTATTGTGTTTTACAAACAGCAGTCCCTCTTTGAACACATACAGGCAATTAAAAGAAGCAGTGTCAAGATGACATACAGAAAGAAATGAAATATCGTCCATAAAGACCTAACGGGATCCAGATGTCCCTCTGTAAAGAGGAGAGAGAAAACTGCATACGGTCTCCTTAATCCACTTAAAATCTAAATTTCCAACTGTTATGAAAATATTTTTCCTTTAAATGCAATCCACATGAGGACGTACTATATATACAGCTCTGTTGCATTTCCCTGCTGCATTGAAGTTCGTTCTCTAATGCTACCTGGCATGTCCTAATGGAGTAAATAAGCAACTCAAGTCACTCAATTCTAAGTGAATGCCTCTTTTCTACTCATAACACAAAAACCTTTCTTTTCTGATTGAAAGCTTATCTAATGTGACGTTTTCCTGAATGCGAATCAAACGATGCTTTCCTTCAGCTGTTTCCTATAAGAAGAACCTAAAGAAGTAATGTTGTAAGTGATGAAGTCATGAGCTAAAGGGTCACCGCATCCCCCCAGGGTTGTGTCAGGTGGAAAAGGCTCCTCAGTACAGAAACCACTGCTACGGTGGACGTTTTTCTGGTTAAATGTCATGAGTATCGGTCTGACTCATTTTATCCGTTCGCAGCCTGCTGGGTCAGTGTCAAAAACCGTAGAGACTCTTTAATCAAATGTTGGAGTGTTCCTCTGTGACGTCTCTGTGAAAACTGGGTTAGGAAGACTTTCTGCTCAGCTTTGCTGCTATCTTAGAATAAATGCTTCTTCTTCTTTCTTTATAGTGGAAAAAAGTTCTTTAGATTACTAAAGGATTAGTTCACTCCAGAATTAAAATTTCCTGATAACTTACTCACCCTTATGTCATCAAAGATGTTCATGTCTTTTCTTCTTCAGTCCAAAAAAAATTAAGGTTTTTGAAGAAAACATTCCAGGATTTTTCTCCATATAGTGGACTTCGTTGGGGATCAAAGGGTCAAAGGTCCAAGCTCGGCGTCCACGACTTCATGCATTACGTAATTTTGTTGGAAAAGTCATGATGTAAGCAGAAGTACCGACCCAATGCTTACAAAGCGACCGTGCAAAGAAAGTCAAACACCCATACAAAAAAAGGTAAAACAACCATGTTGGCCGATTTTGAAGTTGGAGGAGAAAATGAGATGGACCCTACCTTTTTGAACCAAAGTACAAGGATGAAGAACCAACCACACGTGACCTTTCCAACATTATTTGCAAGGCAAGCATTTGTGGTTAAAAAGTACAAGGGAGAGTGGGGTAAGCCATTTTTTACTTACGTGGTCCTCAAGACAAGGGTAATTTCAGGATGTTTACTATTATTTTAAATTATCAAAATGTATCTATGACGAAGGGTTCCAAAAATATGACTTCCAAAAAAGTGTTCCTGTGGCTCAATTTGCCCCAGGTTAGGGGTAAGTTGACCCAAGTCAGGGGGTAAGATGAACCATCTGACTGAATCTGATTCAAACCCATGTGAAATTTTAAGGATAATTTACCTCTTTTAAAAACTAACTTAATAATCAAATTTTATTTCACAGTCATATTTCTCTACTTAAAGCTAACTGGGAGTTTAGGCAAATAATGCAAACAGCTATCTGTAATGTGTAACGCAAGCAAAAAAGAAACCCCAAAGTAGCTGTAGACCCCCAATCGAAGAGGTACAACAGACTCGACAACCAGATGGTTTTGCGGTCTGGCCCCTCCCGCTCCAGAGGCCCGCCTGAGCTGGGGGAGTGTGGCGCCTGAGAGGTTAGCGGGCGGCCCTCATCAAGACACCATCTCCATCCAGACTCTATTTTTATTTCAGTCGCTATCAGACCCCATACCCCACTATTTTCCACTTTCACCCGTCGTTCTTCACGTCTCCGCAACTTTTTTGTTCCCTCAGTCCTTTTATCCTGATCTCGTGAGTTGGGATTCAGTCTCTGGAAAGCAGACAAAAAAATGTTGGTTTCTGGATCCCAGTACATTTTAACAAGTATTTATTTTCCTTGCCAAACTCTTTCTCTCTGGCAGCTGTAGCCGAGTCCAAATGCGTTACACCGAGTTCTGTCGCGTTGCATGCGCTGATGACTTTTCTATTGGCGTCTCTCAACGTCTACGCTACACAAAGGCATGTATTCACCAAACGAGGGATGTCTTGATACTTCCGTATGGGGCATTTTAAGTGGACGCTTTCAGGGTTGCCAAGCACGCCGTTGTGACCGTCGCACTGAACAGTGCGGAGAAATGGAGCTGGCGGATGCTGAAAAGACCGTGGTGGCCCTTTCTGAGACCCGCATTCAAACGCGTTAAATGTCACGATTGTGCGTCTGAGGGAAAGGATCACTGTATTTAACCAGCTAATCCAACATGAGGAGTCAATTCACGTACAATGCGGTTATGTGTATGACCCCAGCTGGGGTTCCCTCTGCTTTCAGACGGGATGTTTACCATCACAATGTGGCCGTCTCGCATCCATTCGCCTGGGAGTCAGAGACAACCTGGTGTTGATGATTCAAATATAAAGGTTTAAACAAGAGATCTACCTCAGTTCAAATGATCTTCGAGTTGCTCTGTGTGATGATACGTTTTCACAAAATTAGTTGAGGTAAAATTCAGCAATTTACAGGTCAGATCAACTGTTTGGATGAGGAGGGGATTTGTCACGGTGCCAATGGAGACTCAGTATTAACATTGTGAGCTTAAAGGATCAGTATACATACAACATAAAGCTTCACAGTTCTCATTGTTCGCAATGAGGTGACAGGTCATACTTCTGAGACTCAACAGAGAGCTGTAGTTTATTAAAAAAAAGCCCAACTGACAGACTTAAAACTATTTTGAGAGTTTTATTTGAAATTATTTATGAAATGGGGTTCATAATTACCAGAGTGTCACTACTATTTCAAACTAATGAGCTCAAATCAAAGAATGTAAGAACTTGAGATCTGCTCTCTGTATCTTGAGAGATACACTACCAGTCAAAAGTTTTTGAACAGTTTTTTTATTTTTAAGTTTTTGTTTTTAAAGAAGTCACTTATGCTCACCAAGCCTGTATTTATTTGATCCAAAGTACATTAAAAACAGTAAAATTGTGAAATATTTTTACTATTAAAATGTTTTCTATTTGAATCCATTTTAAAATGTAATTTATTCCTTTGATTTCAAAGCTGAATTTTTAGCATCATTACTCTCGTCACATGATCCTTCAGAAATCATTGTAATATTCTGATTTGCTGCTCAAAGAATTAATAACATTTATTATTCATATTATTATTATTATTAAACAGCATAGTAAAATCTTTTCAGGTTTCTTTAACAAATAGAAAGTTTAGAAGAACAGCATTTAGCTTTAATCACAGGAATGAATTACATTTTAAAATATATTAAAATAGAAACCAGTTATTTTAAATAGTAAAAATATTTCAAATTTGACTGTTTTTGCTGTACTTTGGATAAATTAAATGCAGGCTTGTTACTTATTACTGTTCAAAAACTTTTGACTGAGTGCAATTCCCACAATTTATACTATTGTTCAAAAGACTGGTGTTTCTGGTGTTTTCTGATTTTTTTTTTAAGGAAATGAATACTTTTATTCAGCAAGGATGTATTAAATGTGACTGTAAACACTTTGACGTTGCAAAAAAAAAATATTTCAAATAAATGCTTTTCTTGTTCATTAGCAAGTACTGAAAACTTGAATAATAGTTGCTAGAAATTCAGCTAGTCAATGAATAAGTGATAATTTTGATAATGCATCTGACAAATAAGCATCTAAATAAGGATTTACCACTGATTCCTCTTCACAGCCATAGCAAATAACGCACAAGCATTCTGATTCTTGCATTAAGCTAGCAGACTAACACTGATCTGATAAATAAGCAAAGACCACTGCAAACAATTGAAATGTAGTCATTTGCTCCTCATCAAAGTAGTCTCCATGGCAACTGCGCCCAAACAGACTTTCT
The DNA here is from genome assembly GCA_012976165.1 of Labeo catla. Lineage (NCBI taxonomy): Eukaryota > Metazoa > Chordata > Actinopteri > Cypriniformes > Cyprinidae > Labeo > Labeo catla. The sequence continues at coordinate 73,478 of VONZ01000500.1, read as the reverse complement.
CCCTCTGAGAGATTTTGAGAGGGGAGATGAAGAGAAGGGGGTTTGGGTTCAGCTGAATTCATTTGAATTCATTATGTTGTACGAAACACTTGCTGATTGTTCTATTCATCCAAAGCCAATCAATGCAACAAACAAATACATACTGTATGAATAGACCGGGGCTAGTTGTCACAGTAAAGATTTCTCTTGGTCTGTTTATGAAAGTCAATTTCTGTGTTGACATATAAAGAAAACATTATGTGTATCTTAAAGTCTTGTTATTGAGTATTTCCACCAATATTACCCACAAAACAAGGTAATCAATAGTTGGGCATGTTGTAAACTGCCACTATGAAATTTTATTTACACTTACAAGACATTAAAATAATTACAAAAAATGTAAATAATTAACAAAAGACCAACAAATAGTGTAAGTAATATCTAAAAACTATATATGTGACCCTGGACCACAAAACCAGTCTTAAGTCGCTGGGGTTTATTTGTAGCAATAGCCAAAAATACATTGTATGGGTCAAAATTACTGATTTTTCTTTTATGGCAAAAATCATTAGGAAATTAAGTAAAGATCATGTTCCATGAAGATATTTTGTAAAATTCCTACTGTAAATGTACGAAAACTTAATTTTTGATTAGTAATATACATTGTTAAGAACATTATTTGAAGAACTTTAAAGGTGATTTTCTCAATATTTTGATTTTTTTGCACCCTCAGATTCCTGATTTTTAAATGGTTGTATCTTGGCCAAATATTGTCCTATCCTAACAAACTATATATCAATAAAAATTATGCTTTCATATGATGCATAAATCCCAATTTTGAAAAAAATGACCCTTACGAATGATTTTGTGATGCAGGGTCACATATATATATATATATATATATATATATAAACCTGTCGTTTACCATGCCCCATTACAAGTGCTAACACTTGTCCTTTGAAGTTGAAAAGTAGGCACTAATAATATAACAGTTACAGAGAAAACGCAAATCTTTCCATTAGTGATCCCCTGACGTACCACTGTTAATACCGTCACCACACCACCCAAGCTTTTCTTAAAGACCACACCAAACCCTGGTGTCTCCAGCATTACTGAGTCTAAGCTACCAGTTCACTTTAATGAGCTTCATTATTTGAGCCAGCGATGGTCTGCGATATGGAAAAAAGATGGTTGCTTAGCATGAGAAAGCGGCCACTACCACCACCACAAGTCATATCAAAGCACCAACAGTGAAAGCAGGGTCTGAAGTGTTCATTAAAACTCTGCTAGTCTCAAAACGAAAGCCTCTGAGGCTAATGAACTCAACAGGGAGCATATGCACACAGTGGAAAAAGTGTCACAAAAGGTCTAAAACGTGACATGTTCTAAAAAGCTTTTAAACCAGGACTGCTTTTCTAGTTATATTTATAAAAAAAAACATTTGTTCTCCAGCATAGTACACTTCAAACCACCTGCTCGAAGGAAACAAAGAGGCAGTCTCCATGTAAATGATACAAATGGAGGCATTTTAGTATTACCTAATCTGTGGTTTTTAGAGAAAGAGTTTGGCTTGCATATTCGGATGCACATTTTCCACAAGTTGGTTTGATTCTTTAGAGTACTTTGGTTACAAATTCCTCAATGGTCATGTAAAACAACACTTTTTACCTCGTCAAAAACAGCTATGTTTACAGCGAGCTGTTTTGGTGCATTTAAAGAGATGTTAATGACCTACTGCTCACAACACCCCCTGTTTTTGTGTATTCGGCGACGTCACCATTAAAAACAAATCTAATCCACTAAGTCCTCAGGTTTCTACATGTTTTTGCAACGTTGAGTAATGTATCACAGACATATCCCACGTATCCTTTAATAAACAAAGTGTAGAGAGAGTGTAAATAAGAGATTTATTGCACAGTTTACAGAGCTTCATTGATTATAATGGAACTTTGTGAGATCGTAATGAAGTAAGATGAGTAACAGCTTTTAATGATTTTTAAGGGAGTTTGTATATGAGATATTGATTTAATACAACAGTTAAATAAACAAGTAGTTAATATTAAAGGAGAACTCCACTTCCAGAACAACAATTTACAAATAATTTACTCTCCACCTTGTCATCCAAGATGTTCATGTCTTTCTGTCTTCAGTCGTGAAGAAATTATGGTTTTTGAGGAAAGCATTTCATGATTTTTCTCCATATAATGGACTTCACTGGTTCCCTGATTTTGAACTTCCAAAATTTAGTTTAAATGCAGCTTCAAATGGCTCTAAATGATCCCAGCCGAGGAAGAAGGGTCTTATCTAGCGAAACGATCGGCCATTTTTTTCGGAAAATAAAAATTTGTATACTTTTTAAGCACAAAAGCTCATGTAGCACAGGCTCTGGGATGCGCGTTACCCATAAGATGAACGAACAGCTAAAAAACCCCGAAGACTTGAAACAGGTGAACTAATTTCAGTACAGAGCCTAATAGGACGTTGCGCATGCGCGACTGAACGAATCACTCCCCGAGGTGACTCGTTCTTCCTGAGTCCCATTAAAGATTCATTCAAAATTAACGAATTGTTCAAGAACGCGCATCCCAGAGCCTGTGCTACACGAGCTTTTATGCTTAAAAAGTATACAAATTTTTATTTTTCAAAAAAATGGCCGAACATTTCATTAGATAAGACCCTTCTTCCTTGGCTGGGATCGCTTACAGCCCTTTGAAGCTGTATTTAAACTACAGTTTGGTTCAAAGTTCAAAATCGTGGCACCAATCAAGTCCATTATATGGAGAGAAATCCTGAAAAAACAGAAAGACATGAACATTTTGGATAACAAGGGGGAGAGTAAATAATTTGTAAATTGTTGTTCTGGAAGTGGAGTTCTCCTTTAAGTTACTTACATTGTCTGACTATAACACTAATGCCCGATTTTGCTCTATTTCATCATCAAAAATAGTCTGAAACAAGTCACAAGTGAGCCGCTGCACATCTCTATTCAAACACAGCAGTGTTTCGTTTATGAATGAACATGCGCTTGTCACTTAAGTATAATTTAACATTTCAAGTTCAATACACTTTTTTTGAGTTGACTGAACTCAAAATTTTAAGGCAGCCAGGTTACAAATTATTTTAAGTTGACTCAACAAATTGTTTTTTACAGTGTACTGGCAGTTTTAGACTCATTTTTAAAGTATCTTTTCAGTTATTTAAATCATTTAAATTTTTTTTATTCCAAAGTTTATATTTAAAACATTAATTTATGAATTTGACTGCACTCATGCCACATCTGAGCCTCATTAAACATATGAAAATACATCTATAAGTCACTTTTGTGTTCTTCTGTGCCACCTCTGTAGTACAAATTAATTTTGTTAATACTGATTTCATTTGATTAGTGATTGTTTTAATTAGAAAAAAAGCTTATAAAATATATATATTAAAAATGACATAAAAGATGACATACTTTTAAGAAAGTATAAAAGTAAAAAACAAAATTCCCCTGTAAATCATTTTAAGGAGTCAAATATCACATCGTAATGGTAAAGCTAATTTTTGATCAGATTTTTGGATTATTAATTTGAAGGTGCTCCTGAAATTGCTAATTTAACATTTATATGCAAATACCATGTAAAAGTGAATTTTTGAATTTTGCATCTGATGTCCCCTTTAACACTTTTTTGGTCAGAAACAAAAAAAAAAAAGCTACTTTTACATTAGTCTTTGGTTGATAATGCTGAAAAAGTGCACTCAATGTTCTCTAATTCCCAGTGGGAATTAGTCTGTATTTTACTTGGAGAAACATGAGAACTAATCTTTTACAAAGCACCAATCTGCCTGTATCAAAGGTAACTTGTAATTTATTAGCTGTTAAGTGTTATAAATATTTAAGAAGATCTCTGATTACAATCATCAACACTTTCTCTGAGCAAATTAAAACAGATGGTCTATCTGAGGATCTGTGCAGGGTTCTTTTCTGCTTCTAAAAAATCAAGAGCGAAAAGAAACAATCAGTTCACTGAATGAGATGATGTCGGGTGGATTGTTTTGGAGACTTTTCTGTCTGTGTTGGACTAAAGAGCTCAACTCTACTATGGAATATCAGGACAGTCTTGGGCCTGTATTCAAGTCCCTGACAAACAAAAGGTGACATATAATCAAATCACTTAAGCTTAGCTGGTTTCACTCCAGGGAGAAAATCAGCAAATTAATTAAAGGATGGATTGCGAGGTGTTTTTAATGGTCGCCAGTTCTAGCCACCTTGATTGACACTTCAGCATTTTTCATGCCAGAAAACTCTTCACCATTTGTGTGTTTTGGCCAATCTTTTGACAACGCTCACTTATGGACCCAAAGTAGGCCAAATCCTGCAGATTTCGCAGTGAGCTTCTTACAAGGAAAGAATATAACTCAGTACGAGCTATGTTGGAAAACAAAGGTTTCTCTAGCATGTCAACAATGAGTTCATTTTAGTAATTCGTTCTAGTTTTTGCTCTGATATTAAAATTTCTACCGAGTATGAAATTCCACTGATATTATTATTCAGATCAATGATAATTTAAGTGTCAGTGAAAAGAAAGGAAAACATTTTTTTTTAACAAATTAATGACAATCAATGTAATGTGGTGTAAAACGTTTTGAAAATATCAATATATTTCCTTTACATGCCATTCACATATGAATGTTAAAAAAATACGAAAAAAATATGTATACATATTCTAAAAATAAATAAATTAAAAATACATTTTTAAAAATTTCTTTAAAAATAAAATTTTTGCAAAAAGGTTTACATTTGATGACTAACAGTGTAAGGTGGTGTAAACAATTTAAAAATATGAACATATTTTTTTCACATGTAATTCACATGGCAATATTGAAAACATATTATTTTTTCAAATATATTTTATATATATTATAAGTGCATATTATATATATATATATATATATATATACACATATATATATTTAATACAAAGGTAAAAAAATACAAATACATGAATTAAAAATGATTATTAAAAAAACTCATTTGTTAAAAATATTTTATAAACCTTATTTCTTAAAAACAGATTTTATACATTGTCAATACATATTCTATATTTAAATATGATATATATATATATATATATATATACATAAAATTGTACATATTTAATTGTATTTTATATTATATATAAAAATGTGTAAACAATATTAATCATGATTATATAAATCACATATATAAACACCTAATCAAACACACATATATATATATATATATATATATATATATATTTATATTATATATATTTTGTTTAAATATTTAACTATATTTTATATAAACGTAAAAAAATACTAATATAATATAATCACATATAAACACAATCACATGTGAATCTTTTTTTATTCATATATATATATAAATATAGAATTTTAAACATTTAACTATATTTTATATAAAGGTAAAAAAACATTATCACATGATATATGAGTCACACCACATAATGCCTTTTATATAATGCTTATTATATAAGTAATCAAATCGGTGTATACATAAATAACATCTTTCAATCTATTTTTTTTTTTTTTATAAATTAATAGGTCTGTGAAAAAAAACATAATAAGCGTAATGTCTGTGACCCATTACCAACCCTAGAGCTGGCAGTCTTTGCCTTCAGTGAACGTGGATGAAAGAGAGTCTACAATATTTAGGTGTGAGATTAGTCTCTTTCAAAAGTACAAGTGTTGTCTGCTTCGATATCGCCTCGCTTCTTCCCCGTCTGGCGGAAAACGGATAATAAATTTAATCTAATCACGCTGGCACCTCATCAGACCACCCAGATCCCTTATCAGGACCCCGGGGAGACAGATCCGCCAAGACAAGGAAGTTGCCTCATATGTACACAAATGAGAAACAAAGAAGAGAAAGAAGCAGAGGAGGAAGCGAGGGGGAGGATGAGTCTGCCGGTGTGTCCTTTGAGTTTGGCCGTCAGTGACCCGTGCCCTGCTGCTGCCACTGTCGGCCAGGCATACATCACACATACTAGATAAACACACAAGGCTCTCAGAGCGCAGCAGGCCTTCATTCAACAGACTCAACAAACGTATGTGCTCTTAAACAGCTCATTGATTTTCTGTAGAATAAACTCACTCACTCGGAGACATAATCCACTAATAGCTAAGCAGCCTTTGATGAGTATATTGAAATAGACATGTTCACAATGATGAACTCCACAAAGACAGAGATGCTCTATTTTCTTAACCAAGAGTCTAGAAGCGATGGCGGCCACAGTAAAGCATAAAAGGATAGCTCACCCAAAAATGAAAATTCTGTCACTAATTATTCACCCTCTTGTCGTTCCAAACCTGCAAGACCGCTCATCTTCAGAACACAAATTAAGATATTTTTGATGAAATCCGAGAGCTTTCTGACCCTGCATAGACAGTTACACAACTGACACGTTCAAGGCCCAGAAATGCAGTAAGAACATTGTTAAAATAGTCCATGTGATATCAGTGGTTCAAATTTAATGTTAAGAAGCTACAAGAATATTTTTTTGTGTGCTAAGAAAACAAAAATAACAACTTTATTCGACAATTTCTTTTCTTTTCTCTCGTGAATGCATGTCGATAACTGAAATCTTCAAAAACTTACCTAAATACACAGATCTGCAATTAAAAATTAAATGCAATCTTGCTAATGAATCCTACTTTCTGCATAAAACATGCATACAACTACTGGAAATAAAACCCAGTAAAGTGGAAAGTGGCAAAAGAACCAAAATGAAAATCTAAGAAAGAAAAACCTCTATACAGTTGAGGTCAAAAGTTTACATCCCCCTTTCAGAATCTGCAAAATGTAAAGTATTTTACCAAAAGAGGGATCATACAAAATGCATGTTATTTTTCACATAAAATACATATACATATAGTCCAAATACTGTATGTAGAAAACAATAGTTGAACATATAAAAATGACCCTGTTCAAAAGTTTACATACGCTTGATTCTTAATACTGTGTTGCGACCAGAATGATCCACAGCTGTGTTTTTTTGTTTAGTGATAGTTGTTCATGAGTCCCTTGTTTGTCCTGAACAGTTAAACTGCCCGCTATTCTTCAGAAAAATCTTTCAGGTCCCTCAAATTCTTTGGTTTTTCAGTATTTTTGTGTATTTGAACCCTTTCCAACAATGACTGTATGATTTGCAGAACCATCTTATCACACTGAGGACAACTGAGGGACTCATATGTGTCTATTACAGAAGGTTCAAACACTCACTGATGCTCCAGAAGGAAAAACAATGAATTAAGAGCCGGGGTGAAAACTTTTGAAAAGAATGGATATGTACTTTTTTTTTTTTGCCTAAATTTTTGCCTAAATATCAAATTTTTTAGTACTAAGGCTACAGAAGGTAGTTACATGTTTCCCAGAAGGCATAATAAGTTAAATTTACCCTGATCTTCAAATTCAAAAAGTTTTCACCCCCCAGCTCTTAATGTATTGTTTTTTCCTTCTGAAGCATCAGTGAGTGTTTGAATCTTCTGTAATAGTTGCATATGAGTCCCTCAATTGTCCTCAGTGTGAAAAGATGGATCTCAAAATCATACAGTCATTGTTGGAAAGGGTTCAAATACACAAAAAATGCTGGAAAACCAAAGAATCTGTGGGACCTGAAGGACTTTTCTGAAGAAAAGCGGACTATTCAGGACTAACAAGGGACTCACAAACAACAAGCACTGCACAAAAAAAAAAAAACACAGCTGTAGATCATTCACGTAACAACACAGTATTAAGAATCAAGAGGATGTAAACTTTTTAAACGGGGTCATTTTTATAAATTTAACTATTATTTTCTCTTGTGGACTGTATGTAAACATCTTTTATGTGAAATATATTATTCAGGTCATTAACAAATAAACAATAACATGCATTTTGTATGATCCCTCTTATTTGGGTAAAATAATCAACATTTTGCAGATTCTGAAAGGGGGGTGTACACTTTTGACTTTAACTGTACGTCCAAACTAGTTAGCAGTATGATAGCAGTCCCCTTAAAAAAGAAGAAAGACACAGACAAAAAGTCTGTTCTCATTGTCATTGCAACCAGTACTGCAGTCCAATTCCTAAGACAGCTCTTGCTCATCACAGTGAGTTTAGAAGTCCACCTTTCTTTCTTTTCTATTCTCTATCTGAGTCTCCATCAATCAGTATCGCTCTACTTTTTTTTAGAGCCTTCGCCACTGAATGCCAATCACCTCCTTCCTGCTCTTTGTTCTGTTCGCTCATATTTTCCGGACTTGTCCCAATCCATTTTTCTCTTTGTTCTCTTTGCCTTCAGTGGCCGCTCTGCAAACTACCGGTGCCAAGGAAGGGTGTGTGCTCATGTGCTCATGTGCTTGTGCGAATGATGAATAGCTGTAAGTCATTTCATCGATGGCAAGCGCAGATTAATAGCAATATTCAAAGCCTTTACTTATGTTAAAATCCATTGCAAGAAACACTCACGAGCTTCTCCTTTAACCCACGTCATTAGGCCCTGATTCAAACAACCGGCAAAGGCACCTCGCACTCAATCATAAACCTTTCTTGGCAACTGCCAATGGTCATTTTTCCTTTAGGGCTACTGAGTGCGGTTCTCTGAGATGATGTGCTGACAGAGCTTCAATTAAGAACGGAATAAACCCAGAAATATCATTTTTTTTATCTGTAAACTTTTTACATGCGTGCAAATCAACAACTATAACAACCTTTGCTAATGTCATCTGCAATCATCTGGACATTTGAATTGCGATCCAAGGTTCGTATTTCTCTTCTCTGCAATGAAAGGAAGCAAGCATGGACTTTTTGGATGATACTTGGATAAGGAATAAATGAGGAATAAATGCCTCTGTAATGGATCCTCCAGGATACTAAACTCGGCAAGCTAGGAGGAAGCGAAAGCCAGAGAATGATCATAAATAATCACATTTGAGTAATCACAGATGATGGTTAGCAGTGTTAGAGTTGATAGACACTGACACCAGTACAGATTTATGCCACACAGACTTATAGAAAAGAAAACCGCACTGCGGCGTGTTCACTGTAGTTCAATTTAAGCAGTGCATGTTACTGCACAGTCGCTGTGCTGAATGCATCTTAAATATTTAAAGTCAAGATGAAACACTATTATTCCCCATCCAGCAAGCCATTTGCAATGTGACATATTTCGGAGTGAAGAAAAATTATTTTAACTAGCTCAAAATGTCTCTAAAACCAGTGGACAGACCAGCTTGACCTGACTAGGACCAGCAAGCTAGTTTAGGCTGGTTTAAGATGGATTTCTTCAGAAGGGCTATGATTACTGGCAAGAAAGGCTGCAATAACTACAAAAATATGTCTAAATATTTGGCTTTTGGCTTATGCTGAGCTTTAATATAGATAAAAACTTTATTTTATTTATTAAGTTTTAAAGTCAGAATTGCAAGATATAAACTCACAATTGCGAGAAATAAAGTTAGAATTGCAAGATAAAAGCTTTTTTCTGAAAATTCTCAGAATTGTGTGATAAAAACTCACAACTGCGAGTTATAAAGTCAAAATTGCGTGACCTTTTTTTTCAGAATTGTGATATAAACTCACAATTGTGAGTTTTAAAGTCAGAATTGCAAGATATAAACAGTTGTGAGAAATGAAGTCAGAATTCCAAAATAAAAACTCACAATTCTGACTTTTTTCTCACAGTTGTGATATAAACTCACAATTGCAAGAAATAAAGCTAGAATTGCAAGATAAAAGCTAACATTTCTGAAATTTCACAGAATTGTGTGATAAAAACTCACATTTGCGAGTTATAAAGTCAGAATTGAGAGACAGAAACTCACAATTTTATCTTTTTTTTCAGAATTGTGATATAAACTCACAATTGCGAGAAATAGTCAGAATTCCAAGATAAAAACTCACAATTCTGACTTTTTTATCAGAATTGTGCACAACATACTCACAATTGCAAGAAATAAAGTCAGAATTGCAAGATAAAAATCAAACATTTCTGAAAATTCTCAGAACTGTGCAATAAAAATTCATAATAGTGAGTTTTAAAGTCAGAATTGCAAGATATAAACTCACAACTGCGAGTTATAAAGTAAGAATTGTGAGATATAAACTCACAATTCAGAATTCTTTTTCAGAATTGTGATATAAACTTATAATTGCAAGAAATAAAGTCAAGATTGCAAGATAAAAACTCACAATTCTGACTTTTTTCTCACAAATGCAAGTTTGTATCTCGCAATTTTTACTTTTTTATAACTCGCAATTTCGAGTTTATACCTCACAATTCTGAGAAAGAAGTCAGAATTGTGAGTGTGTACGATGCAAATCTGAGTTGTAAAATCACGATTGCAAGAAAAATTCAAAACTGTAGGATAAAAAGTCGCAATTATTATATATATATTTTTTATTCAGTCACGGAAACAGGCTTCCATACTTTATAGATGATTTCAGTGAAAAAAAGTCATTTGAGATACAGAACAAGTTATACAATTTTGATAAAAGATAAAGTATGTTTCTTTGAAATGAAGAATCGTCAACAAAAACACCAGAAATGTGAACAAAGAAAGTAAATACAGTCTGTTTTGATTTCATGTTGACTTTAAAGAATGCTTTCTGAGTGTCATCCAAAAGAAGAGGTGATCAAGTTCGTGTCTTGACTTAAAAACACAGAGGATGCTGCCTACAATATCAGAAGCACTTCTCAAACAGAAAAGGAAGGCTTTAATAAAGCAGTCAGGTTTACACTTGAACCAGACTTCAAACAGAAAGAAGAATCACTATTGCATCAGAACCCGGTAGGTCTGCATTTCCATCCCTAAGTCAAGCAGCACTATTCTGACAGCATTAATGTTTTTGATTAGAGACATTTGATGATATGACATGTTCTGAAATCTTTGCCCTGTACAAGGTGCATTAGCAATGCATAAATCATCTTGTGTGGGATACCTCCTGGCTGTCTGATATGAGGAATACATTTGAAAAGTAATGTTGTAGTTGAAACGGCACAGGGATGCAGAAAGATCAAAGCGTCGATGCTTCAGAAGATGACAGTGCACAGAAGATTTGAGACTGAGATCTGATTCCAGCGGGGCACCTGATGGAAATACATTAGACTGGTGGTCTCAAACTGTGCTGCCCCCCAGGTGACACGCCTCATGAAAATTACAACAAAATATACAAACGTTATATAAATCAGTGTTATTTTTCCACATTTGTTTTCTAATTTTGAAACTATATGCAATTTAAATATTGCCTTTGAGTGTCTGAGTCTCAAATGCTTAACCTATATGAGTACTTAAACCAGCCTAAGCATGTTTTTCTGGTTTTAGCTGGTCCCAACCTAGTCAGGTGAATCACATTGGCTAGTTTTAGAGTTTTTGAGTCCTTTCCACCTGAGAGACAACCTGACCAGGTTAGAAGACCAGCATAAGCCAGCTAAGATCAACTTAAACCAGCAGTTTTGCAGCAGGGTGTAAACAGGTAAGGTAGTGACCACTGGTGTGGCCACACTTATTTTAAAAAACAGCAAAAATTGAAACATTCAAAATACTAACCAATAATATTAGTCAAAATAAGGATTTACATGGAAATTACTCTGGTTATTAAGACTTGAATGGCTTAATATAACCTAAATTATCTCTTACTGAAATATGTAGTAGAAAACCCATAAAATATTTATGTTACTTTAAAAAATCCACATCGTTTTATACACATTTTGGACTATGGGGGGCACCATTATTTTGTTTATGTGACATATCACTTACGTTAAATTAAGTCATATAAGTCTTAATAGCCACGGTTCCCTAGGGTTGTCACTAACGATTATTCTGGTAATCGAGTAATCTATCGATTATCCTGACGATTAATTGAGTAATCGGATAATTATAATACATTTTTTGGTAGTAATAAAAATAGACCTAAGTTAACAATAGCCTTTAAAATTACTTAAAGGGGTCATCGGATGCCCATTTTCCACAAGTTTATATGATTCTTTAGGGTCTTAATGAAAAGCCTCTAATATGCTTTGATTAAAAATTATCAATCGTTTTGTAAAACAACACCCTTTTTACCTTGTCAAAATGAGCTCTGCAAAAATCATCTCATTCTAAGGGGTTGTTCCTTTAAATGCAAATGAGCTCTGCTCGCCCCACCCCTCTCTTCTCTCTGTGGAATGACGAGCCTGTTTACTTTAGCCACATTAGCCGCGTTTAGCCGCTAAACTTCCTAACTACCACGTTATAAGGAAAGGCGATCGCAAAGATTCATAAAAAAAACCCTTATACTCACTTCTGCTGTAAGTGAAGCTGGATCACGAATGATTCGCGCGAACATAGACAGATATTTGTAGATCAGGAGGCGCATTCCCTTCACAAACAAATGTAATCCACTGCATCTTCAGCGGCTCAGATGTCGCTGAAGATGCAGTGTGAAGATCCACTATGTTTATTATTACATCCAGCAACACAACACCTCAATCGCTCAATCTAACTTACATCCCTGCTTCGGCATCGAAACAAGGAAGGTTACTGGACTGTGACAGCTGGTCTCAGGTAAGAGCTCATGTCAATCAACTATCATGGGAGCGGCCTCTGTCGGTGTGACGACACATTGATTTTTATCAGCACATGGCACATGGATTTTTATCATTATAGGGCAGATTTGTACATACACTGTCAACACACAGGAATCGTTGCAGCCCTAGTTGCCTTTACACTAAGTTATTTACTATTAGTACCAGTTAAATAGTGGGCATTGATCAGCCAACGTGCTCTTTAGGATATGTATTAAAAAAAAAAAATAAAAAATACATATCAGTTGACCACTAGTTTTGGTTTGATCACAGGTGGAAAAGTTTGAGAAGCACTGCATCAGCCCTTTCATTTACTTTCCAGCACTTCATCATGAAGCCCCGGCGGATTCTGACTTGAGGCAGATCTGGAAACATGTCTCCAACCCCTGCTACCCTCTCAGCAACACTGCGCCTGTTTTACAGAATCATTGACAAGCCCTCTGCGCTCCTAGCTACCGCCTCCAGCTTCCTTTAATGGAGCCGAGGAGGATTTGAGGAAGATGAAGGTGCTGTCATTGAAGACCATGTCTTTCGAGGCTGACTGCTCTGCTCGAGAAATGTGAAGAGGAAAAAGAGTTACTCCAACACCTAGTAAAAGCTCAGGAGCGGAAGGTCACCGGTTTCCATTCGACCGGTGAGAAGTCCTAAAGATCCTTCCTCCTCAAGGGGGGACGGTTTAATTCCCCTTGTATTTATGAGTTGTGAGGGAAGGCGTATGGAACAGGAGAGAAAAACCTAAGCGGCTAAGATCACTAAGCTCGACAAAAGTTCGTTCGCAAGCTTTCCTGGACTATCTGAGGAGATTCCCAGCTTACCATAAATCTCATTCTCTCCTTGATTCCTCCGGTCCCACAGGTGCATTTGAGTCGATCTAGTGAGGAATCTAAGGCAGATTATGATGTCTCTTCCCACCTTAACACCTTATGATTATACAAATCACTTACCCTCAAGACCCTCAAGAGATCTTCTAATGATGATTTATAATACAAGCAGGTTATTTTTATGGAAGCACATCTGATTTACTGTGAAACTATATGCAGGCACATCTGATTCACAGCACAATTATATGTGTTCTTCATGAATGAACTTCTGCTATGTTAGAAACATCAAGCTATTTGGAATCTTGGATTCTTCAGCAGATAGACATTTTTATTAATATAATCAAAAAGCAATGTGAGCTATGAGTGCACAACCCCTAAAATACATAAAGAAATCAAGTGTTACAACACCGAAATGTCTCCTTTCTCCTTTTCTGACGCAGGACATCTTGTGTGTTCTGCTGTTTGTATATCTGCCGTACTAAACCTCTTGTATAGTGGTTGAGATTTACACATGTGCTTCTTCCAAGTAAGCAAAACACTCTCAAACATCTTCTCAGCGTTATTCAATACGGACCTTAAGTCGTAAATAAAGCTAAGTCAAACAAAATTATGTTCTCTCACCTTTGCACTAACAATTGCTCATCTCACTGAATTCTAAGTAATCCCATTCACAATGAGAAACAGGGCAATCTGACTTCGGTTCAGTTCGCGAGCGCCGCCTGCTTGGTAGCATTATTGCATTCTCGTTATTGCAACTGGCAGAGTTTAATCAGGGGCCTGAGGTTGCTGGCAGACATAAGGGATGCATTCTTTAAAGCAGCGACGCTCAGAATATGGAGACAATTTGCTCGGCGGTTATGATGTTTAGGCCGGAATATATATAAAAAGACAAGATGAATTACGAGAGGGCACTTCCATGAAATTACAGTGCGCCTTGCAACAAGATGTGCATGAAAAGTAAGGAAAGCCATTTCCGCCTCAGAGCAAAAAATATAACCAATAATTGTGAGATTTTTAAAAAATATATTTTAGGTGAGACAGAATAAGAAAAAAGCCATATTGTGAGATATTAAAATCCAATTATGAGTAACAATTTCTTTATGTTGTATTTTTCACAATCTGAGGTGAAAACAGGCTTTCAAAAACTGTGGTAAATCCTCTTGAAATAAAATATACCTTGAAGTAAATTAACCTTGTTTGAAGCTGCCATCGGATGCCCATTTTACACAAGCTGATATGATTCTTTAGGGTCTTAATGAGAAGTCTATAACATACTTTGGTTACAATTTCTCAGTGGTAGTGTAAAAAAACACCCTTTTTACCTTGGCAAAATCAGCCCTGCTCAAAACGAGCCGTTCTGTTGCACGTTCCTTTAAATGCTAATGAGCTCTGCTCACCCCGCCCCTCTCTACTGTGGGCAGACAAGCTGGTCTGTTTACTTTAGCCCAATTTAGCCAAGTTTACCCACAAAACTTTGCAACTTGCACATTATTAAGAAAGGCAATTTGCAAAGATTTGCAAAAAATGCACCCTTATGCTCACTTCTGCTGTAGGTGAAGCTGCATCACAAATTATTCGCCCGAACATAGACGCATTTATGTTTTCCCCTGCACTGGAGTCGAAACAATGGCGATCGAAGTCGAACTGTTAGCAGCTCAATCAGGGCGGGTCTAAGGTAAGACGGTCATGTCAATCAACTATCGTGAGAACGGCTTTTGTCGGTGTGACGTAGGGCTGCACGATTAATCGCATGATATTGTGAGGCGCGCTTAGTCAATGAAGCCGGTTATATTCGATTATGAGCGCGGTTTGGCGTAGCTTGTCAGTGATTTACGGCTCTGTGTATTAATTGCCGCTCCAGCTGAACGCACGTGATGGAGCTTTACTACTAATCAAAGTACCGGCTTCATTGACTAAACGCGCCTCACAATATCATGTGATTAATCGTGCAGCCCTAGTGTGACGTCACATGGTGTGACGTGTCGGTGTGACGTGAATGGCTTGATTTGAAAAAGGGGATATTTCTTATAAAGACTACAAAAATACCACTGGGTGGATTTTAATCTTAACAGGGTGGTTATGTACACACACCGCCAACACACATTTATGATCAAACAACATGTAAAAGTGAGTTTGGCATCCGATGACCCCTTTAAATATTTTTTTCTGTAAAAAAGAGAGTGAAAGAGAAAGAAGAATAAAGACATGCCGCACAAATATTGGACAGAGACATTCACAGCCACATTCAACTCCAGCTGCTGATTTGAGGCTTCACTCCAACTGCTCAGACACCACTGTCTCTCTGGAGTTTTTGTATTTTCCTTTCTATCTCTCTGTCGCTCATCCATCACTATCTTCACAGAATCTTGGCAGTGATCTTCAGAGGTCCTGCTCACCTGCAGCACAAAGTCTGGCAAGCAGCAGCATCTAATGACAAGCAGGATGGACAGTCGCCACCCAAACAGCACTACCCTGATTCCAGATGTGAGCTTCGGACCCCCAAAACCACAGTAAAATCATGTCCCTCAAGAGCCGTAGGTTCCAAAAAGAACGCAACAAATGTTTGGTGTTCTGGATGACACATTTTAATGTACAGGATAAAAACTGATATTCTTTTAGAGATTTCCTTACTACTACAATAAACTACACTACCAGTCAAAAGTTTTTGAACAGTAAGACTTTTAATGCTTTTTAAAGAAGTCTCTTCTGCTCACCAAGCCTGCATTTATTTGATCCAAAGTACAGCAAAACAGTACAATTTTGAAATATTTTTACAGTTTAAAATAACTGTTTTCTATTTAAATATATTTTAAAATGTAATTTTTTCCTGTGATCAAAGCTACATTTTTAGCATCATTACTCTAGTGTCACATGATCCTTCAGAAATCATTCTAATATTCTGATTTGCTGTTCAAGAAGCAATTTTATTTATTTAGTTTTTGGCATTTTTGCCTTTATTGGGATAGGACAGATCAGAATTGACAGGAAGCGAAGTGGGAGAGAGATAGGGGGTGGGATCGGGAAAGGTTCTCGAAATGGGATTTGAACTTGGGACATCCAGAGTGCAGCGGCTAATTTCAGATAAATGCTATTATTCTGAACTTTCTATTCATCAAAACCCTGAAAAAAAATCTACTCAGCTATTTTTAACATAAAAATGACAATGATTTCTGAAGGATCATGTGACTGGAGTGACGCTAAAATTCAGCTTTAAAAACACAGGAATAAATTACATTTAAAAATACAGAAAACAGCTATTTTAAATAGTAAAAATATTTCAAAATGTTACTGTTTCTGCAGTACTTTGGATCAAATAAATGCAGGGTTGGTGAGCAGAAGAGACTTCTTTAAAAAACATTAAAAGTTTTACTGTTCAAAAACTTTTGACTGGTAGTGTACAACTTATAAAACTAATTTTAAATAAGCATTAGGTGATGATAAAGGTCTAAATTGTAAAAATAGAGAAAATGAGCATGCACAGTATCAAAAGATAACTGAAAATCTCTAGCACTGTCTCACATTTTCATTTGTGTCAAATTTAATATACTGTAGCATCTACCTTGACTAAGATCCAAAGCCTGACTAGTGACTACCAAACAGCTATAATGAAAACACAGAACAAACCACAAAACCATGAAAGACTTCACAATTTTTCATCAACTCATCCTGAGTAACTATTCAAAAATGTCTAATACCAAAACCACAAAATAGTCCCTAAGTCTTTCTTCTCCCTCTTTCTTGCAGTTGTCTTACCACACACATGCATCTTAAATTTGTCACTGCTAAGCAATGCACTGTGAGCACTTTCCTTCACACCCTAGTAAGTCACACATTTCCCCCCTTGCTAGAGTTGGACAGATGCATTGGATTTGAATTGATGGGCTCTACGTGCTATAAAAACACAGGCAGTTGCCTCAAGTAGAGCAACTCTGACCTGGACACCCACAAAACGTCCAGATGTGCGTCCATGTTTATATTCGCTTCAGTGCGCCCGCTTGGCCTCAAACGAAGTGCTCGAGGAAGTATTATATTTGCAAACACATTAAGTAGTACATCTCGTTTCCTGCAATTTGGCTGCTCTGTGTAAATACTGTGCTAAACCACAGAGCCGGGGTAGCAGGGGCATGGCAGTTAGCGGCAGGAAAGAGCAGCACGGAGGAGAACTAAAAACAGCGGAGGCTTGGCCCAAAAGTGATAGAGCGCATGCAGGGGAGAGGACAGAGGTATGCCACCGAGACCGTCTGCCTGATTTGCTCTCTTCTACTATTTGCTTAGTTGGTTACATTGATTGCAAGGCTTGCCTGTAAACAACTGCACACAACTAAACAGGGAACGCAGACGTTAATATTAGCATGGCAACATTCAACAACATGAAGAGCATTTGGAACCGTTCGATGGGCAATTGCTTTTTCTGTTTATGCAAAAACATCTACAAAACTTGCAAATATTTGGAAGCTACTTGTAATTGTTTAAATGATTCCATGTAATGAAAACTGCAATTCATCGGAGTGCAAAACAGACAAATATTTGTTTGTGTGTGTGTGAGAATATATGTACTATATCTAATATATATATACTTAACTTACAAAAAAAATTATATATATATATTTATTTATTTTTTGTTTTTGGCTGTGATTTTTTTGCACCCTCAGATTTTCAGATAGTTGCATCTCAGCCAAATATTGTCTTATCCTAACAAACCATCAATGGAAAGCTTAACTATTCAGCTTTCAGACAATGTATATATCTCAATTTCAAAAACTTTAATTGACGTTTATGACTAGTTTTGTGGTCCAGGGTCACATTTATGTTACATTTTATAAACTTTTATATATATATATGAACAACATTTCATTGAGGTATATATGATATTTGTTGTTTTCATATATATATAAAATTAACCAAAAAAATCAAATTAGAAATTGGTCATTGTCATCTTGTTGAATCACTACTGCATTAGAGCACATAAATGACTTTCGAATCAGTCAATTCTATCCAAATCTCTTTATTCTCACAAAAACCAACTACATTAATAGTCAACTTCCATAACCAAAAGTGTCCATGTTGAGCTCCCCATGCATTTTCCACACAGTTTCTGCTTCACAAACCAAAGAAATGTATCAAAAAGCCGTTGCTATGATCCTCTTATTCAAGACCGTTGTGAAAACGAGCAAAAACTATGCAAAGTTGTCTGGCATCAAACCAGACTGGAGGAATGATCGTCTTTTGTGTGCACTAAAGCAGTGTGACCAAGTCATTGGAAAAGCGGAGAATGGCTTTTGGAGACCAGAGGAGAAAAAGGCAGCATCTGAGGCATATTCTGAAACAAAAAAACTGGACATCTGATCAAGAGAAAAATGCCATATGGTAGTGTGTGTGCAGCTTAATGAGCCATGCAGACATCCACTCCTCCTCAGACCAGGAACCAGGTCCATGCAAAGGCCTGCTGAGCTCCGCTTGTTGATGTTTGGAGTCTAGCATTCAAAGAAAAACTGAGCCAGTGTGTAAAAAGCATAGCAGTGAGATCAATGCAAATTTGCTATAAACAACTTTCGAAGCAATAGAGCAAAAACAGATTACATTAAATAAATAGAATTTATAGGATTTAACTACTTTAGATCATATTTTTAGACAAGAAATGGATGACTTAAATGAGTATTAGAGCCTGAATATGCAATGCAAAAATCAGGGGTATTTCCTCAGAGGAGGCAAGGGAGGCAGTGTTTGCTCAAAAATTAAATAAAAAAATTGCAGTACAAAAATAAAACAATGCCAGTATTACCAAATATTACATTAAAGAGCATACAAATCAATTTCTACAGAAACATTGTCCAACAGCGCTACCAGCGGGTAAAGTTACAGTGGACGTCCGCGTCTCTCTCACCTCCCCTTAGCCCATTGAGTTTTAAGCGTGCAGTGAGTTTGGTGGGGGGTAACTGAGAATGAATGGGGGAAAGTCACGTGAGAGGAGGCAATGCCTCCATCGCGATATGATTCGATGCGACTGGTTATGTTCGGCTGTGATTGGTTCATGCAATAAATCCCGCCTCTTGTGTTCGTGCACGTTCCGCAATCACAAATCAGTCTGAATGAACAATATAATGGCGTCAATGGAAAGACCTACCAAAAAAAAAAGTAAACAACTCGCACACTTAGATATAACCACTTTGTTACGTCAAAATAAGACTTAAAATGGCATGATCTGTGGAAAATTGAAAGTAAATCTCTGTGTCTGTGACCAATATTTACCGAGCTTTGATGACTGATGGTCCAAAAAAATTCTATATTTTAAAATGTTAACTAAATGTTACAAAGAATAACTGTACTTAAGTTCACAAATAAAATGTATTGCTTAAATTGTTACTGCCTTGAGTTATTATTTTGGAATTAATGTAAAACGCTTAAAAACACCAATTTGATGAGATTCATACTTGGCTTTAAAGGAATAGTTCATTCAAAAATGAAAACTAGCCAAATGCATATCTGAGTTATATTAAAAATTATCTTGGCACTTCTAAGCTTTAGAATGGCATAGACAGGTGTTTCTATTCATCAGTCCAATAAAGTGCATCCATCCATAATAAATAATGCCTCACATGGCTGTGGGGGGTGAATAAAGGCCTCCCATAGTGAATCGATGCCATTTTGTAAGAAAAATATGCATATTTAAAACGTAAGAATCACTTTAATCTAGCTTGCGCCAACTGTCGTACACGGAAGCAGCTTGCACAAACCAGCATTTGTTTACAGGAGCAAAGGAAGAAAAGTTTCCTTACTTTAGCAAAGGAAAACCAGTCTCCTGTTGGTTTTTACTGAAATCCTCCGACTGTACAACCAGTTGGCACAAGCTAGATTTTTCTTACAAAAATGCACTGATACACTACAGGAGGTCTTTATTCACCCCCTGGCATTTTTTATTATGAATGCACTTTATTGGACTTGTTTTGGACTAATGAAGAGAAACACCCACCTATGCCATTCTAAAGCTTGAACGTGCCAGGATAATTCGACTGCATTCGTCTAAAAGAAGAAATTCATACACCTAGGATGCCTGGGAGGTGAGTAAATAATGGGCTAATTTTTGGGTGAACTATCCCTTTTAATAAACAAAATAATAATTACATTGTTAATGTAAAAATATAAAATAGTTTGTTTGTTTATATCTATATTAAATTATGAAAAATAGTTTGTAGTCTGAAATCATTCTGGATCTGCATTCTGGAAAATAAGTAAGCTAAGAAACTGCACATGCTACTATCAAGTTTTTGGAGAGCAATTGCTGTCAGTATCCGGAAACCTCTTTCTGCTTCTGACTTTCCAACAATCTGGCTGATTTAATGTCTAAAGATGCAGGGAAAGAGACACAGCTGGAGTGCACTTGTCTGATGCTGTGAGTGATCACATCTCTGGCTGCAGTGATATGAGTAATATGCCCCAAATTGTCCCGAACACGAATATACCTTTGAAAAACCTGCCAATGAGGCAAAGACATATAGTGCTGCCCTTGACTAAAGAAAGCCCTGCGAGTCTATTTTTTTTTAAGGCACAGGGGCAATCAAAGACTGTGGAAGATAAATGGAACAATATCAGTGATGTCTTTTCAAGGACAGTGCAGGACTTGGAGTTCACTTCCAGCTGAGAATTGCCAAGGCACGACTGAGACAGGAAACGCCTTTAAGGCTACAAAGGAAAACTGATAGACGGACAAGTTGTACTCAGAGCTCTGAAACAGGCAAATGCCAAAATATTTTGGTTTGGCTCAAATATTCAGACTCCTCTCAAGTTCTTAAAGAGCCTCCAGTGTTGACAGATCTTTCTAAGACACTTTTGGGGTGGTGAGGTTGTTCTGACACCCTCCTAATGAGCTGTGAAGTCAGATCAGATAAGGAGCTGTGGAGACACATAACTCCCCATGAGGAAGGAAGAACATCCCATAAAAGTCAGGGTAACTTTTGCCACGACAGTAGAGGGATTGTTTCTTGTTCTTAGATGACTAGGAGTAGTGGAAAAATCAGTCTCTCTCTCTCTCTCTCTATATATATATATATTACAAACATACATCAATGGAAAGCTTATGTATTTAGATTTTAGATGATGTACAAATCTCAATTTAAAAAAATTGACCCTTATGACTGTTTTTTTGGTCCAGGGTCACATTTGTGAGCAATGATGCAAACAATCATCTAAAGGCTGAATCAGAACTGATTCACTAAAATTGATTCATTGAAACTGATTCAGTGATTCACTTTGTCTGTTCCTTTAAACAAGATTTTTTTTTAGTGCTGTCAAGCGATTAATCACGATTAATCGCGTCCAAAATAAAAGTTGTTTACATAATATGTGTATACTGTGTATATTTAATGTGTATATAGAAAAACACACATACAGTATATATTTTGAAATTATTTACGTAAGTAAATATATATTAAATATATATATTTAAATTCATTTATTTTTCTTAAATATTTACATGCATGTGTATTTATATATACACAGTACACACACATATATTATGTAAACAAAAACTTTGTTTGGATGCGATTAATCGCGATTAATTGTTTGACAGCACTAGTTTTTTATAGCTCTTGTAATAAGTCTCTCATACTTAGGAACAACAAAAGAAAAGAACAATTGTGAAATGAACCTAACTAGTCTTTATGAAACGTAATGGCCAAACAAAATGCACATTAAAATAATTGCAATGTTCACAACACTGCTGAATTTTATAACGCCAGCAGAATTACTGCTAATTTACCCTTAATATTCCATTTATCTCCAGCCCTACTGTGCATGAGAACGGTACTGTTTTCTGGAGCCCTTTATATATCACAAAAAAAGAGCACAATCAAGCACAAAGATGAGTGTTTCCGAAAAAAAGCGAATAAAGGCTTTAGAAACCGAATGCGGTGCTAACAAGACTACGTTAACAGACGATTGTTCAGGGCCCTCAATGAATCTGAATGGGACAAAGGCCTTTCCTGCCTTATTGTGCTGTGGAGACCTGCGGAGCAACCACACTCCATCTTTTTCACAGCTCTCTCAATTCAAATCATTAAGAAAAGGGAGACTTGACTAAATGTACCAATTATGCAGCTGCCTCACACAGAGTGAAAAAACGCTCGTCACCCCGGTGGTGAACATGTCCAAGACCGCAGTTGGAGTGTGTTGTGAATAGTAGCCTTAAAAAGTGAAGTGTTCTAGCAGAGAAGACAAAACAGCAGCTGAGTTCAAGCCATTCTTGCGCATCTACCAAGGAGAAGCCTTTCATCTGTGTCCTCTATAGGAGCTCCAAACTCTCAGACTGGTTAAAGGGTTCTAATATTACATAATAGCAGGGCTGGATCGATACCAAAACTTTGGTTTTGGTTTGATACCAGCTGGGATCGTTACTAAATGACTAATGACAAAAGTTTGTGAAAGTTTGTGAAACTTTGTCAACTTCGTAACCTTTATAAATTGCCTCCATTAAGCATGAAAATACCACTACATACAAACAACACTAGACTATGTTAAAAAATGTATTTGAATTCAGCTCCATCTGAATTGAATGATACCAGTTATCTTTAGCAGCCTTAAAGGGATAGTTTAACCAAAAATGAAAATTCTGTCATTCATTACTCACCCTCATGTCATTCTAAGACCTTCGATTATCTTCAGAAGACAAATTAAGATATTTTGATTAAATCCGAAAGCTTTCTGATCGTGCATAGGTAAAAACTCAACTGACATGTGCAAGGCCTAGAAAGGTAGTAAGAACATCAATAAAATAGTCAATGTGACATCAGTGGTTCAACCATAATTTTATGTCCATCTTCGACACACCATCATTTTAACGATGTCCTTACTACCTTTCTGGGCCTTGAATGTGTCAGTTGCGCTGCTGTCTATGCAGGGTCAATATCTTACTTTGTGTTCTGAAAA
Source organism: Labeo catla (assembly GCA_012976165.1). Lineage (NCBI taxonomy): Eukaryota > Metazoa > Chordata > Actinopteri > Cypriniformes > Cyprinidae > Labeo > Labeo catla. The sequence continues at coordinate 50,191 of VONZ01000500.1, read as the reverse complement.
TAAACAAATGTCTTGCGGGTTTGGAACGACATAAGGGCGAGTAATTAATGACGGAATTTTCATTTTTGGATGAACTATCCCTTTAAAATCCTGAAAATCAAATAAAATTTTAAACTAGGAAACTCTACAACCAACAATAATATAATGAAAACAAATGAAAACTAAACAGATAATTAACTCCGTTTTACTCCTTATAAATACTAGTGCATAATAATTGAAAGCAGAGTTATGGTCATTATAAGAATTTAGTAACATGTCTGATAATTTTGGACACCCTCGATTCCAATGCCACAAGTCTTTTGCGAGTTATCTTTGCGGTTAAAACAAAACTGGGTACGGTCGCTAGAGTTTTCACGCTACAAAGGGTGGAAATTCGACCGAAAGAGGAATAAAACCCAGTTAATTATTCCTCAGCCCAATGGCAGTGACGCACAAGTGACAAAACCTAAAATGTAGTAAATCGGCAGTGCCAGTACACATTAAACTAATCATGCTCCGCTGTGAGGGATACACTGGAAAAAATGAAATCAAGCCCAGTTCAGATGTTAAATGAATGATCACAATAGCCCCATTGTAATGGCATTTGGACAGAAGCTTTGATTCAGAAAAAGGGAGGCGGTGGGAACTCTGCGCACAGGGATCTCTGATGAAGGGAAAAAAGCAACTCATCAAGTGCCGTGCTGTGATGCTTGGATGTGGATTTGGCAGTGATTTCTGCAGTCTGTGCATCATCAAACTCCCAACTGCTCTTGAGTGGCATGCCAGCTCCCATCTACAGCAGTCGTTCATGCCACAGCCTGTGAGACAGTTGGTTTGGACCTCATCCTTGGCAAGTTTGCTTTGATGGTTGTAAGGATAGACGTAGTAACTCCTTATATTGTTCTTGTGTTGAAAACTGAAGTCTTCTGGCAACGGTCTACAAACCATTAGCACTCATTCAACGAGGACAGAAACTGACAGCAAGACAGGAGCCACTCGATCAGATTTGATTTGCACTCGTTTTGTAGACCTGAGCACTGCTGATCCAATTCCTAATTCCGAACTTAAGTAATACCACTATGAAACGTCTAATTTTACTCCCAGACCTCCTACTTGACCCTGCGCAGCTTCCATTCCCAACTCTACAGCAGCAAGGAGTCAGTCAGTCCCAAAATCTCTCCCAGGCACGATCCTCCCTCTCTCCGGAGAAACCCCAAGGCCAAGTTCCCGTCTGCTGGGCCCTCTGTCAGCCCGCTGGAGTGTGTCTCAACCCCCGCCAGCACAAATCCACCACAGAGAAAACATTAATGTGCCTTCACTTGATATGTGACCATGTGAAATTACACGTTTTGATTTACTAGAAAATGTATTATGAGCTTTGAATTTGCCTGTGGAGAAACTTATTAGAAAAGCACTTTGAAGTCCCTGTACAGACATTGATAGAACCCAGAGAGCTTTGTCTCTTAGAGTCTTTTATAGTCAGCAGACAACAAGGACTATGAATTCTAGGCCAGATGAGACCCAAATTGCAAACCCCAACTGACCCATCCACAAATGCGAACAGAGAATACCATACTGAAGTAACCTGGCAGAGTTTCCTACACTACTCGTTCAGTGGCGTCACAACTCCACTACTGAATCTACGTGAAATGACTAGTGTAGTCCGATTACAGAACAAATGACTGCTGTAGTAATGATTCGGTTCATTCACTTAAGTGAATCAGACATATAAAGTGCAAGCAACATAGTCCAACTGACTCATTATATCACAATTTTTGAGAAATACTTTTTTATATTTAATATTTAACTTAATATTTAATGCAGGAGAACTAAGAGAATCACTAATGGAAACATTTTAAAAAATCATTAAGAGGAACTGTGGCCAGAATTGCTTAATTATTTATGATTCATTTCCCAAGTGAAAAGTCTTTAAATGTGAACTCACCTGCACCTTCTGCACTACAATGAAAACCACAGTGAGGTGCAAGTAAAAATATCTAGTAAAAAACAATCCCCCACAGCCTGAGGAGAGTGAGTAACTCCTGACTGAAGCAGTCCAATCTAAACAAAGCTTACTTAAGCTCGCTCCCCAATATCTTACAATTCATCATGCTGGTTTCCAAGTCAATTTCCTAAAATGACTGTTTCCATTTACTCAGTTTACACTCTTTAAAAGCACACTCTAACAATCTGTCTCAAATATAAACTCGTTCCACAATGGGGTTTTCACACACTTCTTGCTCAAAACCCCCCCAATTTTGCATATTAATCAGTGTAACACAAATTCAGCATTTGCAGACAAAGAAAATAATAGTCCTACCTCCATGAAACAGGTCCCTGCTGCGGCGTTCTCCTTGATGGATGCATTGTAGAACTTGCTGCCAAACACAGGTTCGTTATCATTAATATCCTGTAGGATCACTCTGACCACAGCTGTAGAAGATAGAGGCGGTCGACCCCTGTCGGCAGCAACCACAGTTACACTCGGCGTAGGGTCCGTTTCGTAATCGAGCTGGGTCAAGGTGGTGATGATACCAGTGACTGCGTCAACACTGAACCAGTCTGAATGAGTCCCTTTGTTTTGTAGGATGCTGTAGTGAACATCTCCGTTGGGTCCCTGGTCTTTGTCCCGTGCTGTAACCTGTACGACAAAACTTCCCGGAAAGGCAACCTCTGGAATAACCTGGGTGTATTCCTGCTGGTCAAACAAAGGCGGGTTGTCGTTAACATCCGTGACCTGAATGGTAAACGAAGACTCTGCCCGTAAGGGAGGAGTGCCAGAATCTGTAGCCAATACTCGGAGTTCATAATGGTCCTGCTCCTCACGATCAAGGATCTGATCTACGCAGATGAGATAGATGATGCTGTCTTTAGTGGTCAAAGCAAACTTTCCATCACCCCCTTCCAAGGATACATTCACATTGGCATATTCTCCATAATCAGGGTCCGTGACGGAAATCCTAGCCACGTACTGTCCAGGCTGCGCTCCTTCAGAGATGCGAGGAGAACCATCCTCACTAAGGAAGATGATGGTCATGGTGGGCTGGTTGTCATTGTAGTCTCGCACCTGGATGGTCACGAAAGCATTGGTGACCTCTGGTTGACTGGCATTGTCCCGAGCCTGTACAACAAGCTCATGGACTCTTCTCATTTCATAATCCAAAGGTTTGTTCAGCGTAATAACTCCTGTTCGAGAGTCAATGACAAAGTAGTGATCAGGGTCACTTTGTCGCCTATTGATGTCATAGAGTACCAACCCATTGTCGCCTTCATCTGCATCTGAAGCGAAAACCTGCAGTATATTGTTCCCAGGTTGAAGGTTCTCAGAGATAACGGCATGGTAGCGACTCTGGTTAAAGACTGGGGCGTTGTCGTTGATGTCCTGCACAATCACGTCCAAGATCATTTGTCCGGTCCTCTTGGGTGAACCACCATCAAATGCTTCCAAGAGTAGTGTGTACGAAGATCTTGTCTCCCTGTCCAAAACTGCATTGACTACCAAATCCAAGTACAGCACTTTGTTGGATCCTCGTTTGGTTTCGAGAAGAAAAGCTTGCCCTACATTTCCATCCGTTATGATGTAACCTTGCGTAGTAAGCTGGTCCTCATCGGCATCCAAGGCAGGCTCAAGAGGAAACTTGGTGCCAATGGTTGTCTGTTCTGGAATCTTAAACGTGGCTCTTTTCCTTGGGAACACTGGAGCGTGATCGTTGATGTCATTTACTAAGATGGTGACTTCTACTGTTACACCAGTTATGGTGACTGCTATGAAGCTGTAACGGTCCCGTACTTCCCGGTCCAAGACCTTTGCAGTTTTTATGATCCCTGTACTCTCGTCGATGTCCAGATCGGTGCCGACACCTGTACCCTGATGATCTGAGATGAAATAGTGGGTTGCAGTCATGTCAGGTGGGAGGCCAGCACTAATGTCACCTACTACAGTTCCTGCTGGCTGTTCCTCATCTAGCTGGAGCTGCAATGTTCCTGGTACCATAGATGAGCGGATGGTCATGGGTTGCAGTGCCACATAGAGGATCACCAATATCCACCACCAAGTTCTGTTTTGATGCAATGGATCCATAATCGTCCTTCCTTTACTCTTCATTGAATTCTTCTTACAGAACCTGACAGGAGAAATGGAAAAGGACATTAGTTAGAGAAACAAGCATAAGCGAACTAACAGAAAGCGGTTCAACATTATCCAAAAATCTAAAAAAGCATGCATTACAAAAAGATGGATTACACAAGCAGGCTCAGTTACAGTTATGACAAGAATGCGTAAGTGGCTTTCCACATGTTGCATGGGTTCACCTTTAATAATGCAGCAGCACACCGTGTGCACACATGTTGTACCCGCATTTTACTCTCAGCTAATAAGTCAAGACATTATTGCTTTGGTTAAAACGAGAAGCTTCACTACTAAAATTAAAAGAAACCACAAGGTGTTCAGACATGTCCCAAAAAAGTCTGTTTTAGGCATAATTTTTGCCCTTTAATGAAAATATAGTTTGAATTCCTGTCAAGACGATTGTTTTAGTTAATGCCGGCATGTTTGTTAGAGATCCAAGCTTGAAAACTTTTCTGAAATGCAAAATTTTCCCTTCAACACTCATTTCTTTATGGGGTGTAAACTTAAGGAATGTCCTCCTACAGCAGAATATCAGTGTAATGATGGACAGGAGCCTAAAATAGAGACTGTGGCTAACATGACCCCCCTTTTTTAGTAAAACTATTCAACTGCAGCCCACACTGATGCAAAAGAGAGCCAAGGGGACCCTTCAAAGCCAACTAAGTGTTAACCCTGTCGTATAATAATGCCAATACTAATGCCCAAAATGAAGCTAGAAAAACGCTGGTGGGCCAATTCTAATATATTATAACCACAAAGGTCTCATCTGAGTGTTCTTCCAGCTCCTTTTTAAATTAGCAATTCCTCATCCATAAAATTGCAGCCTGTGGACCTGCAAACTAAAACGACCTTATTGTTAAAATTATGAAATAGAATCTTTTATAGATGATTCCTGGATTAGGCCATTTTCTAGGTCCAAATGAATTATAAACATTCTGTACGACAGGAGCTTAAATATTTACGTATGCTTGTTAGAGGAACTCGACTCATCCAGCCCACCAACTCAAGTATGAAAGATCTGCAAAGCAGAAAGGAGATGAAAGATTGAAAGTTATGCGAGAGCTTATTATCCGAGGAATTATGAATTGTGCGGTTTTTTGGTTCCCTTTGTGGAATAAAAGCACTACAGGAAAATTGCATTCACATGCAAAGGGACAACTGAACCCCACATCTGACTCTGCCTTTGACTAAATCTCTTGAAACAACACTGTAAATCAACATTGATCCCCTTCATAGCACATTTTGAAAAGTAAGCTATATGGAGGTTGCCAGTGCTACTTAGATTTAAACACAAACATTAAGGACTGTATGCAGTGTAATTTTCCAAGACGTTTATGAATTTAAAACAATCATGGGATAATTTTTTTTTGGAAAATAGCAATTTATATAGATATCTTAATTGTCCCACACATACTGCGACTCGCATATTTTCTGACAATCTAGTCTTGAATCTTAACCAAGGCCTGAAGACAAAATGAAGACATGAGCAGTTTTAAGACAAGCCTGTCACCATGTGCGTTACTACGAAAAACCACAAAATCAATTTCAGGCCAAGGGAAATAATCATGTCATTCTCAATCACTGTGAAAGAAAAATGACTTCACAATAAAAATTCTTTACAGTCGACCACAGGATTTCATGTTTTCATAAAATAAATAAAAACAGAATCACAGGAAATACTTTTGCTCTGTCATACAGTAGAGGCTCCCTCCGGTGGTGGACTACCGCTATATATATATATTTTCCCGCCTCTGCAAAATTCTAATGCTACTTCTTTTCACTTTCTACTCCACAGGGTATTTGTTTTAAGTAGGTAAGCATGTCTCAATGTGCTCGCAGGTTTAACTCAATTAACTCCAGAGCGACTGGTGGTGTGGAATCGCGCGCGCAGCTGCACATGTGGTTAATCTGAAATGTGTGTGAATGAGTCTGATGATGCAGGTGTCCATATAAAAGTGTGTGCAAGCGCCTGTGTGTGTGAGTCAGATCTGTGCGTGCTGTGCGCCTCATTGCGGTAGTCTGTCAAGTCTGTGGTAGTGACAGTGTGTGTGTGTGCCTGAGCGAGGGAGCAGACCAGGAGGGCTCCACACAGTCTGCCCTGCACCCTCTCTGGCTTTGCTGCATTGTAATTGGGGTCTGCTGGAAGCCTGCCCTGTGCATATGGGAATCCAAAGCTAATTTCAGTCTGTCAGCATCACAGGGACAGAGAAACACACACACACACACAAGCAAGAACACTCTCATATGTTTAAGAAAGAACAGGCACACACACCCACACACAATACCTCCAACGTAGATTATGTGTATTAAACACTTCTGCACAAAAGTAAAGCCTCCAAATACACTATGAGACACACACACTCATACATTATGATACATATGTGTAACCCTGGACCACAAAACCAGTCATAAGTGTCAATTTTTTGAAATTGAGATTTATACATCATGCAACTATTTGACAGTCTGGAATCTGAGGGTGCAAAAAAAATCAAAATATTGAGAAAGTCACCTTTAAAGTTGTCCAAATTAAGTTCTTAGCAATGCATATTACTATGATTACTATGATTTTTTGCCATAAAAGAAAAACCAATAAATTTGACCCATACAATGTATTTTTGGCTATTGCTACAAATATACCCCAGTGACTTAAGACTGGTTTTGTGGTCCAGGGTCACATATATTTTAAGATTTCAATACAATAATAAAAAATTAAATGCAGAAATATAAGAAATATTTATCAAATATAATATAATATCAAATATCTATCGAAGCCCGTTTCCACCACTGAATAAAAAATAAAAAATGTAATTGCGAGATATAACCGCACAATTGCGAGTTATAAAGTCAGAACTGCAATTCTGACATTTTTTCTCGCAATTGCGACTTTGTATCTCGCAATTCTGACTTTTTTCTCGCAATTGCGAGTTTCTGTCTCGTGAGTCTGACTTTTTTTCTTAGAATTATGATACAAACTCACAGTTCTGACTTTTTTTTTCTCAGAAGTGTGAGATATAACCACACAATTGCGAGTTATAAAGTCAGAATTGCAATTCTGACTTTTTTTCTCGCTATTGCGAGTTTCTATCTCACAATTCTGACTTTTTTTTCTCAGAATTATGAGATACAAACTCGTAATTGCAAGTTATAAAGTCCAGTTCTGTGGAAAAAAAAAATGACTGATATGTTCACAGAATTGCGAGTTTGTATCTTACAATTCTGATTAATAACTCGCAATTGTGCGTTTATATCACACAATTCTGACTTTATTTCTCAGAATTGTGACTTTATATCTCAGAATTCTGACTTTATAACTCGCAATTGCAACTTTATCTCTCAGAATTGCAAGTGTGTATCAAGCACTCTGAGAAAAAACATCTGAATTGTGAAATAAGTCGCAATAACTTTTTTACATTTTTTAATTCAGTGGTGGAAACGGGCTTCCATAAATATCTAATAATATATACATTTTATTTAATATTAAACACACTATGAGCTTTCCTAAACTATTCACTGAGGCTTTAAGATTAAAAATTTGACAAAAAAAATCATGATTGTTTCTCCAGACATTGAGGCAATATCCCAGACTTTGTCAAAAGCTGAAACAAAGTTGCACAGATGCGGGCACTGCCACTTTTACTAACGGCTGGAACAGACCTCCAAAGGGCTGGACATGTACCATGGCAAACGAACCTAGACAACTGCTATTTTGTCCAAGATAAGTTTCTTTTTCTTGCATTTAATGCCTCGTTAAACTGCACGGCATGAAGAGAAATACTCTTGGATTGCAGCTAAATATAAATGGCTGTAACTATACCGTATTATTCATAAACCATATATTTATATAGTGGAGTTTGTACCCATCAAATCAGGTCAAGATGTGGGCCATATATCTTATAATTCTGCTAATTTTATAAGGGCATGTTAAAAGTGTTATATCCCTGTTTCTGACTTTCCATCTTTGGGCATCTTTCCAATGCGCTCGGTCATGTGTTTAACCCAGACCACTTAATACGACAAAGGGCTTGTGGTGTAATTATAGAAAATGGCCCATTTGAAGAAGAAAGAAAACTCTTTGTGTGCAAGGCACAGTCTATCCCTTGACAAACTCTAACACAGATGAAAAGAAAACAGGTCTGCCCTATTTAATTTAAAGCGTGCCCTCAATAATAGTCTCTAAGCAGTTCACACCTGCTGATTCCAAGCACCTCAGGGCAGTTTTGTATTTTTATGCAAAAAGGAGAAGATAGCAGATTTGTGGGTGTGTAGACCACTAATATTTCTGAGCAAGTGTTGCTGCCTTCCTCCATTAGCCAGAACCTCCATTCCACACAACGGTTCCAAAGATCTGACAGAGCAGAAATCTGGAGCTAAACAATCCCAAAGAAGCTGCTCTGTTAAACACTGAAACCACTCCGGCCAAGACGCTGGGGATGAAAACAACCACAGCTGGCCAGACCAACGCTGATCATCTATCACTCGAAGTCCAAAACACTTTCCCAAGCAGTGGAAGATGTCCACGTCGCTCACGACACCTCAAACAACACTCGTGCTGGAAGACTGTAATGACTGCATACACGGCTTTAAAGAATGATGTTTTTTCTAAAGTTAATTTCGGTTAGATTGAGAGGGCGGATGAGGTAAAGACAATATATTGGCCTCTTCAGTGTAAATGATGAGTGAGAAAAGGCCGTGAAAGCCAAGAAGACCTTAAAAAGAAACCCCAAGCAGCCATAAAGTAACACCATCAATCTCAACATTGGGCAACTCAAATATTTCCATTTTAAAGGATGTTTAGTGCTGGGCCAAATTAACTTCACATTGACTATCATTTGATCTCAAGCAAACATGCTGTCACACAGGGATTATTTTCCTAAAGTTTCTTGCTTTTGCAAGATAACCGAAAGAAATCCAAGAAAACAACCAATCTGGCCAATCGTGATCGATTCCAATACAACGTCTGCTTGTTTGAGCAAATCACTCACTCTGAGATCCAGTGAAACTTGGCAAGAGAGGCTTCATGTTGAAGCACTTATCTACAATAATGGAGTATCTTAAAGATCTGCAAACACCAACCACACACTGCGCCTTATAACTAGAGTTGGAAACCGAGAACCAATTCTTATTCGCAACCAGTTCCATTTAAAAAAACAGAACTCCCAAATGAATAACTCTGCTCTTTTGTGTGTCAAAAAGATGCAGTACAACTAGGGATGCACTAAATGACTAAATTTGGCCACCGAAAGACAAAAAAAAGGCTGTAAATATGAGCCGGAAATTTCTATGTAGTATGTTCCTGTTTGCAGTAGCGCTACCGTGCTGTAACATGCTGTAGTAATCAACTTATTGAGTTAAAAAAAAAAGTCTTACGAAATTACTTTATACTATTTAATAAAAAAAGTAAATAATTGTTCATTTTTGGTTTCAGTTTTCAGCCAAGTGCACACTGAGTCCGAAATTTCCGTCCGAAATTTTTGCACGTTAAAAAATAAATACGACCTCACGTTGTGTCAATCAAGTTTTCACACTGCCCACGAAACTTTCGTCCATCATAAAAATATTTGGATAGGGTTAGATTTTCAGCGTTTTTCGCATCCAAAGCAAGCATTTCGAGAGGTGTTTTGACAGATCAGAGCCACCGTACAAGCGAACGCCAAAATCCAGAATTGCATCTGAAAAGTTCGTCCACTTCGTCTTACAGCACAAAGCACTGTAAAGGTCCTTGAACACTGAGTTCACAGAAATTAGTGGTCTTCTTTATAATATGTGGCTCCAGTAACATTAGCAAAGCATCAAAGTTTACTGACATCCTAAAGTAAACTTTGAATCGCCCTGGATAATCCCACAGCTCCTTTAGGAGGTGCGCACAAAAAGTATTCTTTCCTTTCTCTCTACATCTTATAATTGGATGGACCCAATATGTCTTTCTTTTTCTCTTTTAAGAAGAGAGTGGACAACAAAATCATCCTCACTGTTAGAAGATTCCATTGTGTATTGTTTTGCGATTTTTTTTTTTTTTTTGCACAGATGAATTAATACTCATCGGAGTCAGTGTGCAAGGTTTCTGTGCGTGACAAATTTTTAGAATGACGAATATGAAAAAACGCATACGAAAAGTTTAGACTTTGACAATGTGCAATGACCTTTAGTCACCTTTAAAAAGTAAATGACCACATTTACGCATCTATTCCAACTCTAAAAACTAAAAAGCCACAAAACAAACACCTCCAAAAACTATATCAAATAATATTTTATCCAAATATCTATTCCTTACAAATACTAAAATACTGGTAACTAGAACCGATAAGGAACCAAGCAACTCAAACCATCACAATTATTATCAATTCCCATCCATAAAGTGCAAATAAACTTCATTAAATACATTTTGTGCCTCCATCCCTTCACCTCAACCTATGTTCTAAGGTACAGTAGTCCAGCATACAGCATGGTAGATATTCTCCACAGGAGCTGGTGGGAAAGAAGAAAACCATCTGCGGGCCTCAGATATGTACGTGCACTGCTAATCTACATCAGATACATTTGTGCCATGGGAAAAAAGGAGGCCATATCAGCCTTGGTTTGGCCAGCATCTAGGATGTTCTGGCTTCAGGGGACCATCTTTTTCCCACACCCTCCAACCTGCTGAGTGTGTTTGTGGAAATGTTTGTGGAAGGAGGTTTGTGCGCTGAACAAAACAAAGAACCACACGTGCTGCTGGGTCCTTTGAACATGACACCAGCTGATACAGCTTTGGTTACGGTGCGAAATTGGAAACATCTGGCGGCGGCGAGTGGACGAGTTCAGTACAGAGTTTATGAAATTCACCGTGTGTACTTTTAACTGAACACAGACTGTACCATCCCATTTGCAGATAGTTTCAAAGAGAGGTATCGTGTCCAGTATGTCTGTTGCCATATGGAGAGCTGTATATTTGAGTTGTTGCCCCTACAGTCAAACAAATCCATATCAGACTGAGTACAAGCCATAGCTGCAGTATTTTGTCTTCCTCTGTCCCTAAGGAGATTCAAGTTACGCTTATAACAAATGCTACTTTGACAGTTATCCATTTTATGTTTATGTACTATCTGAAGCCAAATCTTCATTTTGTTGAGTGACATCTACAAAATACATGGGCTGAACAGATTCTGAGGGCAAATCTGCAGAATTCAAGAGTCGAGAACAAACAATGTTCACACACCATTTTACTGGTTTATTCCGGGTGAAAGAAAATATTCAGTGCACTGGGAATTGATTACACAATCACAAAAAGCCATAATAACTCAAAAAAGATGGTCTATAGGAAGTTATAATGTACAACCATGTAAAAAAGAAAAAGGCTTGGCCTTAGTACAAAAACATAAATGGGATGATAATTCATAATTACATTTGTAATGAGCACACTTGATTCTCCTAAGGGAAACCTATGAAATCTAAACCTAACCATAAAGTCCAACCCTCCACCTAATCCCTAAACCTAAAATTATATTATATTTTAGATATATATAAAATATTATAAATATATTATACATAATATATACACATTTATTTATTTATAATATATATATATATATATATATACTTAAAATCTACGAAACCTAAACGTAAACATAAAGCCCAACCCCAACCCAGTCCCTAAAACTAAAATTCTATCTACTTGATCTGTGATAATCGATAACGTTATCAGCCCTGAAAAACACATCGTCAAACCGTTATATATAACGGTCTGACGATGTGTTTTTCAGGGCCGATAACGTTATCGATTATCACAGATCAAGTAGACTGATAACCAATATTTTGAACCGATATGTCTGGTGTAAAAATGAAAATTAATGTCAAAATTAAGAATAACAAGGGCTCTAACAAAAACTTTCTTTATATGCTTTTAAATGATTTTAATGGAAAATCAGTTTTAAAAATTACCGATACCGATAACCATATAAATGCTTGATATTGGTGCCGATAATATATATATATATAAACCTAACCATAAAGCCCAACCCCCTACCCAATCCCTAAAACTAAAATAATACGAATAATAAATACATGCTTAAAATTAAAATAAAATGTCACAAAACATAAAATAATGGGAATAAAATAAATGACAAAAAATAACAATAGATAAATTAAAAATATATCTATATCTATATATATCAATACGTAAATAAAAATAAGAATTATATATATAAATTAGGGGTTGACCAATGTTTTTTAGGGCCGATGACGTTATCGATTATCACAGATCAAGTAGACTGCTAACCGATATTTTGAACCGATATATATGCCTGTTGCAAAAATTTAGGTCAAAATTTTTAAAAATAACAAGGGCTATAATAATCAGTGATAATCAGTGTATATATAAGTACGAATTATATATATGTATATTATATGTATACACACACAGATTATACATATATACTGCATATTTTGTATTTTACATGTACATATTATTTATATAAAGTATATAAATATATACTTTCAAATCCATGTACAACACTCAAAAACATGTACAACAACTCAACAAAATGTACAACAACAACAATAACAACAACAACATTCTGTGGGCACAACCCAAAGGCACAAAGGTTATAGTTCATGTGGGATACAAACCTACACCTTCTCTGTAAATACAAGAAGGAGGTCACACACTGACACTACATGGCTTTACAAGACATGTGTACAGACACACCTCCCTTCAAAACCTAATGAGAAACGCAGATGCAGGGGCAACAGCCCTCTGGCATGCAATCTCTGCCGTCCACTCTGTACACCACTCTGGAGACCAGATGCTGCAACTGCGCACTGCTTTAGTGCTCCACCAGAGACCTGTAAGGATGGGTTTAACTACACCACAGCAGAGGTACTGGAACTGTCTGATCATCAGAGAATCCCTGCCTAAGCCAAAAGGATGAGATCAAGAGTGATGTAAAGTTGTGAGTGGCTGACTCCGCAACGACCCCTTTTTTTCCCCCCAACATCCGAATGGATCTCAGTTCACCCGAGACGATCCGAGGTCAGGGATAGAGCTGAGAAATTAACCGATCATCCATTGGGACGAGAGTCTGGTGACATAATCTTTGGAATGTCTTAAAAGCCCTTCGGCGTTCGATCTGGATCTGCTCTGTCTGAGGGTCGGACATCAATTCTGCGGCTATTTTCATGGCAAACTTTATGAATTTCATTCAGTCCAGTAACTAATAAAAATGGTTCGAGCTCTAAACCTTTCCATGGCTTGGCTCACACCAGAATCAACTACACTTCCCGTCTAGCATGCAGCCACCTCCTAGTTTTATCTTTGATTTATTAGATTCCCAATGTTTTGTTGTGGCTGTCGAATCGAACATGTTGTTCTTATTTAAACACCATTATAATATAAACGATCCAGTGCCGTCTGCTTATTTGCGTGAGGAACACGGTTAATTTTCAAGCTCATGACTTCATCTGAACAAAGTGGAACATGATTTAACTTGGGATGTGACTCACTAATCTTATGGATCTATCCCAAAACCGAGAGTGCGAACATGTGGCGTTTAGCAAACGGCCGGCGATGGGCGGTGCTTTAAATTCTAATAGCTCAACGGCGAAGAGCGGCAGAAACAGTAGCTAAATCACTGCGGTATCGCACTATGGCAACCAACGAACCCGAGAAATGGAAGTCTACTGAGCTCAATGAGTGAAAACAAGCTTATTATCTTGATGAATATTAATTATTGTCGTCCTCAGAGGGAGATTTGGAATGTGGTCTGGATGAACCCCGGCCAGTAACCAACACAAAAGCACAGCACTTCTCTAAGGCTAACAAAAGAATTCCACTGATGAACCAATTTAAGAGGAATGTCTTGCAAGGAGAGAAAATCTATATGCTCTGGTGTGTCAAGAAAGTTAAATAAATGACCACTGGACATCTGCCCCTGTTATTCTGCAACTGATTTCCTCTGAGGTGCAACACGTTGCCAAAAATATCATCTGAGATAAACCATCCAAGAAAGGTCAGACTGTGGGTGACATTAATAAATACATTAAAATGGCGATTTAATTGAATATGTTTCATAGTGGATACAACACTTTTATTTGTTGGCTCTGAAATCAGATACAATCATTTTGCAGGGTTTATTAAGTAACCTTCCGTTTTCTATAATACTGGGAGCTAAGATTTATAAACCCCACCTCTTAAAGTTTTCACAGGCTGGTATATTATGTTTTCTCAGAATTATTTTCAAAAGCAAAGAACTTCTGAAAAAGTTATGCAATACAAATCACCCCCTCAAAGAAAAGAGCCCTTCGGGAGGCTTTTGTGGCCTGCACACGGGTTACACCAATACCAGGCTAGATTAAAAACAGCAGTGCAGAATATACAAATAACTGACGCTCAGTGGTCAAACTGCAGCAGTTGCAAGCAGAGTGAACCACGGCTTGTCTCTGAACCATTAGATTTCTACTGTGCCTTGTGAGTCATGGTTAGAAAATTCAAATTTCCTATTGATATCAATATCAGCTGCATTGTGGCACTGTCTGATTAATTGCATTGATTTATTACAAACAGCATGGTGTAGGTCTGATTCATTCTGGTAAACAATTTCTTAGAGCTGCCTCACATCCATTTCTACCACATCCACCAGGAACAAACAATAATGCACGCACTTCCACGTCAGAACGTTTACAATAACCATCATAAATCATATCATACTGTAGGCTGCACACAAATTGCACTAAACTACATATGCAAACAACTGACTCGAAGATGCATTGAATCCAAAACTTTGACTAAGAAAAAATGTACTCAAGTTTGAATCAAAACTTCTCAGCTTTGGATTGCACATGAAACACTACACGGTAAACCTAAAAGTGTGAATGCAGGCTTCTAAACCAGACAACTGATCTAAGTGCAGTGATTTCAGTGTTTGAGGACTAAAATGGAAGAATAATGTTAAAATATGTGGCTATGCATGCTGAAGTAGCTCTCATATACAGAAAATACATTTTGAATCTCCATTTCAGTAAAGTCTATACTGCAAATGACTATGGCAAGCTGTATTAACATTTATTCCTTAAAACTAACTAGCATCTGGTTTTATGCTACTAGCATTTTAATGACTAGTAAGTAACCCAATAGTAATAAATAACTTTGTAAATACTCGTGCTAATAATGAATTTCAATTCAGCCATGTATAACAGGTTGTGTTCTTTACTTATCCATTCTAACTATCTATACACTTCTATATTAATGCCTATTTTTCACACACTACACTCCTAAAAAGGGTTCCAAAAGGGTGTTTTTGCAGTGATGCCATAGAAGAACCATTTTTGGTTCCCCAAAGAACATTTCAGTTAACAGTTCTTAAAAAGAACCATTTTGAAAACATTTTAAAAAAAAATCTAAAGAACCTTTTTCGACTATAAAGAACCGTTTCTGCATTTAAAAGGTTCCATAGATGTTAAAGATTCTTCATGGAACCATCAGCACCGCCACAGTTTTTTTGATTCGCATTGTTACAATTGTTTTATTTAAAACTGAAAGTTGCTCTTCAATATGGAATAGAGATAAATAGTGATAAAAGTGAATAAGTGCTATCCAAGTTAACAAGTGGCTGTTAAATAGATACTATTGGAGTATTTATCACTAAACAAAATATAAGTACTAGTAACATCAAAATAGATACTACTCAGTTTTAAGGAATAAATGTTAAAACGGCTTGCCATAAGAGTGCGTTGAGTGCGATGGAAGCGTTGTAGTTTGCCGCGTCGCGTCATGATAGAGTATAAAGTAGTAGTTTAGTGCCACTGACGCACTTTATCCATGAAACACTTACACTCATCTGTTCTTGATTTTCAGTGATAGCGATCCGGTCTGTGCCAACGTAACGTCAGGAAAACCAGCCAAAAATGCAATGTCGCTTCAGAAAAATCCCTTTTAGATAATATCCATCTTCCAACAAGTTGTCTTTCGCGTACCACAGCAACTTCCACTAGTATATTTCCAGTTTTGTGTATTTCCCTGTTGTTGTCAAGCTCAAAATACGCTGCACCAAATCAAAAGGGCTCTGTCCTCCAAACTGAGCGCAGCAGACAGGATGAAATCAGTCCGTCAGCATCGACAACAGCATCCAACTCTAGACTCCACACTTCCAACACACGCTCACAACCTCCCGGAGTGAAACTCGACACCAGCCCGTCCCACTCACGCATGAATATTCATGAAACACGTGTAGAAGCGGGGTAATAGCGCGACCTCACCGAACGGGGGCGACCGTGTGCAAAAACGGTGTGACGTGATTCGGTCAGACTTTGGTGCCACCAGTCTTCTTCAGACGGAATTGAATTTATGCGTCGTTAATAAATGTAAATTATCTATCTATCTATCTATCTATCTATCTATCTATCTATCATTTTCAGTACTGCCAGAGAAAATAATTTAGCACACCATCTGATTTATAATTTAAACCACGCAATCCATATTATATAATATACAGTTCTGACACGACAAAAATAAACACACATGCAAAATATATAAGGAGAAAAAAAGGTGCCGTGAAAAAGTAATCTGGAGAAATCCATCATTCTTACAGGTTTGCGATGTGGTCTGGGTGAGAGTGAGTGAGAGAAGGGCCAAGACAACAGATTTAACGTCAGGTCGTGTAACTGAACGATTCCTCCCATCTGGTGGTTGTCTAAGAGAAGCATGTTGAACGCCCCGGAGGACGTTTACTTTCATCTGCTGCAGAGCTGGAGCCATGACCTTGGATCACTTTCTGGCCCCATCAATCCTAAGAAACAACAAAAGAACAAATCACTGTCTGTTTGCATATAAATCCTTTTGACACAGATAAAGGCAAAGTACTCCTAAGGACCTTGTACCGTGCAAAACCCGCTCAGTAGATTCATTATGGTGCAAAACACCTTTCCAAATATTTTTATCAACGCATCCATCAGGAAAATCACTTTTAGCCTAAAAGGCAACTGCAGTCTACTTAGATAAGTTTCCATATATTAAGCGGTAAGAAAAAAAAACTTTGTTTGTTTCACTGAAAGGTCCATTCATCTTGTTTAAACAATAAATTGACAGATAATATAATCATTTTGTTCCATATAAATGCAGTGCAGTTATACATTCTGTGCTCTTTCAAAAAAGAATAATTCTCATAATAAAAAAAGCAAGTGCAACATAGAGACATAGCTTTGCATTTGTCAACCCTCATAAAAAAAATAGAGGGTGCAGCATTAATGTTGTTTTATTTAAAGCATAAGTCTACGCATAAACAGAAATATTTCATATTTCTTAATTAGAAGTGCAAATAAACCATGACAATGACTTGAAAGTTCATCCATCGGGCAGAAGCGATGCATATTGTGGTCTACATGGTATATCAAGTGATAATGTTTAAGCACCCATGAGATCGTAAGGCCATGCCAAAATCTAGATACAAAAATACATTAGACAGGAGATGAAGTTTTCCTGAAAAAATATACTATATAGTTTATTTATATGAAAGGAGTTTAGGGAGAAGACAGGCTTGGCAGCGAGTTAGGCTGAAAAATGAAGAAAAATCTGTCTCGTACACCCTCGAGTCTGAAAAACCTGCAAATTTTCATGTGTGCTGGATGGGAAAGAAAATAAAGATATACTGTAGATCCTCTTCTTTCAGTAGCACATGGCTGAGAGACATCTGACTATTACAGGGACGGTAAATAAGGTCATATACTTTTGTATGTTGCAGACAGTTTTACTCCTTAACTGCATGTTTCATTATACTCTAAAAAATGCTGGGTTAAAAACAACCCAATTTGAGTTATTTGACAACCCAGCATTGGGTAAACACTGGACAGAACACATGCTGGGCTATTTTTGACCCAGCTGGTTGGATTAAATGTTTTAACCAACATGCTGAGTTATTTTATTTAAGTGCTGTTTAAAAATTATTATATAGCTGGCTTAAAATGGGCTGGAAATTATGAATCACAGAATTATAGAGGTAACAGTAATAATCAAAAGATGAACATTTATTATTAAGCAAGAACACCCATGGACAAATAAGTGTAAAACTTGTTTAACAATCATTTTAGAAATAAAAAAAATCACTTTTCACCGTAATAGTGCTAATTCTCATTCCGGTGATGAGCTGCTCTTTGCTGGGAGAGCTACTTAACCTTAGATAGCTGCCTCGTGTTTCACTCGTAGCTGAAAGATGCTGTGACTGACTCCAAAACCAGAAAACTACTCAGCACCTGGGTAAAATATTAAATAACCCAATAAAATGACCCAACAGACGGAACCCAGCATTTGGGGCAAAAAAAAACAATAGCACAGCAGTACAAAAACACACACTCTAAAAGTGCTGGGTTAAAAGATAACCCAACCTTAACCTAGCGGGACAGAACACGCGTTGCGTTGTTTTGACCCAAGTGCTGGGTTTAACCATTTGACTCAGAATGCTGGGTTGTTTATTTAACCCAACCAGTGGGTCAGGTTAACTGTGTTGCTGGGTTAAACATGACCTAATCATTGAATTATTTGTTGTCTTATTGCCTTGCTACCTTTATATTTACCAATAATAATAAATAACCACAAAAGAACGCAAAATTATTGTTGCTCTTCTGCAATACAGTTGGAAAAACACACAAAAATGCAACTGTAAACATCAATTTTCATCAGTTTTATTTCTTTTTAAAACAATTTTCAAATGGGTGCAGCTGTCACAGTTTATCCAACCATTACAGACACATAAAACAAAAATTTTAGTAGATCAGTTAATTTAAAACACAAAACTGTGTAAACTAGGAACTGTAGATTCCGATTCTTTGTCAACATTGTAGCAGCAGAACACTAAAAAAATTAATTATTACCACATGAGAATCGTTCCAAACATTGTGCTATTAAAACGAAGCCAAACAAAGTGTCCACCAGACAATACATATGACAATTTAAAATGTTACAAGTGGCCAGAAAAAAAAACTGTTGGTCTTAAAAAAATTCACACATGAAGACTTATGTCCATCAATATAATATACTGCAAGCTGGAGAAATTCTCAGGCAACGAGTCCGCTTCAGTGGCACAGCCCGTAACAGGCGAAGGTCTGGGATGTCGTTGTCTCGTCCCCAAGGCACAAATCCACCATGCTGGTCCCCACCTGTTAATTATACGACACATAGTCTTATTATTGGAACACTAGTATTTTCACCAGCTAAAAAAAGGTTTTAAGTCAGTGATTTCTATTTTTTGCTGTAGTGGGTCAGTGGGAAATATTAGTTTGCATTTCCAAAAATGAATATATATAGAAAAAGTAAAACAAAACTTACAGGTTTGTATGTCAATGAATGGCTTCCAGAATTCTGTGGTTGTGGTTCTGTGGACCCTTCCTCCAGAATGGGCAGGACTTTGAAAGCACTCTCCCCTTTAACATCTAGACCATAAGAATAATACAGTGCAAACTGTGAAACTCATAATTTAATAAATCAAAACAACACATTGAAACACTTTCAAACGAAAATTTCTTCATTCCTTTAAATTATGAAATTATAATAAAAATAAATAAAAATCATAATTGTATTAATGCAAATGAATCCCCACCCCCATTCAACTATTGCAGGTTAAGTTTAGGTATGGGGTGGGATTCAGGGATGTAGAATATGCTCATGCAGAATAAGGCATCAGTATGTGCTTTATAAGTACTAATTAACAGCCAGTACACAAACTAATAAGCAACTAGTTAAGTGTTACTGTACCATTGTATTTACCAGTTGATGTATCAAATACATTTGAATTTTGTTTCTATAGATTGACATTATAAGAAATACCTTACCTGAAGTCATGTCACCCAGCTCTTAATGCACCTTTCCATCTTGCTGGGCATAGGCAACAATTTGCCAAAAAGTCTGCCTCTGGATGTAGCTTCCTGAAGTCTTGTGAAACCTGATCAAATTTGGAAAAAAAACAAAAACAAAAAAACAAACAAAAAAAACAAACCAAACAACACAAATGTGGTTAAATAAGATAAAGCTTTTAAATGTTAGATTGATTGTTTAATTTTATTGCCATAGCAGTAACTACGGTTATTTTAATGAAAATATCAAATTCTAAAACAAATCATGGTTATTGAATGTTACTGACTGATGTAACTTACCTTCAAATGTTTTAACCAAGGTATCAAGCTGCCTTTCCTTCAAATTCTCCATTACAAAGCTGTCCATCTGCAACAGCAAGAATCTCACATATCTAGAATGAAATTTCAGATTTAGAAAATTAGAATTTCACAAAACTGTTTTTACAATGACTTATTTTATATAGAAATCAAGACCCTAAAATACTCATCCTCATTACCTGATCAGGTGACAGCTGAGCAATTTCAGCGAGCAGCTGAGGACAGGCGCATGCAAAGAGCAGAGGACAGAGAGAAAATGGAAAGTAGAGATTGCCAAGAAGAAAAGAGCAGAGCCATCAGTTGAAAAGCGCCCGGCCGCCCAGCAGAGATATAGCAAGCGTGCTAACTACAAAACAACCTAACGTTAGCGCCAAGGACTGCTTTCGTGCAAATGTGTGCGAGCAGAAATAGTCATATTGAAGATTAAAGCCACTACTGACATAGCAAAATAGCTTCCAGTATTAAAAGGCATTAAGAAACAACTTGAAGGACATAAAAGAGATGCACGCACTTCTGAAAAATGAATATGCCGATGACAATCGCCACAGATATTAAATCTGAGGTGATCCATATCAGGCCATATTCTTCCGCACTCTACAAAACATGTTAGAGCAGCATTTAGCCATTAGATATCAATATGAAAAAAAAGCTAATCAGGAGAAAAAAAAAACAAAACAAGCAGAATCCTAATAAAATAAAATCGCAATATATATTAAACTGTACACTACTAGTCATAAGTTTTTGAACCGTAACCGTGTCTTCTGTTCACCAAGCCTGCATTTATTTGATCCAAAGTACAGCAAAATGTAATTCATTCTTGTGATTTCAAAGCTACACTTTTTAACATCATTACTCCAGTCACATGATCCTTCAGAAAGCATTGTAATATTCTGATTTGCTGCTCAAAAAACATTTATTATTAATCATTATTATTATTATGTTAAAAACAGCTAAGTATAATTTTTTTCAGGTTGCTTTAAACAAAGTTCAGAAGAACAGCATTTATCTGAAATAGAAATCTTTTGTAACATTACAAATGTCTTTATCATCACTTTTGATTAATTTAAAGCATCCTTGCTAAAGAAAATAATTAATTCCCATTATTTCTTCCCCTAAAAAAAATACTGACTCCAAGCTTTTGAAAGGTATAGTGTATAAGGTTACAAAAGCTTTTTATTTCAGATAAATGCTGATCGTTGGATCTTTCTATTCATCAAAGAATCCTGGAAAACAATGTACTCAACTGTTTTAAATATTGATAATAATAATAAATGTTTCTTGAACAGCAAATCAGCATATTAAAATGATTTCTAAACGATCATGTGACATTGAAGACTGGAGTAATGCTGAAAATTTAGCTTTGATCAAAGGAATAATCAGATTTTTAAAATATACAAAAAACAGTTATATATAAATATATAAAAACAGTTATTTCAAATATTAAAAATATTTCAAAATGTAACTGTTTTGCTGTAATTTGGATAAAATAAATGCAGGCTTTGTAAGCAGAAGAGACATTCTTTAAAAACATTAAAAATCTTACTGTTCAAAAACTTTTGATTGGTTGTGTATATCTCATAAGTCTAAATGTGTCTAAAAGTACTATTTCCAGGGAATTTTTGAAGTATTTCGAAGCTTTTGGAGCCCACAATCCCTTTCCACTACAGATTTTTCTAATGCAAATGTATGCAACTATTTGCAAATTTAGTTAGTGATCTTGCATCATATATAAAGCATGCCAATTTAAAATCTACAGTATTCTGTGGAATGGGTGGTAAAATGTGTAAAAGTGGGCCAAGATTCTCTACATCCTTCTTGGAAGCTGACAGCATAATTGAATTAGCCATTCAATGAACATCCGGCCAACGTGTAGGACTTCATGAATGACAGGCGTTCCAAATCTGGCCTGTGTATTTGAATGTGATTATAGCCGATTGATATAAAAAACTGAAAATTTACTCACCTTGCAAGCTGTCCAGATTGTAGATGAGCTTGTCTCTTCAACACAACAGATTTGTAGAAATTTAGCATTATATCACTTGCCCTCCAATGGATCCTCTGCAGTGAATGGGTGCCACCAGATTGAGAGTTCAAACAGCTAATAAAAACATCAAAATAATCCGTAAGTAATTTACACGACTCCACTCTATCATTTAACATCTTGTAAAGTGAAAAGTTGCATGTTTGTGGAGTGGGCCCTTACGCTTATAGGGCATTGCAAGCCCTCTGAGGCGTAAGCCAGGGCTATTTTTGTAGTCAACAATCTCACGAGAAGCTGTCTTTGACACCATCCGTCACCCACCGAGCGATGCCTCACTACTGATCTCTCACTGACAGTGCGAGAATTTAGAGGAGCGTCTCGCTATGGTAAGAGTGCTTCAGGTAAGCGTTGGGCGAATGAGACAGTCACACCACCTGATGCCTTGGCTCATTCCCATAGATATGGTGTGATGGGACAGCACTCACCACCCAACGTTATCCTCCACCACCATCCAAGACAGCAATCCCATGAGAAATTGACTCATTTTAATTTGTTTATTGTCCATATGACTAGATTTTTTATTTTAAAATTGACAAATGGCGTTATTTACAGCATTTTAAAACGTCAGAAAGCACCGTCAGTTGCAGCGCTCATTATCCCCTAAACAGCTAAATAATTTTTTATTTTGCATTTTACTAGTTTCTTCACTTGAAAATTGTCCAACGGCATTATTTATGGTGTTTTTAACTGCAGAAAATGCCGTCAGTTACTGCACTCATTATCCCCTAAACCAGACCTGGGCAAACTCGGTCATAGAGGGCCTGTGTCCCTGCAGAGTTTAGCTCCAATCCTGATAAAACTCACCTGTTTGTAACTTTCTAGTAAACCTGAAGACACTGATTAGCTTGTTCAGGTGTTTAATCAGGGTTGAAGTTAAACTTTGCAGGGACACTGACCCTCCAGGACCAAGTCTGCCCAGGCCTGCCCTAAACGGCGTAACTTAATTTTTTTCTTTCTTTTGCATTTTACTATTTATTTTTATTTTTTTTAACTGTCAAATGGCGTTATTTACGGCATTTTAAATGACAGAAGGTGACGCCAGTTGCAGCGCTCCTTATCCCCAAAACGGCGTAACTTAAATTATTATTTTTTTTTTGCATTTAACTAGTTTCTTTATTTGAACATTTTCAATCAGTGTTATTTACAGTATTTTAAACTGCAGAAAAACGCTGTCAGTTGCTGCGCTCATTATCCGTTAAACTACAAAATTATTTTTGCAGTCAACAATCTCACGAGAAGCTGTCTTTGACACCATCCGTCACCCACCGAGCGATGCCTCACTACTGATCTCTCACTGACAGTGCGAGAATATAGAGCAGCGTCTCGCTATGGTAAGAGTGCTTCAGGTAAGCGTTGGGCGAATGAGACAGTCACACCACCTGATGCCTTGGCTCATTCCCATAATATGGTGTGATGGGACAGCACTCACCACCCAACGTTATCCACCACCACCATCCAAAACAGCAATCCCATGAGAAATTGACTCATTTTAATTTGTTTATTGTCCATATGACTACATTTTTTATTTCAAAATTGTCAAAATGGCGTAATTTAAATTAGTTTATTCATTTTGCATATTACTAGTTTTCTGTTTTGAAAATTGTCAAATGGCATTATTTCGGTGCTTTAAATGGCAGAAAACTGCATTAGTTGTGGCGCTCATTATCCCCTAAACGGCGTAAATTAACTTAATTTTTTTATTTTGCATTTTAATAGTTTTATTATTTGAAAATTGTCAAACGGTGTTATTTAATGTCAATTTATCGTCAAACGTAAGAAAGCGCTGTCAGTTGCTGCACTCAATATTCCCTAAACCAGACCTGGGCAAACTCGGTCCTGGAGGGCCGGTGTCCCTGCAGAGTTCAGCTTCAACCCTGATAAACTCACCTGTTTGTAACTTTCTAGTAAACCTGAAGACACTGATTAGCTTGTTCAGGTGCGTTTAATCAGGGTTGAAGCTAAACTCTGCAGGGACACACTCCAACCATCTACCAAACCTGCCCTAAGCAGTAACTTAAATATTTATTTTTCTTTTCGCATTTTACTAGTGTTTTTTTTTTTTTTTTTTAAATTTATTAGTATTTTCTGGCATTTTAGACAACAGAAGCGCATCGGATTCGTGGCCTCATTACCCCCAAACAGCGAAAATTAACTTTTTTTTTTTTTTTAATTTTGCATTTTTACTAGTTTATTATTTGAGAATTGTCCAAGGCCCAGCGTTAGTTAATGTCAATTTACTGTCAAACATCTGGCTTTGTCAGTTGCACTCATTATCCCCTAGCAAACCAGACCTGGAGCAGGCTAGGTCCTGGAGGGCCGGTGTCCCTGCAGAGTTCAGCTTCAACCCTGATAAAACTCACTTGTTTGTAACTTTCTAGTAAACCTGAAGACACTGATTAGCTTGTTCAGGTGCGTTTAATCAGGGTTGAAGCTAAACTGTGCAGGGACACTGGCCCTCCAAAACCGAGTCTGCCCAGGCCTGCCCTAAACGGCGTAACGTAAATGTATTTATTTTTTTCTTTCGCATTTTACTAGTTTTTTTTTTTAATTGTCAAATGACGTTATTTACGGCATTTTAAATGACAGAAAGCAACATCAGTTGTGACGCCCATTATTCCTTAAACTGCATAACTTTTATATAAATAATTTTATTTATTTTGCATTTTACTAGTTTCTTTATTTGAAAATTGTCAAAAGGCATTATTTAATGTCAATTTATCGTCAAACGTCAGAAAGCGACGTCAGTTGCTGCACTCATTATCCCCTAAACCAGTCCTGGACAAACTCGGTCCTTGAGGGCCGGTGTCCCTGCAGAGTTTAGCTCCAACCCTGATAAAACTCACCTGTTTGTAACTTTCTAGTAAACCTGAAGACACTGATTAGCTTGTTCAGGTGCGTTTAATCAGGGTTGAAGCTAAACTGTGCAGGGACACTGGCCCTCCAAAACCGAGTCTGCCCAGGCCTGCCCTAAACGGCGTAACTTAAATATATATTTTTTTCTTTCGCATTTTACTAGTTTTTTTTTTTTTTTTTTAAATTGTCAAATGACGTTATTTACAGCATTTTAAATAACAGAAAGCAACATCAGTTGTGGCGCCCATTATTCCTTAAACAGCGTAACTTTAATTTTTTTTTTATTGTTTTATTTTGCATTTTACTAGATTCCTTATTTAAAAATTGTCAAACGGCGTTATTTGTGGCATTTTAAATGACAAGAAAGCAACGTCAGTTGTGGCACTCATTTATCCCCCAAGCGGCGCAACTTAAATGTTTTTATTTTGCATTTTATTAGTTTTTATTTAAAAATTGTCAAACTACGTTATTTACAGCATTTTAAACGACAGAAAGCGACGTCAGCTGCGGCCCTCATCAAAAATTCATTTAAGTTATGGCATTTTAAACGACAGAAAGCGACGTCAGTTGTGGCACTCATTATCCCCTAAACGGCGCAACTTACATTTATTTTTTTATTTTGCATTTTACTAGATTCCTTATTTGAAAGTTGTCAAACAGTGTTATTTGCGGTATTTTAAATGACAAAGCGACGTCAGTCGCGGCACTCATTATCGAAAATTCATTTAAGTTACGCCGTTTAGGGGATAATGAGTGCTGCAACTGACTGCGCTCTCTGTCGTACAACACCGTTTAGGGCAGAACTGGGCAAGTTCTATCCTTGAGGGCCGATGTTCCTGCAGAGTTTAACTCCATCCCTGATAAAACTCACCTGAACAAGCCAATCAGTGTCTTCAGGTTTACTAGAAAGCTACAAACTGGTGAGTTTTATCAGGGTTGGAGTTAAACTCTGCAGGGACACCGGCCCACCAGGATAGAACTTGCCCAGTTCTGCCCTAAACGGTGTTGTACGACGGAGAGCGCAGTCAGTTGCAGCACCCATTATCCCCTAAACGGCGCAACTTAAATGAATTTTTTTATTTTGTATTTTACTATTTTTATTTAAAAATTGTCAAACTGCATTATTTACGGCATTTTAAACGACAGAAAGCGACGTCAGTTGCGGCACTCATTATTCCCTAAATGGCGTAACTTACATTTATTTATTGTTTTATTTTGCATTTTACTAGATTCCTTATTTGAAAACTGTCAAACTGCGTTATTTACGGCATTTTAAATGACAAAGCGTCAGTTGCAGCATTATCCTAAGCGGCGCAACTTAAATGAATTTTTTTATTTTGTATTTTACTAGTTTTATTTAAAAATTGTCAAACTGCGTTATTTACAGCATTTTAAACAACAAAAAAACGACGTCAGTGGCGGCACTCATTATCCCCTAAACGGCGCAACTTAAATTTTTTTATTTTGTATTTTACTTTTTTTATTTAAAAATGGTCAAACTGCCTTATCTACGGCATTTTAAAGACAGAAAGCGACGTCAGTCGCGGCACTCATTACCGAAAATTCATTTAAGTTATGCCGTTTAGGGGATAACCAGTGCTGCAACTGACTGCGCTCTCTGTCGTACAACACCGTTTAGGGCAGAACTGGGCAAGTTCTATCCTGGAAGGCCGGTGTTCCTGCAGAGTTTAACTCCAACCCTGATAAAACTCACCTGAACAAGCCAATCAGTGTCTTCAGGTTTACTAGAAAGCTACAAACTGGTGAGTTTTATCAGGGTTGGAGTTAAACTCTGCAGAAACACCGGCCCTCCAGGATAGAACTTGCCCAGTTCTGCCCTAAACGGTGTTGTACGACGGAGAGCACAGTCAGTTGCAGCACTCATTATTCCCTAAACAGCGCAACTTAAATTATTTTTTTTATTTTGTATTTTACTAGTTTTATTTAAAAATTGTCAAACTGCATTATTTACGACATTTTAAACAACAGAAAGCGACGTCAGTTGCGGCACTCATTATCCCCTAAACAGTGTAACTTACATTTATTTTTTTATTTTGCATTTAACCAGTTTCTTTATTTGAAAATTGTCAAAGGCGTTATTCACGGCATTTTAAACGATAGTAAGTGCCATCAGTAGCGGCGCTCATTATCCCATAAACGGTGTTATTAAAAAATTATTTTTTTTTAAATTTGCATCATACTAGTTTTTTTTTTTTATTTGAAAATTGTCAAACAGCGTTATTTACGGTGTTTTAAACCTAATTTAGGCCTTCAGGTTACGTCGGTATTTGGTCATGCAGCAATTTAACTGAGGTTACCACTACTAACGTTAATACTTTTGTTGCGGTTGTTGTTTAACGTTACATTTTCTCACTCACCACAAGACAGGACTGGCTGACTCTTCTTCTTCCGTCAAATCCGCGAATCCGTGAGTTGCAGGCCTCTAGTAGACACTCATCACATGGCTTTGTGTACTCATGGTAGCAGCCGCATCGCTTAATCGCTCGTTTTCAGCGTTGATTCGGGCGTATTTCTTCTCTTCTCTATAATCATCGTGTAGCGTGCGGTGGAGAGGAGATTCTCCCAGTCGATACCACTTTTCGTCCCACTGACTTCCATTCAGAAAAGCAAACGCGTTCAAAAGTTTGGCGTTTCGCTGCATTGCACAATTAAAGCTTCGTGACCTGCCAGTTCGTATCACGTGAAACCGTGTGACCAATAGCAGATCGATACGTCACCGCGTGACCTAGTAGCTAGGTGTTGGCTAGAAAGAATACAGCTCTTGCTACTGGGCATGCGCACATAAATCTAACGTTATTTTTGTCACACTGTACAACAATAATACTTAACAATAATACTTTTTTTTTTATTATAGTAAGGGCTACGTTTATGGTTGGGGTAGGTGTAGACGTTATAAAACACAGAACAATTCATTTCATTGTTAGTTTCCGGTCGGAGCTCTACCCCTTGGGAGAAACGAGTCTTTTTTTTTTTCTTTCTTTTTTTTTTTAATTAATGCTTGAACAACATGTACAAAAGTGCCAAGGGTATACACAAAAAATATAACAAGTACTTACATGTATTATGAACATAAGTACATAAACTACACAATAATATAAAAAACCAAAAAATAAAATGAATAAAAAAAAATACAAGAAAATAAAATACATACAAAAATAAATTAAATAAATAAATAAAAAAAAGCAAAGAAAGAAAAAAGAAAAAGAAATGACAGGCCTTGCTACATCACAATAACTTAAATGAATCAAACAAACGCAGAGTTTTTATAGCTTTTTTGTTTGTACTCCTTAATAGTACTTCTATAAATATCTAATTCTTTAAGTACCACAGAAAAAAGAGGTTTTTGATTGCTACATTTACAGCGATGAATATGAAACTTAACAAGTATAATCAAGAGATTGATAATGTAAGCCTCATTTTCCAGCTTCTTGTCATAGTTCAAAAAACCAAATATTACATGTTCATATAGTAAAAAAAAGTTGGACAACACTTTGTCATTTATAAATCTAGAAACCTCCCACCATAGCCTCTTTGTATACTGACAATGGCAGAAAATATGAGGTAGTGTTTCTGGGTGTGATGTACAAACAATTTACATCTATTTCTTCAATAAATCTGTTTAAAAAATGCTTAGCAGGGTAAAACTTGTGCAGTATCTTAAATGAAATTTCTTTAATTTTATTTGTAATAAGATATTAGGTAATACCCAGACTTTCCTCCAATCAATATTTCTGATAAACTTAGACCAATAGAAAATAACACATGGTTTACTAACAATTTCTTTTTGAAATAATGAACGTATAGCCTTATTATTATTATTATTATTTTTTCCCTAGATGAAAAACAAATTCTAGAAACAAGTCTTTTCGAAGCTTCACATCAATGGACCCTTATCTCACTTCCTATATCCGGTAAACGAAGCAGCGTATCCCCACTTCCGGTCCCATCGCAATGCAATAAAAACTAATGGGAGAATCCTCTCTTTCGCCGGTGTTACTGCAGTGTGTTTGGCTGCTTTTATTCTAAACAATGACACACTGCCTCAGTTTTCACGATTTCCTTACATAACACGAATGAGTATGCATTTCGAAACTGAGGATGTTCACGCCTACATCTCATATCACCTGCTGAAATGTTCCCATTAATATATTTCTCTTCCAAATGTGCATTCTGAATAATAAATAAATTTAACCTGCTGCAGTCGTATTTCGTCTTCTCATTAACAGTGTCTTTCTCATCATATTTTATACCTGTTTACATTAAAATACATTTTAAATAAACACCCTTACTAAATTAACCATGGATTTACTATAGTAAATGTAGTAACCATGTTATATTTTTATTTTTTCCGCAGACTGATTTCCAATTGTATTGCCATAGTTTTACTACACATACCATGGTTAATTTTCGTAAGAGCGGTAAATGTCATTTATTTCTGAGATGGCAAAGCTCAATTTTCTTGCCATTACTATAGTGTCTTCAGTGTCACACGATCCTCCAGAAATCATTCTAATACACAGATTTAATGCTCAAGAAACATCTTAGTATGATCAGTATTGAAAACAGTAGTGCTGCGTTTTAGTGGAAACTGTTAATAGGCCCTTTCAAATGCAGCACTGAAACAGAAATCATTTAATACATATTTATGTTTTTACTGTCACTTCTGATCAACTTTTGTAGTATAAAAGTGTTAATTGAAAAAAATCAATAAATAAAATAATAAATCTTACTGACCCCAAAGTTTTGGATAGTAGTGTATTTTAAACGCAAGGTTTGAAATAATTAAAATGATTTCAATATACATATTTGTGGTACATATGTGGTATGAAAATAGGTGTAATTTATTACAGTCTCGTCAAGTAATGTTAACCACAGACCTTATTTTACTCATAAATTAAAAACGCTAAGAACCATTTAGAAACTCCCAAAGGAACAAACAACTGTAGCTTTCCAAGTTGGCCTTCACTAAAAAGCTCTACATGCAACTAAACAGGCTAAAAACGGCTATCAAAACAGCTATGAATGTATCCAAGCTAATAAACGTATGTCCATGGTTTGGTAAACACTCAATTAAATGTTTACAACCAAGACAACTAAATGTTTTTTGGGATCAGCAGAGAAACCAGAACATTTGTATCTGGGTGTAGCAGAACCCATCATGCAAACAAGACCAAGCAAACCCATAAGCTCATTTTCAGCATGCAGTTGATTCATGATGTCTGAGCGACCACAGTTATTTCCTGTCAAATTCAAAACTGTCATTCTGTCGTATTTATGTGTTTGCGGCGAATACGTTAAAGCGACATAAAATGCACCGGGGCAGGATCGTTCATTTACCATTCTGTATCTGATTCGGACTTCAATGGCAGTTCAATGGCACGTGAGGTCATGTTTACAATGTTTATTTCATGTCAGCTTGATGTATGCTAGTTTGGAGGTAATGGGTGCAGAGTAAAGTGCTTTCAGTACAACATCTTTGATTAGGCCGAAATAAAATGAAGCGAAAATTAAAATGTATAATTTAGCAGACATTTATCCTAAGCAATTTACTGTAAGTCAATTGCAAACACAGTCCCTCTGAAGCAATTTAGAGTAATAAAAGTCTTAGTTTCTGGACTAATATCACAAGCAGCGCTGCGCAAACAGCTTTAATCAGAAGAATTCAATCCAGGCCTTCTGCAGACAGGAGAAATAAATAAATAATATAGACTTAATATAGATTTTTAGATAGATTGTCACACCAATTTTGATTTCAAAGCACAACCATCATAAACAGGATACTATGAAAAACCAAAAAGATTCGTCAGTCTAGCGTTGCCGCCAGCAAACTACAGCAAGATACAAAACACACTGAAAGATTAATCTCACATTGGAAATGTTTACGGTCTGCACAATGCTAACACTGATTAGGATGATCTATCAGGGGAGCATATGTAGCCAACATGTCAGAGACGTAATGGAGACGGCTGGGCCGGGCCGGGCCGGGCCGGGCTCTCGTGAATCTGCGCGACTGTCTCGGAGCTTTTGTGTAAACCACAGGAAAAGAGTTGCTCTGAACACATTGCAATGTCACTGTCATTGCTGGAAAAAACATTTTTAAGGTCAAACACACAAATCCCTTATCAAACATAAAAACAACTCATATTCAGTAAAAAGTCTGTTGAAATGTGTTTATATTGGCTGATTCACATCTCTTACCGGTTGTCAACAGCATTTTTCCATTGCCGTCTGTGTTTTTTTACTGCGTGGAATCCAAACAAACTCCGGTGCTTGTTTCGAATGTTCACATCTCACGTATGTATCATCCAAACATCAAGACGTGCAAAACACAATTGTTTGTTAACTGAGGGATATTGCCCGTTTTAGCTTATAAACGATTCGAGTGGAAAAGCCAGGTAATGTTTTGAGGGATCTGCTGCAGTACTTTGTGGTTAGTCTTTTGGCCACATCTCACAATCGCAGACTTTGAAACTGCTCCACAACAGCTATTTCAGTGACAGTGTTCTGAATTATTCTGGTGCGCTCGTGTAAGGGTCAGTAGTGATCGTGGTCTAGCTTGTTGATTTGTAATGATATGTTGAGAGATTTATTACGAGGTGACGTGAAAAGTCATTTCACTAATTCATTTAGTCAATTATTCGCCTCTCGTTACCTCGCTGTTCTTGGCTCGTGAAAAAATTTACAAATCACAAAAGTTCAAATGTCTGTTTAAAAAAAGCCTCCAAAGCACCTGCTAGTCGAATCCCTTCACATAACATCAAACTGTCACTTACCTCATTCACATTGGCTCCCTTTACAGACTGTTTTTCTCTTCTCCTGGCCGGTTTTCCCGCACTGCCGGTGACTTTTCATGAGAAAGTGCCTGAAAGCTTCCCAGCTTGCTGTGAAATTACAAGAGGTAGATTTAGATGTTACTTCTGAACATTAACAGAAAAGGTAATGAGTTAATGTTTAAACATATCAGGCTTTTACCAAACAGTTCTTTTTAAATTTACCTCTGAGGAAAGCGTCCTTACATGTTGCTCGAGGCCCTTGTTTGATGGCTCCTCAGTCTGTTTACACAATCCCTGTCATATCAGAGAGACACATCCCTGGCAATCTTAACTGCTCTGTCTGCAGTGATTTACAACTCTGTCAAAATAACCCCACTTAATTGATTTAATGGATACAGTGCGATCCAGACAGGCTTGATCTCGGTTTATATTTCATTCTTTTCAAACTATACAATAAAGAAAAGCACTAAAGGCATGCCAAGCACCCATATTGCTTTCAACTGCAAAAAGATGTAGATCTAAACCTTAAGTAGTGGGGTATGTTGTCACAATATCATCATAAGACTTTTTTTAGCCAAATATAAATAGTAAAATAATTATGAGAAAAAAAAGAACATGCAACAAAAATGTGATGGCCAACACATAATTAACAAACTGTATTAAATTAAGTAAAATTAAATTAAATTACATTTTCTAATTAAATTATTAAATTACATATGTCCCAACTTAATGTTATGCCAGTGAGTATACATTATTATTATTATTACTTAAAAATCATATTTTTGTTATCAAGTTTTTGCTGTAAGTAGTGGTAGTACTAGTAATTTAGCAATTACAAAAATATGTTGACACTGAAGTTTGATTTTAAACAGAATTACAGTCAGTTGTTTGAAACCAAAAAAAAAAACAATACACAAAAAAGCAAAACAAAACAAAAGCAACAAAACAACAAAAACAAATTAAAACAAAACAACACAAAATGAAGTTAAATGTTAAACAAAACAAATAACAAAACAACAAAACAAAATAAAACCAAACAAAACAAATCAAAACAAAACAAAACAAAGTAAAACAAAACACAAAAACAAAAAACCAACAAAGTTAAACAAATAAAAACAAAGCAAACAAAACAAAAAGTTAAACAAAATAAAAATAAAACAAAACAAAACAAAACAGAAAACAACTTAAAGTTAAACAAAACAACAACAACAAAAACAAACAAATAAAACAAAGCTAAACAAAACAAAACAACAAAAATAAAGCCAAACCAAAACAAAATGAGGCAAAACAAATTAAAATAAAAACAACAAAACAAAGTTAAACAAAACAAAAACAAAGCAAAATAAAACAACAAAAATAAAACCAAATAAAACAAATCAAAACAAAACAAAAAAGCAAAGCAAAACAAAGTACAACAAACCTAAAATGAGGCAAAACAAAACAACAAAAAATAAAACCAAACAAATCAAATCAAAACAAAGTTAAACAAAACAAAACAAAAAGCAAAGCAAAACAAAACAACAAAAAATAAAACCAAAACAAACAAACAACAAAGCAAAGCAAAACAATACACAAACAAGGAAAAATAAAACAAAAACATCAAAACAAAGTTAAACAAAACAAAAACAAAGCAAAACAATAGAACAAAAAATAACACCAAAAAACAAAACAACAAAAAATAAAATCAAAATAAACAAAAATAAAACCAAACCAAACAAAACAAAACAAAAAAACAAACAAAATGAGGCAAAACAAAACAAAAACCACAACAAAACAAAGTTAAACAAAACAAAACCAAAAAAGAAAAACAAAACAAAAAAACAACAAATAACAAAACCAAACCAAAGAAAACAAAGTAAAGTAAAAAAAAAAAAACAAATATCCCCAGTGCTACTGTAGAAACTGGCAACAAAAATATGTATAAGTGCATGGTCAAGCATCCGGTTTCATTTTTAACTAGCACGCCACAGTTTGTACCTTTAACATTATTTATGACAAAGAAATTTGAGCTTGGGTCCATTATTACTACACATTAAAACCAGGAAACACATATTTAAACATCAGTACGGTGGCCTAGGGAGATAAAAACAAGGCAACACCTGCCCTTTTATCTCTACATTTGTCTTAAAAGGACCCTAAACACTGCACTGCATTCATCAACTGATTGAACGCAAATGCTAGATTCCCTTTTAAACATAAACAAAGCCATTAAAATGTATATTTACTGCCAAATTACCATGTAATGGTGTGTCTGCATGTGTATGCGGTGACAAAGTAAATTCAAGCAGAGGACAAAACCTTAGACAGACCCCGAACGGCACATGGGTTCACAGCTGGCTCAAATCAAGGGGAACCGTATACCAATCCTCGTGTCATCTTTTTGTTCTCCGTCTTTAGACGAGAGCAGTTTTACAGACTCCCTGTTTGGTGTTGCTTTACTTTGGCTCAAGAAATTGAGGCACTAAAATTGAACCGCTGAATTTTCGAAAGCCATTACCAGGGTAAATACATATAATGAATGACAAATGACAAGCAATCATGAATAGACAAAGACTGCCTAGGATGAAAAGGGATTGGGTGGCCTAAAAGCCTATTATAGCCCTGAATATTGCACTTGAATACTGTTATTTCCAGATGCAGCTCATGATTAAAGAAAATCCTCCATTCTGACTTGAAGGCCTGATAATTTGCCATCGTTTTGCAAGTGCTGCCTGGAATATTTAGGTATGGATTTGATTTTTAGCAGGATTAAAGTAAGCAAAGAACAGGGTATAAAATTAACACTGCTTGTTTTCAATGTCCCGGCCTAAAGTGAGATTAGTTTGTCCACTTTAATCAAGGGCTAAATGTTTTGCTAACCCTATGAGCAGGGTGAACCGAAAGCGCTTTTACATTTTGCCTGCCAAACCCCAAAATTTCCAACGTATACATGAAGGATAATCAAAATCATGTAAGTCTTGTCTTCACTGGTTTGACAGACCTGAGGAAACATTCCTACCGTCCTCAGGCCTGATTTTGGCTCCTTCTCGTTATTCCAGCAAAACAACTAACTTCATTATTTTATTCTCCGTTATCTAGGGCTGTTGAAACAGGAGAGAATTATTGTTTCCTCAGCGAAGACCAGGCTAGGGTTGAGTTACGTTTGGATGGAGATGGAGAGATCGCCGTTTCACAAGCCCACGAGGGCTTTGCATCACTTCAAAGCGCAAGGCTTATCAAGTGTATGAATCGAATGGCCCTTCCTTATTTTGTTAAGATATACAGTAGGTTAATACAGAACATATAAACAAACACTGTAGCCTGCTGTTATCGATGTATTATAAAAATACTTTCAACTTTTGTCTCTGTTTTCTTTTCCACAAAAGCAGTCTAGATTTTCACTAAAGGCGTGCTACGTGATTTCACATTCCTTTGTTAACACATTACAATAAGGCAGGGATAGCCTTAAAAATACAATAAAAATACATTTACAGCATTTATAGGTTAATTTCTACATATAATTGTACATTTTAATTTGTATATCTATTATTCCCACCAAGGCTGCTTAATAATTTTGTCGAAACTGTGATTTTTTTTTTCGAAGTCTTTTGTAACATTATAAATGTCTTTTTTAAAGAAATGAGCAATTCTAAGAAATAAACTCAGAATTGTGACATTTTTTGTCAGCGTTGCAACTTTTTTTTAATCAGAATTACAAGTTTAAATCTCACAATTGTGACTTTTTTCTCAGACTTTGGAGACATAAACTCGCAATTCTAGAAAAAAAAGTCACAATTGGGAAAAATAAAAAGTCAGAACTGCGAGATACAAACTTGCATTTGTGAAAAAAAGGTCAGAATTGCAATTTTATCCTCTATAATTTTATCTTCCAATTCTGACTTTATTTCTCAATCTCACAATTCTGATTTTTCTTTCGGAATCACGAGTGTATATCTTGCAGCTCTGACTCTTTTTTCAGAATTGTGTGATACAAACTCACAATTGCGAGGAATTGTGAGATTTAACTCAATTCTTTCTCAGAATTGCAAGTTTATATCTCACAATTGTGACATTTCTCTCAGAATTGCACGTTTATCTCACTACTGTGACCTAAATTGTCACAGAATTGTGATTTTTGTTCAGAATTGAGAGTTTATATCTCGCAACTGTGACTTTTTTCCTCAGAATTGAGTTTATCTCACAATTGTGACTTTTTTTTTACCTCACAATTGCGAGTTTATATCTCGCAATTGTGACTTTTTTACTCAGAATTGCAAGTTTATGTCTCACAACTGTGACTTTTTTCCTCAGAATTGAGTTTATATCTCGCAATTGTACTTTTTGCTCAGAATTGCGAGTTTGTTCACACCAGGACCTTTTAACCTCCCACTGCGGGAGCTATATCTCGCAATAGTGACTTTTTTCTCAGAATTGCAAGTTTGTCTCGCAGCTGTAACTTTTTTCTAAGAATTGCGAGTTTGTGTCTCACAACTGTGACTTTTTTTCCTCAGAATTGGAGTTTATATCTCGCAATTATGACTTTTTTCCTCAGAATTGCAAGTTTATGTTTTACAATTGTGATTTTTTTCATCAGAATTGTGAGTTTATACCTCACAATTGAGACTTTTTTCAGAATTGCAAGTTTGTCTCACAACTGTGACTATTTTCCCCAGAATTGTGTTTATATCTCACAATTGACTTTTTTTTCTCAGAATTGCGAGTTTATATCTCACAATTGTGACTTTTTTTCTCAGAATTGGGAGTTTATATCTCGCAGTTGTAGCTTTTTTTATTCAGAATTGCAAGTTTATGTCTTGCAATTGTGACTTTTTTCTTGAAATTGCGAGTATATATCTCACAATTGTGACTTTTTGTCTCCTAATTGTGAGATATAAACTCACAATTCTAGATATATAAGATATCTAAGAGCTATAAAGTCACAATTGCAAGAAAAAAAAGTCACAATTGTGAGTTTTTATCTTTTACTTTATTTCTCACAATTGCGAGTTTATATCCCGCTATTCTAACTTTATAACTCGCAGTTGTGAGATGTAAACTTGCAAAGTGTGCATCATTTGCACGCTTTATAATTTCCAAATGTATTTACATCTATTATGTTTTGACTTTTATATTACTTTTTACATTTACCCTAATACAGCATTTTAAGAGAAACCACTGCCTGCCCTCTTTCCCTGATTCCCAGAAGTAAACAGATAAATTACACCACTTCTAAAATCCAGCAAAAATGTATGAATCTAAATAGAGACGAGATCCCCAAGTACATGTTGATTACGGTGCATTTGTTCCCGTTTTGTGCCTTCACTTAATTTGTATTTTGAGCAGACATTTCTTCTCTCTGGGTTAGGATTCCTATTCAGGACTCCCATCTGTTTGTGAGTAAATGGATTGCAGGATTGGCATTACAAATGTATGCCTATTATCCATGTTGGATGATCATGGAAGGGCTTCGACTGATCTTTCCCGCTGTTGGCTCATATAATTCCCTACCAATTCAGTCATTGTCTTCTCAAGTGTTCTGTTGGCTGGACAAACAGACCTCACAATATCTGACAAGGCAAGAGGAGCATTTTAGCATCAGCAAGATACATCGTCCAG
Organism: Labeo catla; assembly: GCA_012976165.1. Lineage (NCBI taxonomy): Eukaryota > Metazoa > Chordata > Actinopteri > Cypriniformes > Cyprinidae > Labeo > Labeo catla. The sequence continues at coordinate 12,669 of VONZ01000500.1, read as the reverse complement.
ATGGCTGGGTTGATTCAGTGCAACTATATGCTCTTGATTACCGCATGAACAATGCCACCATTAAGATGAACTAACTTGGCCAAGTTATTAGTCTACCACAAAGAGTTCTAGAGTTTTATTTTACTCCTGAAATGTAAACAACAATGCTGTGAACACTTGAAAATACTGTCCATATGGCTTTGCTTTGTATCGAGTATCTAGGAGTCCTTACTGGCTGATATCACAAATCTCATTGTGAGTCTCTTTGTTTTCCAAAATTGCACAAACACAATGCTAGCATAGTAACTGGCTTCTAACCCCTCCATCTAAACAAACTGTTTGTTTCCAAAGAGATAAATTCACTAAACAGCTACAGCACTTGCAAGTTCAAAATTTAATTTCAATACAGATATTACAAATAATACAGCTTGACCAAAAGGATTTGTGACTCTTCTTTGCGAACTATTCATTAAAAGAACCAGTTCAGCAGATTTTATCTGTTGAATAGACTCATCTGACTCATCTGTTCCATAATCAGACTATTTTGGCCATACTGTATATTTTTGCTTCACTGAAAAGAAACAGACTCATAAGAATAATTTTTTTCAGGAATCAGACTACACTAGTCACGCTATATGTTTGATTCACTGAAAAGAAAGTAATTTTTTCAGCAATCGAACTAGTCTCTATTCACATTGTAAAGTCATTTGTTCAGGAATTGGATGACAATGGTTGCACAGTATGTTTCTGATTCACTAAAAAGAACTGGCTCTTAAGAGTCATTTGTTCAGGAATCAGACTATACTTGTCTCAGTGTAGGTTTTTGATTTACTAAACAGAACCAGCTCATAAGAGTTTTTTTTTTCAGAAATCAGACTACACTAGTCACACTGTACTTTTTGGTTCACTGAAAAGAACCAGCTCATAAGAGTCATTTGTTCAGTAACTAGGTGACACTGGTTGCACAGTATGTTTTTGATTTACTAAAAAAAGTTCATACGAGTCATTTATTTGGGTTTTGGACTACACTGGTCACACTGCATACGTTTTTGATTTACTAACAAGAACCGACTCATTAGAGACATTTGTTAAGGAATCTGACTATACTGGCCTCAATGCAGGGTTTTGATTCACTAAACAGAACCAACTCATAAGAGTCATTTGTTCAGGAATCGAACTACACTAGTCACGCTGTATTTTTTTGTGATTCACCGAAAAGAACCGGCTCATCTGAGTCATTTGTTCAGAAATCTGACTATACTTGTCTCAGTGCTGGTTTTTAATTCACTAAACAGAACCAACTTTGAAAGAGTCATTTGTTCAGGAATCAGACTATACTTGTCTCAGTGTAGGTTTTTGATTTACAAAACAGAACCAGCTCATAAGAGTTTTTTTTTCCAGGAATCAGACTATACTAGTCACACTGTACTTTTTTGATTCACTGAAAAGAACCAGCTCATAAGAGTCATTTGTTCAGGAATTGGACTATATTTGTCTCAATGCAGGATTTTGATTCACTAAACAGAACCAGCTCATAAGAGTCATTTGTTCAGAAATTGGACTATATTTGTCTCAGTTCAGGATTTTGATTCACTAAACAGAACCAGATCATAAGAGTCATTTGTTCAGGAATTGCACTATATTTGTCTCGATGCAGGATTTTGATACACTAAACAGAACCAGCTCATAGAAGTCATTTGTTCAGGAACTGGATGACACTGGTTGCACAGTATGTTTTTGATTCACTAAAAAGAACTGGCTCATAAGAGTCATTTGTTTTGGAATTGGATGACTGGTTGCATAGTATGTTTTGATTCACTAACAAGAACCGGCTCATATGAGTCATTTGTTCAGGAATCAGACTATACTTGTCTCAGTGCTGGTTTTTGATTCACTAAACAGAACCAACTCATAAGAGTCATTTGTTCAGGAATCAAACTACACCAGTCACTTTTTTTTTGTGGTTCACTGAAAAGAACCAGCTAATATGAGTTATTTGTTCAGGAACTGAACAACACAGGTTCCACAGTGTGTGTTTGATTTACTGAAAAGAACCAGCTCATATGAGTCATTTGTTCAGGAATTGGACAACACAGGTTGCACAGTATGTTTTTGATTCACTAACAAGAACCAGCTCATAAGAGTCATTTGTTCAGGTATTGGACGACCCTGGTTGCACAGTATGTTTTTGATTCACTAAAAATAACTGCCTCATAAGAGTCATTTGTGTTGGAATTGAATGAGACTGGTTGCATAGTATGTTTTGATTCACTAACAAGAACCGGCTCATATGAGACATTTGTTCAGGAATCTGACTATACTTGTTTCAGTGCTGGTTTTTTGATTCACTAAACAGAACCAACTCATAAGAGTCATTTGTTTAGGAATTGAACTACACTAGTCACTTTCTTTTGTTTGTTTTTTTTTTTGTGGTTCACTGAAAAGAACCAGCTAATATGAGTCATTTGTTCAGGAATTGGACAACACTGGAGTTCCACAGTGTGTGTTTGATTGACTGAAAAGAACTAGCCTAGAAGAGTCATTTGTTCAGGTTCCAAACTACACTAGTCAATGTTGTACGTTTCTGATTCACTGAAAAGAACTGCCTATAAGAATCATTTGTTCAGGAATCAGACTATACTTGTTCCAAAGTGTTGGATTTTGATTCACTAAAATTAGAACCAACTCATAAGAGTCATTTGTTCAGGAATCAAACTACACTAGTCACACTGTATTTTTTTGTGATTCACAGAAAAGAACCGCTCATCTGAGTCATTTGTTCAGGAATCAGACTATACTTGTCTCAGTGCTGGTTTTTGATTCACTAAACAGAACCAGCTCATAAGAGTTTTTTTTCCAGGAATCAGACTATACTAGTCACACTGTACTTTTTTGATTCACTAACAAGAACCGGCTCCTATGAGTCATTTGTTCAGGAACCTGACTATACTTGTCTCAGTGCTGGTTTTTGATTCACTAAACAGAACCAACTCATAAGAATCATTTGTTCAGGAATAGAATCCACACTAGTCACTTTTTTTTTTTATGGTTCACTGAAAAGAACCAGCGCCATTATGAGTCATTTGTTCAGGAATTGGACAACACTGGTTCCACAGTGTGTGTTTGATTCACTGAAAAGAACCAGCTCATAAGAGTCATTTGTTCAGAAATCAACTACACTTTGTCACGGCTAGTACATTTCTTGGATTCACTGAAAAAGACCGCTCATAAGAATCCTTCATTTGTTCAGGAATTGGACAACACAGGTTGTACTACAGTGTGTTTTTGATTCACTAACAAGAACCGGCTCCTAAGAGCCATTTAAGGAATCAGACTATATAGTACTTGTTTCGCAGGTTTTGATTCACTAAACAGAACCAGCTAAGAGTCACTAAGAGTCATTTGTTTAGGAATCTGACTACACTAGTCATGTGGTAATGCTTAATTCACTGAAAGAAAAACAGTGCATAAGAGTAATTTTGTCTAGAATCAGACTATACTTGTCTCAGTGCTGGTTTTTGATTCACTAAACAGAACCAACTCATAAGAGTCATTTGTTCAGAAATCAAACTACACTAGTCACGCTGTACATTTCTGATTCACTGAAAAAGACCGGCTCATAAGAATCATTTGTTCAGGAATTGGACAACACAGGTTGCACAGTGTGTTTTTGATTCACTAACAAGAACCGGCTCCTAAGAGTCATTTAAGGAATCAGACTATATAGTACTTGTTTCGGTGCAGGTTTTTGATTCACTAAACAGAACCAGCTCATAAGAGTCATTTGTTTAGGAATCTGACTACACTAGTCATGTGGTACGTTTTTAATTCACTGAAAGAAAAAACAGTGCATAAGAGTAATTTGTTCAGGAATCAGACTATACTTGTCTCAGTGCTGGTTTTTGATTCACTAAACAGAACCAACTCATAAGAGTCATTTGTTCACGAATCGAACTATACTAGTCACTTTTTTTTGTGGTTCACTGAAAAGAACCAGCTAATATGAGTAATTTGTTCAGGAATTGGACAACACAGGTTGCACAGTATGTTTTTGATTCACTAACAAGAACCAGCTCTTAAGAGTCATTTGTTCAGGAATTGGACAACACAGGTTGCACAGTATGTTTTTGATTCACTAAAAAGGACTGCCTCGTAAGAGTTATTTGTTCAGGAATCAAACTATACCAGTCACACTGTATGTTTTTGATTCACTGAAAAGAACTGGCTCATAAGTAATTTTCTTGGTGATTCAGAATACACTTTACTGACAGCAAATGGTCAGCTCACTTTAGAGATCATGTCCCGCTTTGATGTTCAGTAGAACAAAAATACAACCATCCCCAACAAACCGCATGCCCCCTGTCCTCCTCCACCACATCCTGACAGCCAGCATAATCCCACTCAAGATATAAATCATGTGCCAACCCACACAATGAGAATCATCACCGGATTCATAAAGCGTAAACAGAGGGACAGAAACACTTCACTTCAGCGAGGGGGGAGGCTATTAAACGCAGGATAGTTTATTCTGCCCCTTTGTAGTACTTCATACTGGCTACAGATGCCAGTGCTCCTCTGGTTGAGACAAGCGGTAGAGGAATTGTGAGACGGAAGGGAACGATTAACAAACTCATGCCCTGCTCAGCATCTGCTGATTGATTTTGACTAACTGCCACTGCTCTCCACATGGAGCCTAGGCGTTTGGTTGTGAGCAACATGTTCGTTTGGACTTTACAGCTTTAAAACTAGAGAAACTCACATTCGCAACTTTTCAAGCCAGGATACTTTATGGGGAAACTGACAAATGTGTTGCATAAAATGCATGTGTGAACATAAACACGGAAAAGAGTTAAGGCTTGAATGTGTGGAGGACTCGCTTTTATGTGATGATGATAAAACTCTGGAAGCTCAGAGAGCACTTCTTTGAAGGTAGGGTACAACGGGACTAAAACCAACTCTTTTTTTTTTTTTTTTTTTTTTAAATACATACATAAATCTGCAACATTTCAAAAATGTGTTTTACATTACTTTAGTTATACATGATATTTCATTATAATCAATAATAATAAATGTAAAAAAAACAATTTTACGATTCATACTTTTTTTTTTCAATGGGCAAGCAATACATTCAATTTACAGATAATCAAAATAATAATATACATTTTTGTAATAAATTATTACAGTTTTGATGTTGGTGTCTGTTGCTTTTCAGTGTTTTAGGAGAAAATAAAAATAGCACTATACGCTGTTTTGTCTATATAGTGTATATAATAAAATAGTGTTTGTAGTACTTTATTTATATATGTTTTACAAACAAACAAACAAACAAACAATGAATAAATAAATATTTTTTTAACAACATATTTGATGTGGCGAAAATAAAAAAATTATAATACTTTATTTAGTTATTAAATAAATTAAGTACGTTGTCGAATAAATAAATAAATAAATATATTGTTAAATAAACACTTTTTTTTTATCCATACATTTGATGTTGGTGTCTGTTGTTTTTCAGTATTTTTGGGGAAAATAAAAATAGTATTTGTACTTTGTTTATCTATGATTTTAAATAAATAAATAAATAAATATGCATCACTTCAAAAATGTGTTTTACATTCCTTTAGTTATATATGATATTTCATTATAATCAATAATAATAATTTTTAAAAAAAAACAATTTCTTTTTACAATTCATACTTTTTTTTTCAACGGGCGAACAATTTACAGATAATCAAGTGAATAATATACATTTTTGTAATAAATTATTAAAATTTTGATGTTGGTGTCTGTTCCTTTTCAGTGTTTTAGTAGAAAATAAAAATAGTACTTATATGTTGTTTATTTATGACAATCAATCAATCATTCAATCAGTAAAAAATAAATAAATACATTTGATGTTGGTGTCTGGTGCTTTTCAGTGTATATAATAAAATAGTATTTATAGCACTTTATTTATATATGTTTTACAAACAAACAAACAATGAATAAATAAATAATTTTTAACAACATATTGATGTGGGTGTGTTGCTTTTCAGTTTTTAAGGAGAAAATAAAAAAATTATAATACTTTGTTTAGTTATTAAATAAATTAAGTACATTGAACAAATAAATAAATATATTGTTAAATAAACATATTTTTTTAATCCATACATTTGATGTTGGTGTCTGTTGCTTTTCTTTTGGGGAAAATAGTATTTGTGCTTTGTTTATCTATGATTTTAAATAAAACAATTTTAGCCACTAATTTGACATTTGTGTCTGGTGCTTTTCAGAATATATAATAAAAAATAAAAATAGTATTTATAGTTCTTTATATATATATATATATATATATATATATGTTTTACAATTAATAAAAGTAATTTTTAACTACATATTTAATGTGAGTGTCTGTTACTTTTTTAGGGGAAAATACTTTATTTTTATACTTTATACTTTATTTATTATACTTCATATGATATAGATATTATAGATATTAAAAATAAATATTTAATTAATTAATTAAATGCTCATAACAGCCTTTTGTCCACTATAGACCAACAGAGAATTACAGATGTGGAGTTTCCTCATGTTTTGTGACTTTAAAGGTGTGATTATTTCTCCAAACAAAAGATGTATGAAAAGGGAATTCAGTCTTAACGAAGCAGAATGTTGAAGAGAGAAAAACTTCTCTAAACACAACATCACACTGCAAGCAGGAAAAGACAATTTAAGTACTATTGCATGAGTGCCATAATAATTGACCCTTCTCAGAGAATGTGTCGAAAGTCTCGCAGGAAACGTATATATGCTCTCAAAGGTAAGAATATATGGATAACGATGCCTCCTCAAAACATTGGAAATGGTTTAAAAAAAAAAAACAAAAACAGGAACAATCAACTTCCAATCCACATTAAGCCAAAATGTATTTTTCCATCATGACTGCCAACAGTCCTCGGACTGACAAAGTAAACCGAAACACAAAACCTCCTTCCACTAATGCAACAAACCGCAATGTGGCATTAAACATGTTCCACAACAACTTCTGCGTTTCCAGTGCTTTTGCAATTTACTTTTAATATGACACATTTGCTCTTGCTGAAACGGGTGATTCGATTTTCCTAAGCAAACGTCACAGGACATTAACATACTCAACAACATCATTTTCCACTCGAATTATAGTGCTATAGGCTATGACTGATTTTCACAATTGCTCTGAAATTCAAGATACAGGAAGATCTCAGAGCTAATTAAATCCACTATTTGGGAATGATGATCTTTTATTAAAAAAAAAGACTCCTAAGAGAAATAAAGCTTAAGTATCTGCAAATTTAGCGCAAATAATTTGATCTATACCCTTCGTCAGCTTTATGCTTCTATAGCCAATCCTTCCTGTCTCCTACATAAGAGCATTAAAACATTCAAGCAGGGTTTCGGCAGGTTTTATGATGGTAAATTTAAGACTTCAAGAGCTTTAAAAAACCAAGTTAAGGCAATTTTAAGAATAAATTGAAAGGAAAACAATAGGTCAATATAGCTGCAAGCAGCGATGACGGGCCCTCGCCGCCAGTGCATCCGCAACCCTGGTGCCATCAGAAAAACGGTGCCCAGCAGGCACATGCATTAACAGTATCCCTGTACCAGTTTGGATTGAAGTGTCACAGCAATGAAAGGGTTAAAATCAAAATGCTTTTAAGTCATTCTGACACAACGAGAATGAGATAGGATTAGAGTTGAAAAGATTCCTTATCCTATAAGGTCATCTTGTGTTCATTCTTGGTATTACAGTCTTCATCAGCTAGTTTACAAGTGTGATATTTCAAATGTTTTTGCAGCCTCTGAAAACATGATAAACACATTTCCTTAGAATGACTTGTTTTTCATATGTAAAAAGTTGTGAAGAGTTAGAATAATGCGTTTTAAATGCTCTCTCTCTGTCACACACACACAGCCACTCAACTACCTCAGTCAGACTTACACACACACATACACAGACTTAAGCCCATCCCCCGACACAGAGTTAGAGTGAGAGAGTTAGAGTGAGAGCAGATGTTTAATAGTTTTTTAATTTTCTATTTTTTGTTGATTATTTTATATCGATGGAACTAAGCATTTATTTCTCAGAATGACTAGTTCTATGCACCTCCTCCACGCCCATTGATGAGCCTTTGCCAGTGTCTAACTATCATTAATACTGATGTGTGTGTTGAGTTTCATGAAAATCTAAGCTTATTAAGTGCCCCAAAAACACAGGAAACAAATGTTAAAGTTTGACACGCTGCCATGACAACAGCATTTAATGTATCAACGACCCCTTTACAGATTCTCATCGGCCGTGTTTTGACATTATTCTGATGAAGTTTGAAGCAAATCGGGTAAAAATAACCATGTGATATCAAAGCATTTTTAAAAGAGACACACTTCCTGTTGCCAGTTGGTGGCGCTACAACTTTGACTCTCAATAGTCACATCTATGTGATCGGCATCATACAACGAACAAACTCCTGACGTTTCATCAGAATCAGACAATGTGTGCAATAGTTATTAGCCATTTCCTGTTTCTCATTTTTCGCCATAATTTCGTCGCCTCGCCACAGCCAAACCGTTCGAGATATCAAAAATCCCCTGGCAATTTTGCATCCCCAATGTCTTGAGATCATGCTGACCGAGTTTGGCTGCCGTCGGAATAAAGGCCTCTGAGGAATATATCAAATTCCAGAGCATGCGCTTTTTAAACAGTCTTGAATAGCTCACTTCCTGTTGGGTGGAGCCTTTGACATGAGTGTGAAAGTTGTTCGGCTCAATGAGATCTATATGTGTACTGAGTTTCATATGAATACGTGCAAGTATGTGTGAGCTATACATCAAGTTTTCTGACTGCGTTGCAGGGGGCGCCGTAGAGCCCCTGTGCCACCCCCGGGTCCCAGTCTCTGCGACGTCCTAATGGCCGCAGATTCCAATGTGTGTGCCAATTTTCAAGAGTTTTTGAGCATGTTAAGGGCCCCAAAACCACCAAAAACATTGAAAAAAAAAAAAAAATAATAATAATAATCCTTAGAAAAACAATAGGGCCTTCGCCCTTTTAGGGCTCGGGCCCTAAATATGTTCTCTAAATGCACTGGAGTATAGAAATACAGCTTCCAACAGATCTCCATTAGCTAACACTAATTCATTTTGCAAAAATAGCTGTAAGCTTGAAAAATTCTGTTCCCAACCACTAGATTATGGAAAATAACCATAGAATTAAGCGTAACTTTTAGCTTACCTGCAAAAAATTATGTTCTTCCTCAGTATTTTTGCCTTTCCAGTACAAAAGATTCTTACATAAAGTCTTACTTGAGAAGCAAAATGACTTAGGGATGTAACGTTAGCGGTCTTATCAATATCGTGGTAAAGCAAAACGGTCTAGATATTATCGTGGTCATATGACGATATGAACCGACAAAAGGTCTTTACATTTGTTTTGGGCCATTATGCTTTGGCACAGTATCTGTCAAACGAACTAAAACTGAACGCACAATATGACTTATTCCATTCATCAAGTCTGATTTCGCTGCCCATTTCAAAGTGAAGCGCGCATGTCGTTTAGGCGATCAGCTCGTGATCCGACGTTTTTCCGTCAAAATAAAAGCTCTACTGCCGTTTCCGTCAAAATAAAAGCGAAAAAGTGCAGTATGAATTGCTGACAGCTAACGGTTTAAATGGGTAACGTTACTACTGTCCAGATTCAAAATATCTTTTTCAAGTGTAGAAATTAGGAAAAAAATATTGTAATGTCCCTACTGTAGTGTAAAAATATATATATATATATCTATGAAATATTCACTTTTATTTACTTTACAGAGCAACTGTTTTACAATATATGGCTATTATTTCTAGATTTTCCTATTTCTGTCATAGGAATAACATTAATATCAAATTATTGTTGTTATTATTATTATATTCTAATTTGTTTGGCTTCCTAAAACACCAGTGTGAATGTAATTTAGACTGAGACAGTATATCATAAATAAAAAGAGGTTTGAGCCCCTTCATTTTTTTTTTTTTTTTGACTTAAGTTTTCTTAGTTAAGAACATAGATTGGAGCTCTTAATTTTGAACATTCAAAGTGCATTAGATAGAATAATTTAACTTAAAAACGTAAAAAAAAAAAAATCTTTGGTCTTTAAAAAAACAAAAAAAACATTGCAATAATATTGTATAGTGGACCTCACATTGTGATATTATCGTATCGTAACATTTTGATATCGTTATATCCTTAAAAAAATAACATAGGAAATCTTTTTTTTTTCAGAGAAATTGATCACAATAAAGTTAATGGTTAAAACCAAGAACAAATATCTTCCAACAGGTTCAGAAAAATAAACCTAATTCAAGAGAAAACGTTTTCAAACCCCATCGACAAATATTTGTCCTCCTTTTTGAATATAAATGGACATTTTCAGAAAACAAGACTTCTAAGGATAAGGATATTTCGATCTTTATGGGAAAACCAGTCAAAACACTGAAAACGATACTAATTTTTTGCATTACATGCAACATTCAATGCCGTAACTTTACGAAATGTGATGGTTCACCCAAAAATTAAAATTCTGTTATCAATTACTCACTGCACTTGTTCCGAACCTGTATAAGTTTCTTTCTTCTGTTGAACACAAAAGAAGATATTTTAAAGAATGATGGTTGACGGTAGCCATCGACTTCTACAGTATTTTTTCCCATACTATGGAAGTCAACAACTACCAGCAACTATCATTTCAAGACTTCCTGCTACAATATAAATGCTTGTAAAGGCTTTAAAGGGATAGTTAACAAAAAAAATTAAATTACCCTATGATTTACTCACCCTCAAACCATCCTAGGTGTATACGACTTTCTTCTTTCAGACAAATACAACTGGAGTTATATAAAAATAGTCCAATAAAGTGCATAAATCTATCATAAAAAGTACTCCACATGGCTCCAGGGGGTTAATAAAGGCCTTCTGAAGAAAATTTTTGCATTTTGTAAGAAAAATATCCATATTTAAATCTTTATTGTAAATAAATAAATAAATAAACTAAATCTTGGGGTAATTTTCATTTTGGGTGGTTTATCCCTTTAATTTGTGGAAGTACAAATCAAGACTTTTAAAGAACTTTTCAAGACCTGCAAAATCTGTGTAAAGAAAGTGTTGTTGTTTTTTGCCACCGTGATATAAATTAACCGAAAGGAAAACAAGCAGTAGCATGGCATAACTGACATCCTCATTTTGCTACTTACAAGACATATTTGAATAAACACAATGAGACAACGACCTCTGTGTAGCTGTATCCCAGACGGATGCTCCGGCACTCAACGGCTGTCTTGGGTCATTTGGTCCGTGGGGATCTGACTGAGTGATGTGTTTTTGGCTGACTCCCTGAGAGGAAGGTGAGGAGACAGATGTGAGTGGGGTGCTGAAGAGCTCCAGCATACTCAGAGTGGCTGGAGGCCTTCCTGAAATTAAACCAAATCTATTCCTTAATCCAAATTCTTATCTGGAATGATAAACTGTTTGGTATCCATGTGTACAACTCCATATTTTTCGTATAAATGCATTTGTTTAGACGCCGGAAGACGCCACAGGTTTGTACACGTACACTAAAAGAGTGGTGTGACATGCATGAAATACTGCATGTTTCTGTCTATAGAAGTACCTACGTTTAAATGGGAATTAGATACAACAACATGAGGGAGGTTGGGTGGAACATTATACATTTGAAGCAGACAAGTAAGCAATGGGATTAAAGAGGTTTGCCTATGTCACATAAAAACCCATAAAAATCCTTACTCTGAACAGTGTAATGTAAACGAAGATATTACTGACTTTAATGTTCAGAATGATAACTTTTTGTAATTATTTGTTGGATAGAAGAATTAGTCAGATCTGCTGGCCATTTTGCTTTCAGTGGTTTCAGTTGCACTTACATTTACTTTCCACATGCAGTTGTTTTTAAACAATCATGCCATTGGTCGATCCAAAGTTTTATGTTTAGCCAATCAAGCAAATTCAGTTTGATGCTACTAGTGGTGCTAAAATTTCACTTATTTTATAACTATACTTAACCTATCCATTTAGACAAACCAGAATTTTTCCATTCACATCAGTAGGATTAAGAAATAAGAGGAGACTACAGTATGTAGTTCCAAAGATTCTCAGATCACATTTAAGGGTTACGTCATCTGAACTGGTCACAAAGCTTTGTGATTATCTGTGCCAGTTCACTGTTAGCTGCTTTGTGTGGAGAGCATTACCTCAGTGATGTGCAGCATCAATGTCACCCCTGGAGAAGAGCAGAGGAAATCACTCCTGTAGCAGTCCATGGATCATATATTTGTTATTGTGTTCCATCCCCCCCGAGCCAGAGCTACATATCCCAATAAATCACAGTGAAAGCTTTTACGTCTTTTACTTAAATCCAATTTTATATTTAACATCCAGCCAAACATTGTAAATACTTGCAGAGCAGCATTAGCAAGTGCATGAAATGCCTTAGCGTTAAGGTGAGCTTATCTGTTGTTTAAACTAGTTATTTTCAAGGGTTAGTTTACCCGTTTTATTGAATGTACCTTCAGATAAGCTTGATGTCATTTTCATTTCTTCCTTTCTATCCACCTTATTTTCCGGTAAGAGTGGATGTGGCTATTTGTAAATTTTATGTGTCTGGTCTCTGGTCTCATCTGAATCCA